>VWZT01005961.1:350-78050 GCA_013397055.1 Pachycephala philippinensis | reverse complement strand
CCCACGACAACCCACTCGCTGCCTGTGTAGACTGGCCTGCCCTTCTCTGGTGGATTTGTTAAGCTGCTTCACCAATGTTTTTGAGACAAGGATCACAAGCCAAGTCCATCGCAAAGGNTTTGCAGATTTCTGCTGTGGACAATAACTGAAAGGTGACACTGGAAAGGGGGGGGGGGAAAGGTGTGCCTTGTTCTTCAAAGGCATGAAATATTTAAAAATTATTCATCTGAAAGGGTACCTATGGCACTGCAGAAGATGTTAAGCAGGCTCTCAGATTCAGAGATGACTCTAAGTCAACTCCAAAGCCAGAGGACTGATTTTAGTCTAGGCTAGTAACTTCTACCCTTCCAGCAAGACTCAATACAGCTCCTAATCTGCACCTTACACCTTGAGGGAAAAGAAATACAAATCAAAGGTGTGGGCAAAATACTTTCTGCATTTTCATATTATCAAAGAAAGGAGAGGGCTTCATCTTAATTGAAAAAAAAAAAAAATGTCCTTTAAGGTCACCTTTAACTGGGTTCTCTGGTATATCAGATACCAATGGATTAATCCATGGGGGTGGGTTATGAAGCCTGCATTTTATTTATTGCCCAAGTTTGCAGCTTACAGAAAATGTCTCATAGCACAGGCACAGTGGCAAAAACAGTATAACAGCCGATGGTCAACTCCATTTGGTGAGTATACAGTAGCAGCAATTAAAAGAAAAAAGTACTCCAAACAGCTCAATACAGATCCAGCTTACCCAGATGGGTTGTTTTGAGAAAAGAATCTTAAACTAATAAATAGATCTCCTTGCCGTTCTCCCAAGATAATGGTTTTCCAAAAAAGAAGAGGCATGGCAGTTGTGCGTAAGCAGAGACAGCAGAACTTCATCTGTCTGGAATTAAAGGTGCTTTAGGTGTCTCAGCCACCTCGTTTTCTCAACTCCACCATTCCCTAAATACTCAAACAACTGCAGATATGTTTTAAAACTGTGCCCAAACTCCTCATCAGTGAAATAACCGCGTCAACGACCCCAATTCACCCCTCCCACGAACGCCTGAACCTTCTGAGCATGACAAAGTGGAACACAACTTAATGTCATCGTGGAGACAGGAACCCAGCATCTTGGTTTCAACTTTTTCCTTTGTTATATATTACAGTGCTCTATAAAATTTTTTTCCTTTTTCCTTTTAAAGCATTTAGACAATACAAGACTAAAAGATGTCTGGAAATACGTCTTATACAAAAATGCATTTTTATCTTAAAATAACATTCAAAAAGGCACTTCATTCTGTAAGAAAAAATTCAGAGTCAGGTCAACTGCTCTAAGCAGGGGGGTAAAATTGTCTGCATAGTGGGAGGGGAAGAAAGGGAGAGAAATTCAACTGCTGAAATACAAGCTTCTTTTTTTGGCATGTTTTAAGAAAAGCTGATCCAGTAAAAGATGTCCATTTATGAAATTAATTAAAAGAGTCCCATTTAAAATAGCTTCTTTTTTTTTTTTTCCTTTAAAAAAGTAGTCTGAACACATGACCTTAGGAGTCAGGCTTCTGAAGGCTTAATAGCATCACTCATGATTGTCCTTCGTGTCCAATGTAACAGGAAGATCAAGAGTAGCACTTCTGACAGGGGTGACCTCCCCAAAGCTTACATTTGAAAGAGCTGAAAGAGATGGAGACAGCCTCTAGCAACTGCAATCTAGGAGCAGGAGTCAGTCAGAGTTAAGGGCTACCTGTTGCAGAGTTTATGAAGCATACTGTAAACTTCTTCCTCTTTGCTTAGTCCTTCAAAGAAAGGAATAAGATCTAGCAGCTCTGTGTCTGTCATGTCATCAAACCAGGACTGCACAGGCACCTGAAACAAAGCAACCAACAAACACTGAGAGGGTTTCGTGATGGAAAAGACACGTGAGTTTTGGCTGTGTAGGTGTTCTGTAACCATCATCATCATCATCATGGCAATTAGCTACTCATTACCGTTCAGGTGGAGCAGCAGGTTCAACCCCAAGCCCAACCAGGACAGCTGAGCTTCACCTGCATGTCCAGGTGACCCACATGACCCCACACTGGGCAGCTCTCCCTGCTCTGCCTCCCTGGCATCCAGAACACACTGGGAGGAAGACACGGGTTATGAAGCTGCACTGACACTTTATTTAGAGGCAAACTTCTTTTTTTTTCCCTCTAAGAATTATCAGAGTGAGTCACCAGGCACAGGCAGGCAGCAACAACCCCTGCTGGCATGGGCTTTGGAGGAAATGTTTAACAGCAAGGGCAGAACAGTGCTCAGGTTAAAATGTTAGATCTAGAGAGTGGGTTCAGAAAATAACACGTATAATAACCCTTCTTAAATATGTGGGCTGGATTTGGGGAAGGTGCTCTGTGTTATCTTCATTATGGGAGCACACTGAGGTCTTTTCAAGACTATCTTGGATCTTGTTACAAGCTCTGGTTTCTGCAGAGACTCGAGTATCACTCAGCCAGCAGCACTTTTCTATGCATGATTAAACCACTCTGACAAGGCCCTTAATTTCATCTCCCAAATTTCTACAGCTCATTATTTCCTTGGCACTGATTTCCGAGATACCAAGTGATGATCTTGGATCAGGTTTTTAATTTTAACCATGAACATAAATTAGAGCTACAGGTCCTGGTTATTATAAAAAGCAGCTTTAAACCATGCGTGGCACCAACCAGAAAAATGTTTTCACCACATCACTTAGGGCATCACAATATTAGGATCTGAACTTGAAAGCTGACTGCTGGAAGATAAATAGCTCATGTTACAAAAGAAAAAAAATGCTATTCTGGAGAGGCAGGACTGTGCAAAGCAGTGTTCTTAATAAAAGATTTCCTACACTGATTTTAACAGTTCACAAAGAAGACAGCCTAAAAACATCAAAGAAAACAGTGCACAGCCTGGTTGTCTAAAAGTCAGTAGATCTAAGGAGTTGCAGCTTCTCCCCTGGCAGCTAAAGCAGATGTGAGCAGCTGTAGTGGCTGCAGCCATGGATGGGGCACCCCAGACCTCCCCATCAGAGCTTCTGGAGCTGACACAAACACAGTGAAAATGCACATTGCTCCTCATTATTCTCCCCTACAGAACTGCCCTTTATCCTTATTCCTAAACCTTAATGAACTCGTTGACTAACAGTTCTAATTATGGAGTTATGATAAAAGTAATTGAGGGAGGAGCATAACAACACAATAGGATCTGGATTCTTTTTCTTTCCCTTACCCACAAATGCAGATCTCAGTAGCAACCAGTAAAGCATTAATTATCTTGCCTAATAAAATATTATCCACACAATGAAAAAAGATGCGAGTACCTAAAGAAATTCAAGCAAACTATTCTTTCTGTGATCACCACTCCAAAGAACAAAATCTGTGCTGCAGGGCAGCTTTGTTTCTTAGAGCTAGGTTGGTTTTTCACGTTCCACACCACTTGGTATTTCTCAAAGCTGCTGGACCTCAAGCCAACAGCTAAAGCTCAGAGCACACGAGCAGTCATGGCTGTGACACGCTGTCAAGATCTGTTTGCCCACATCCTTCACCATTTGGCAGCGAGCCCCAGAACCTACCTGCAACCTAAGAAAACACAGAGTCTGACACAAGCCAGTGCTCTGAAAAGTCTATTTTCTGAATCACAAAACCTGGGCAAGGGCCAGAGAGATGAAGTTACGCTCGAGTACTTCGAATACTTACTGCATTTTCAGGATGGAAGATGTAAGATGCAGGAGAATTATCTACTATAATAACTTTACTCAGCTCACGGCCCAGTCGACTCAGATCCTTCACGTAATTTCCTCGGTGGAAAACACAGGATTCTCTAAAGAGCCTTGCCCTGAACACACCCCAGCGATCCAGTAAGTCGGCTACTGGGTCTGCATACTTAAAAATAGAAGTCAGAAACATCAAGTTAGCAACGTGCAGATAAGGCTAATTCACAGAGCCAAAGAAGGGACACGAAATAATTTCAGATAAAATGCCCTTTTTCTCCGTTTTCTTCCCTGCTCCTTGTTAATTAAGTCACTCGCCTGCAAACCTGAAGTGATTAATAAAGAGATAAAGCAAAAGTAGGACAATTATCTTTCTAGAGAAGGCTAACTTGCACTCTAAATGTTTTCTGTGATTTATTGATTAGGTTTTATTCTCAGGGCCAACTTAAGAGTTACCCTGAGGGTTTTCTAGAGGTTGATGGATCCGGAGATCTCACCTACCATTACCATAAAACCAGTCAATGCTAATAGAAAATCAATATGAGGCATTTCCCCAGCTGATTTGTTTCCATGTGCCTCTGAAGATAAACTGCAGTGAACACATCTGAGCCTGATGTGGCTCTGCCAAATGATGCCCTTGGAGCAACTGGGTCAGCAAGACTCTTAAGATCACCAAATTGCATAATGGGGTCATAAAAGATGTTATTAGGAAAAATACCCATGAACGATACCAAGGAAATTCCCATTTTCTACATAAGATGATACTTTAAGTGAGGCAAAGCTTACAATCCACCAATTTATATAAACTGACCAAGAAAAAGTATCCAAATGAACTCGAACATGAATAACCACATACTTGAAAATGGTAGTTATATCTTATTATTGCACAACCGGCGTTACCATTTTCCTCTATTTTAAACCGAGAAAAAAAATTGATGTTGAAATCAATCATCTTTTGATTATGAAATAAGGCACCTAACTTCAGAATGAAATTGGGGCAGTATTTAGGATTTTTTCAATGTGACTGAGCAGTATGTGGTAAAGAGAGTGCAGGGAAAAAGGCTTTATTAGAAGATCAGGGTCCTGTCCCCTTCCACCATCTCTACACTAGGCTGGAGCAAAAGCTTGCCGTGCTAGAGCACTATTTAGAAATAACCAATATCATTTTACAAACAAGACACCACAAATACAATACACTGAAGGAAGTGAAAAACTCCAGATCAGTCTACTACTGTAACATCTACCACAAAAACTACCTACGAGCCACTACTGCTACTGCAGGACCAGAGGGCACAAAATATTCCTGGTGACGTTTCAAGCTTTGCAAAAAGGCCTCATTTTCTAACTCCGGGTTGCAATTGCACCTCGACAGAGCACAAACCGTGGTTCCCAATTTCCAGTGAGTTTCTGAGTCACTGGTGGATGGTGCAGACAGGGTTTGATTCGGTGTTTTATTTCATGCCCAGCTTTAATGTGCTGCTTCGCTCGCACCGCTATTTGTTCTAATTTCTCACTATAACCATGGTAACTTGTGAGCCTTTCATATTGGCATCATGAGCAATGCATGGAGGCTACATTATGAGACAAGCCCATATGTGATGGTGTTACCATGGAAACACTTACCCACACACTAGCAGACAAAGTACACACTGTCAGACAAAGAAGCAGAAAAGAAGGGGAAAAATTAAGATAGTACCAACTGTGGAAATAATTATCCATAGAAAACCCAACCAAAAGTCCACTGACCAGCACCAAGAGGGTTAAAGAGATGAAGGGAGGAACAAACCTTGGCTAGACTGGCTGTGAAGAGTACACATTCAAAGAGCTCTCCCATCCTCTGAAGAAACTCGTCCACATGTGGTCGTTTCAATACATAAACCTGGAATGATAACAGCATTTAGGTCAGATGGTGCTCAAGGAAAGGGAAAAAAAACCCAAACCACTCCTGCAATCCCAGCACTTGAAACAAAAGTTAACAGGGAAGCAGTTCAAATGAAAAGCTGGGGAAAAAGAGAAGCATACAAGATAAAAGTAGAGACACAATAATGAGAGATTGGCACACACGGGCTGCCAGGCCCCTGCTGATTATGCAACTGCAAACACCCAGCATCATCTGCAGTGGTGCTCCTTGGAAAATCTCATTAAAGGCAAAGGGAGATGGGAGGGCTTCTCAAGAAGTGAGGATTCACATCTCTCCACCAAATCCATTCTGGTGCTGGTGCCTTCAGTGCTGAAGAGCTCCACAGAAGGAATAAATCTGATGAAGCCTCTGTGACAGCAGGAACTGCACAATAGGGACCTGTTTTCGTTCTGTGGCTGATTCTCACATTCCTGAAACTCCAGGTGCTAAGTACCATAACTCACTATGGAGAGTGATCAAGCCCTCCAGCTCTGCAGAGAGCTTTTTTCACCAAAATTCTTCACAGCACCATGCAGAACATCTAAAAATGCTCGTTCTGAAACTCACTGACGAAGTCTACAGCATCTTCTGAAGAGAACATTGCCAAAAGATGGCAAATTCCCAGGATCTCTCTCCTCTTCAGCATCCTGCCTTCAGAACTGCTCTGCTGCTTTTTTGCCCTGGCTTGGCTGCCTACTGTCAACAACCTGATTAGCAGATATCAAAAACCTCCCTGCTTCTCCTTTCAGAACACACAAGATGATTTTGTGTTCACAGACGATACCAGAACAAGGAAACTGCTGCTCAGAAAGCTTGGAAGCAGCTCACAATAAACTGGGAAGCTGAAGAGGGGAGTCTGCCTGAAAAATATTTATCTGTCTTGTTTGCAGTTAGATTAAAAGTTTGAGAGAAAACACTGGCAGCATTTTATCTTCTTTTGTTTGGCAAATAATCCCTAATACTGGAAATTTCAAGTGGAGAAGTCTGGCATAGAGCTGAATTGAGGAGAAATTGCAAGACTGATGCTATTTCAGGAATTTCATACTTTGATATGTAAAACTAGATTAATTGTATGTATTTTACTAGATTCATATTAATAAGAAGTAAAAAAAAATCAAGGTACCCAGAGAAAAAGCCTGAAGGAGAAAAATATGGAAACAGCAGCTTGAATTCAAGTGTAACAATTAAAGCCTTCAGCAAAAGAAGAAAAAAAGAAACTGTGTAATTGAACTTGAAAACCTAAATTTGAAAGTGAAGTTTTTTTTCAAACACATATGATGGAGCTGTACCTTAATGACTAAAGCAGAAATGTTAATTTTCCCCTTTATGCAGCATACAGATCATACCATGAAGTCTTTATCTCTTTTAAGTTATTTCTGTGAAATTTATCTAAACTATTTCTGGCCCCATAAACATTACATTCAAACTTTGATACAGATAACAATTTATAACCCAGATTTTTTTTTTTTTTAAACAACCACAGCAGCACCTAACCCATCAAAGAATGGTGACATTTTATGGATTAAAGACAGTTAACAGATGTACTTCACCACCACTCTCTTTCCAGATAATTACAGCAATGTTTCCTGTATTTCACCAGGCACAAACCAAGTAATTTCCTCTCCTATAACAACGCAATTAATTTTTCATTTAATTCTTTCTACACAAAGTTGTGCTGTAGTGTTTCCTCTCCAAATTCTATCTTTCAATGTTTTTAAAGACAGAAAGACAGCTGCAGTCCCTCTCCATTTGGGTATCCAGAGACTATCCAACTTCCCAGATGTGAGAGGAAAGACAGAAGGATCCAAGTTAATTATTAAGTTCTTGATTCTTTAGCCTTAGGTTTTATTCCTACACTTATTTTTGAGGGCACAAAAGGGGCACCCGAGAGTCTTAACGTCATTCTTGGAGAGTAAGTGCCGGAATTTAACATTAATTTCATTTTTAAAGCCCAAAGTTTCCAGCCTCAGCAGAAGTCTCCTCTTTGCTCCCCATCCCTATCTCTGCCCCTGTCGGTGAAGTATTTCCACTTGGAATGTAATTCCAAACTCCCTGCCAAGGATCTGAACTTTGCTGCTTGCAACACAACCCACCTCCTCCATCAGGAGCACGCAGTAAATCAACCCCAGAGCTGCAGCCCCAGAGCTCGGAGCCACAGCTTGGGCTGCATTTGCCAGTCTTTGCAATAAACACTCTTTTGGCTCTTTTTAGGTCTCCTAATTCTGCACCTGATTCAGGCCTAGCTGTGAATACACAGCATTTTTAGTTGGATTGTCTCCCTGCTGCAGTTCAGGGCTCCTGATCCACCACAGAGCCCTCACAGCCTCCTCTGCTTGAGTTTCTCTTGCTGCTTTGCCTTAAATCTTTCCCTACTGGGATCTGGCCAACAGATTTGCTTCTTATGTTAAATGCCTAATTAATAATAAATGTCATCTCTTAAGATGAAGTCTCACCAAATTTTTCCCTTAATTATTTCCCTCTGTAAAAAGCCCCAATTTACACTTTTTTTTTTTTTTTTTTTTTTTGATTTTTTTTTTTTTTTGGCAGAACAACATATCTTAATACTCTGGATAGCTATTCTCCTTGAAGTTTTCTTTGAGAAGTCCTACTTAGAGCCTGGAAGCAACTCCAAAATGTACTGGCATCCCGGGCTACAAAATCTCTTTGGTTTACTTCACATAAAAAGCTTTCTTCAGCTGACAGTGCAGCTCTTTTCTCCTCTTCCTTCTCATTTGGAATTTTTTCCCCTTTACTTTGTTAGTGGCTGGACTTGAATCTCAATGCTGCATGGTTATTTGTGGCTTGGCTTTTCCCTCCATTGCCTGATGTCTTCAGTTGAAATCTCTAGACTAACTGGCTCCTGGCATTTTTCTGAGATTTATACACTGTCTTCAGGGCATTTAAAAAAAAAAAAAAAAAAAAGTATCAGTTTTTTTTTATTGTACGCTCACTAATTTTTTCCTTATCACAGCAAGAATTTGGAGGAATATAGTCTTTTTTAAAAAATTATTACTTAAAATGAACTCTACTCAACATTTTAAGCACAGATCAGGCACTAGGCATGTTTCCACAGGATTCTTACAGCTGCTAATGGCAGAACACAAGCAATTATCTTTAATTGTTTTCGAGCATTTTGTACTTCCACACGAATTTTCTATACCTCTAAGCAGCCTCCACCTACAGAGACTCACGATTTGTGAAACCCAAAGACAAACCCAACTCATTTTCAGTAAATTTAACAGGACACATGAACGCCTTTCAAACCAGCTTTACAATGAGGAAATCTGCAAGTAATGACCAAAAAAGTCTGCCCATGACAAGTCCAGCTGCTGTCATCTCCTGTTTTGTGGGGTGGGTGCCTCTTCTGAGCAGTGAGCAGAAAATCCCACGTGTCCTGGAGCCTCCTGGGTCACACAGCTGTGGTCGTGTCCCAGTGCAAGTAACCAAGAATAGGCCAGTTAGAATGGACACAGCCTATCCTGGATTACTTGAACCAGGCCACAGCCTTCTGCAAGAAAAATCCATGAATTCCATGCTTTATAGGAAGGAAGTTTATTATTTGAACAGTGTTTTACCCCCACCGTTAAAATAAACCCCAACATTTTGCATATTATGTTCAAAGTATACAAGCCAAATGTTCCTTCACCTTTCAACAATTAAAAATAAGCAATTCATTGAATTAACTCCCCCCTCACCCCAAACAAACACTGAAAAATTAGTTTTACTCAATAAGCAAATTATATTTAAAAATTAAATTCAAAATAACACCAAATCAAACTCTTCCTGGCTGCCCTCTTTACTCTCACACATCAAGAGCAAGGCACAAAGCCACTGGAAGTCAAACTGGATGAAAGATGAAGGACAAGCATTCCCTAAAAACCTTCACTCGCTGGGGATTAAAGCTGTATTTGATGCACTGTTTCTGGCCTGGGGGCTGTGGTCACTCTGCTCTCGGTCAGTGGGAAGCAGGGTCCAAGGGAGAGGATGTGTTCCTGCAGAAATTAAATCAAGGAACCAAGCAGGTTGAACATCTCCCTCCAGCCACCACCTTCACCCTCACTGAGCCTCCTCTCAGTTCCACCACATTCCACTGGACTTCCCAGAGCTTCTCCCTTGTAATTTGGAAGAGCAGGAGAGCAGCTCTGATTTCCTCTCACCCAGAGAACCAGAGTGGAATGAGGGAAGTGGCCAGAAGGGTCAGCGTGCACCAGAACCCCCTTTTTATATCTGGGCCATCACTCCCAGCACAAAGCGTGGGATTCTTCCCTAAAACTTCAGCTGGGATGGGCACAGCCTCTGCAGGCATCCAAAGACCCACAGCAGCAAGAAAGGGAGGTTCCTCCACACGTGATTTATTTCCTTCTTAAAATAAAATGACAAATCCTTTCGAAAGATAAGGTAATTTAGGCTGGAGAAAGAAAGATGGGAGAGGGAAAAGGGACGTTAAGAAAAGCTGTTTTTTGATCTAGGGAAGCTTGTTTACCCAAGCACCCTTTAAGATGATGAACTGTCCTCCCTATAAAAAAAAATCCCAAGAGTCTCTCTGACCTTTGGATTATAAATTATATAAGGGAAAACAAATTCCCCAAACTAAAGACATTATTTTTTTAAAGACCTCTGTTGAACAGCAAAAAGAAACCCAACACTGCATTTGCCACGAAAAAACTTGTTAGAGAAGTCAATCTCAAGACTCTTTCAGGAGTACAGCAATTCAATTTGCCACAACCCGTATTTTTTGGGATGTGAGATCCGAACAATCTCATATAATTTCAAGTTTCTCTGTGAATGGGCACCTCTGAAATGGTGTTTCCCAGTTGTTTCCACTGGGGTTCTGCCCAAGGCAGAGTTCAAGGACAATAAAAATCTGTCAACCTCCTGCCTGACAAGGCACCAGGCTCACTGGTGAAGCAGAGATATGCACTATGGACTGAGTGGTTCCACAACATTTCCCATTTCCTGGGATATTTTGCACAGGTGGAAATATTTCTCAATGTCAGTGATTAATCCTGGAGTATATAAACTGCTTAAGAAAATGGACACGCATTACACAGATGACAAATCCTGATAAATGACAGAAATTGCTCATATCAGTTCATTTATGCTCTAAGTGACTACACAATTACAGGTTTGAGGAGGGAACAGGTTGTCAAAGCTCTACAGCCTGTGTTAATGCACATCACACTCAGCCAGAATATCCATTTTTGCCCTTTATCACAGTGTAAAACAAACAAAAAAGAAAGATTCCTGAATGTCAGCAACGTTACAGAGACATGACACACACAGGCTTTGCCTATTCTGTGTGCCACACAAATTGCCTTTATTTCAAAAATCCCAAATTCCTTACAATTAACCTTCATTTTCACCTTCCAAATGTGACTGAGGTATTCACCTATTTTAGAGGTTAAAAACTTGAATTACAAACAGTGAAGCAATTTGAAAATTATTCAGGGAGTCTCCAGCAAAGCACAGAGACCAATTTCCCTTGACCACCTCTGACAAAGGAGGAGGTGCACAAATCCATTCCCTTTGGACACAGTTGTGGGGTTTTTGTTTGTTTGGAGGGTTTTTTGTTGCTGTTTTCTCTTTTCCCCCACAAGGAATCATCTCCAGGTGCCAAACTGCATCAATTTTGGTGAAGAATCTGTGAACTTGCAGCAAGGAATGGAAAAGCAACAGGATTTTGAAATGCTCGACTGTAAAGCCCAAATAGCCTTTTATTGGGATTTGTTTCAAAATGCAAATATGTCATCTTGACAAGCTAAGTGATCACAACTCAAAGCCATTCAAAAATTCACTTTTGAAAGCATTCTGAAAAGTTTTAGGAGAGGGAATTTGTCTGTTCCACAGCACCAAACACAACTGAAGCCCACATCAATCAGGACTGAAAATCACAAATCTCCCAAAACATCATTTAGATGTTTTAAGTATCGACTCTGGAGAACATTACAGGTGGAAGTACCCCAGATACTGAATTTTTCTACATAAAACAGGCACAATGTAAAAACTGTCAAAACAACTATTACTTTAAAGCATATTTCAGTCCACTGATATTCAGGAATCATTTTAAGAGTGACAAATACATGGACAGTTTCCATGGCAGGAAATCAGAAAAAACTATTAACTAACTTTATGATCCACCAATTAGCACGAGATTAAAATATACAAACCTCTTTGTCCAAGTAAAAATAATCCACAAAAATAACACATAAACAACATTTCGGAATTTAAAGTATTTAAAATCTCTGTTAAATCACATCTAGGGAAGATTTGCTCCTCAGTAAATGTAACATCCAACACCCAACAGAAGATGTTTCACACAATTTGCAAGGTTCATGTATCAGAAAGGCTCAACTTCACATTAACCTGTTTAACTCATCTCCAGCAAGACCATCAATGTCTGCCTGAAGAGGGGAACTTACAGCACTGTAATTTATTTTATTCAACCCTTCAGAAATGACTACTGATTAAAGACACCAAGATACATGGAGGGGACTGATTTTCAAATTATGGGCGTTTTGCATTTACTCAAAACCATTTCTTAGAGCCTTAAGTGAAGTTCTTAAAGAATAAGACATAGAAATTCATCTCCTCATGATTTTGTCCAGACCTTTCAAAAATGCTGAAGTATATAAAAACTCCTATCAGAAGAACTTCCGTTACTTACAGGAATAAAAGGGGACAGAAATTAAACATAGATTAGCACAAAAATTGAAGAAATGTCTATTTTTCCTTTATACTTCTAGAAAATATAAATGAGCTTTAGCATATGAGCTACCAACAGACACTGGAGCCAACTCATGTCCTGTTTGTCTTGGAGGGAATGAGACATGCAGCATTCAAGCAGCTTTTTCTGGGCCCAGCAATGTTTGAAACCCCATCCTCACATCATTCCCTGTTTGAAAACGTTTTAAAATTGACAAAGAATCAAGTATTGAAGTCCTGAGAGATTCCACCTGATTACACAGGGATGCCTGCATTCCAGAATACACAGCTTCCGTGCTTTGCAAAAGGAGAAATTATTGGATATAAAGCAGCAAATGGAGGAAGAGAATGTTCTGGGACACTCAGGACACAATGCTGAAGGAAAAACCAGCACTTACCTGATGTATGGTTCCATCAATTTCAACAGGAACGATGAAATCAGCATTGCTAATTGGCTAGAAAGAATGACAAGGAAATAATCAGCATTAAAAATAAGATCATTAGAGGGAAAATTTCAGGGGCATAAAAGGGAAGAGTACCTACTTCTGAGGAACAAGTTAATAATCATTACTGACTACACAGATCCACTCTGTGTGTGCTCTTACACAAGTCAGAAGCTCACAGGTGTAATTCCAGATGCTGCACTTCCCTCTGCTCTCCTATTTTTAAGCTTCATAAAATCTAATACACTTCACTGCTTGAATAACCCCCACTAGCACTGAGTGTGTTCATCAGGAAAACATCTCTTTGGATAAACTCTTCCACCCAGTCTTTGTGGAAACGTGACCACCAAGAAAATCAGCTGTGTACTCCACATATTCTGCTCAGGGTCACCCATCCGTAATTAATTAAAAATAAAGACAGTGGTAAAAGTAATACCTCCTGGTTGTATTTGAATCAGCAGCTGCAACGAGACTTAGGCTGTACAGCTAAAGGGTTCTAAAGATGCCAATTCAAATCAACCTAATCATGTAAAATTGCACTTTAATTCCAAAGGGAAGAGCAGGCACACTCTGCCCAAGCCCTTGAATCCATTTTTCCAGCCCGCCACACACAACTCAATTCTCAAGACTTATTGTGAAAAACTGCTGGTCAAGCAAAATTGCCTTGGAAAGCAGGAATGTGAATCGTAGACAGTTCAGGAGCACGTAATCTAACCTTGGCCAGACAGCAGGGATAGCTGGGACCAGGCTGCTGCCAACGCTTACTGGTTCAAGTGGACACCAAACTTAGGTACAGCTCCATGCACCATGTCCATTCTAAAAAACAGCCATGCAAATACACCTGGCTGAAGCCTGGAGCTCATTCCAGCATCTGCAGCCTGGAAATGGCTGAGACAGAGCTGCCACACACAGTTTTAACTCGACTGATTAACAGACAGTATCTTTCATGGGTAAGAGCCCAGTCTGTAACTGGTGTTACCAAGCTAAGGCTGGAAAACATCTTCACTCAGCTCTGTGAGATTTGCACAGACTTCCCCACCTGGTTTTTTGGATCAGTCAACAGGCTGATCTCAGGAACCACCAAGAAGATGCCCCTGAAGTATCTGTGGGACTGGAAACAGACTTCAAACCCACTCAGGTGGGTGAAGGGGGGCCAAGAAAGCAGAGAAGCAGCTGAGGTAAAGAGACCAAGAAGCAGATTACACACTGGGGAGTCTGAACAGGTGCTCTGTGAAAAACTGGTGGGAAAAGAGGATCCTGCAGCCTTAACCTGCTAGCATCACTTTGATCCCACTCCCTGGAGAAACCAGATTCTAATTCCACTGTCAAACCACCTTCCTGCCAGGAGAGCAAAATGACCACAAGAATTTCCGTGGAGGGAAACACCCTCTCTCAGGAGCAAAGAAAGAAAGATGGTTTGATCTGACACCTGCAAGTGCTGGGTCTGAGGGCACAGGAGAGGCTACATGGAATCCTCTCATCCTGACCAACCAGGATTGGCAACCAGACCTCCAGAGCAGCTGGTAATAGAGAATTCCATCCTCTTGACGACCCCTGTGCTGGTGTGATCTGAAGAATTCCTCAAATACGCACAGAAAAATCTAGATTTTTCTTATCTGACACTGAGCAATTTCCCCTTCCTGCTTTGGAAAAAAGACAGAGGGGAGGGAGGCTCCCATCTGTTCCCTGCATGAAACCCCTCAGATGAAGATCCTCTGCTGCTCTAACAGCCACAGAACAGGTACACAGAAGTTCTGATGCTTCACCTTAAAAAGAAACCCAAATGAATTGTCAACAAGCCTCAGCCACCAGTTTTTCAGTGGGTGCCAGCTCCCTGCAGACTTTGAAGAGGCTTGCACACACTTGAAGGATTTATATATGCATGACTCCCTTCAGCAAGGGAAATACTCTGCAGCAGCAGCAGCAAAAGAATAGGTCACTCCGAGCTGCTGAGGTTTTGAAATCCACTGATAAAACTACAGCTTTTACAGAATTTAATCCTAACAGCAGCAACTTCAACCAGATGCCAGAGAAAACCACATTCTGTGTGAGCAACTTTGGTATTTTCTAACAAATAAAACTCACCCTCAGACTTTGAAACACTGACCAAACTACTCCCAACTACCCATTTGCTTCCCTCACTGACACTTCAGGTATAATGTTGCTTTCTTGTTGGCACTGGTGATAGGAAAGGAGCACGGACTGGGGTTCTGTGCTCCTCAGGGAGGGGAAAGAGGAGAGAAGTCTGCAGCAATTTGCTGGCTGAAGGTTTGTGGGACTGTGCACGTGAAGCACGTCTGTGCCTCCAGTGGGAAGCACAGAGACAGAGCCTGGAAGAAGGCAATGCACTTCCACTGAAAATCCTCAGCTCGGTTAGAACCGTTGCTATTTAATAATAAACAAACCCCAAACTTTCAGCATTTTAAATGTTCTAAAAGTGTTTCACTGCCAGTTTTGAATAGGACTACATTCCAGGCTTGCATGTGGTTTAATACATTTTATACAAAACCGTGTCTACATCTCCTTGATTTAATAATTTATTATTTTTTGCTTCTATGATTGTTTTATGATGGGAATGATAACTATCCTGTCTATCCATTCCTTTTTTACTCTTGCCAAAGAACCCCAAACTTTATTCCTTTAATATGCACCTAACATGAAAGACTAGTACCTCCTTAAAGCTTCACAAATATGCAGGGGCATAAAAAGATGAGAATTACCCTCCTTCAGATGTTGCTGCTTTCATAAAGAGCACTTTAAATATTCTGCCTCTCTGGTTGTGTCAAAAAAACATGTAATCTGCATTTGAAATACGAAGCCTATTTCATAACAGAATTACGAATTCTAAAATATCAGGTGTTTTAAAGAAAGCCTTTTGTACTAAAACTCTCAAATTTATGTATGCTTTTCCAGCTTTTAAATGGGGACCTGCCTGGTTAGAGCAGACATGTTTTAATGGAAGAAAAGCCCCCCAAATACCCCCAAACCCCTACAAACTAGAAAACTACAGAAGTAACTTGATTATCCAGGCAGAGCAGGGTGCACACAGGGGTTCAAACCCCTGCTCTGCTGGAATGAATCATTATTTTTGATGGCAATTAATGGTCTTAATTCACCTGGAGAATTTTCCTTCATGAAACAAAACCCAAACAGCACCACTGGACAGTGCCAGCCAATAAAACAACTAAATTCATTTCCTCCAGTACTTGGTTTTCTCTTACACACCCCCAGTCACAGGGTTTCCTATTGAAATAACACCATGGTAGCCCCAAGACTCAAATACTGCAGAAACTCCAATATCTGCCCAACTCTACTGACCTCACACAAAAAAGGACCAGTTTTCTTTCCTTCACACAAAACATTATTCAGTGCTCATCGTCAAGTAGAAAAATCTTTTGGTTTTTCTTAAATATCTACTCAACATCATTTAAATACCCATTAAATATCATTTGAATGAATGGGAGGATTAAAAGGAGCCTGCTAAGAAACACTCTGCAAACCTCAGTCCTGCAAGAGAGATTTACAACTGTGTCAACCATTAAACGTGCAGTTCTTTAAAATGGTTAAAAAGGTAATTAAAACCACCTAAACTGAATCTCATTTTGTTTTAAAAAGCAAGAAAAAACCACAGTACAAAATTACCCACAGCACTCAGAAAGCAAACTTGTATTTTTACCTTTCAGGTAACACTAAGCCTAATGCTTCATTTTTATTATATACAATTAGATTTTTAAATTCAGCTTTCCCTTCCTATTTTTGACTCTTGTTTCATTAGGAAGGCTTCTCCCTTTCCAATCCAGCTGTGGTTTTTATCTCCCTGAAAAGTTCTCTAGAGCAAGCTCAGTCTGGGTACAGAAGACAAATCTGGCACTGAGGCTGAGAGGTTCCTGCACACCACCATAAACTGTTCCATAACATCAGGCACAATAAAGACAGAGAAAAAATTTTTCATTTCAGTTTGAGGCACAGGAATATTTGTTCTAGTATCTCCATATAAGGGTTTCTTTAAGTCAACAAAGAGAGGCTGCTGCCAAATTCTAACCACAACATGAATTACAAGTTTGCATTTTGAATACTGGCAACTAACAAGTGAAGGATTCAAAAGTGGAGTTGATGCTTGCAGTGAAAAATGGAGTACAACCACCTAGAAGACTACAAGGGTGGTTAATCTTGTTTGGTAGTAGCAAGGTAACATTATTAATTCTGATCAATTCTCAGTTATAAAACCAGCAGACACTTTATCAGTGTAAGATGTACCAATCAGAAATGCCATCAGTACCCTGAGCCAATTTAGGCTATTTGTATTTCTGAAGTCTCCTAATTTCAGCCCTACTTTAACAATAGAAAAAATACCAGTACTTTTGAACTCTGAAGGGTTACAGAAGTTGCTTCTTGAAGGTGACGGACTCATCATCAACAACTGAATGCTATTTGCTTCCCTGCTCTGAAAATGAAACACTTACAAGCACTCACTGCAATCAGGACAGAAGGCTGACCTGGAAAACAACATCCTCCAGCAAGAGAGAAGAGCCACCACTGGTGCCCAAAATCTCCTGGTTTAAGGCACATCTAAGCCAGCATAAAGCTGTGCTGATTCTCCATTCTCTTTTACACTAAGGCATCATTTGAACTGCAAAAACAAACCCCTGTTTTCAAAGCAACAAATTCCGTACCTGTTCAAAACACAGGTCTTTGGTGGAATATTTAAAGCCACGAAGTAAATACCTATTCCAGGCTTCGTTGCAGTCAGTGTGATTTTCTCAAAAAAATATACTAAAAGCAGCAATCTCTGTTGTTACTCCCCTGGGAGCTAAATTAGGATGAATAATCATAGGAGAGGCAATGAGGACTCCCAGGCAGAGGCTGTGAGAGGAGTTCAAGTGTTAAGAGGCTTAAGAGTTCCTCCAGCATTCACTGACAGATTCAAGCTGCAAGAGATCCCTTTTGAATTTACTTACCTTAAATGAACTGTGCACTAAAGTTTCATCTAAATCAATGACCACACACTTCTTCCCATAGTCTGATGCTGTCAGTTCTGGCAGGAGGTATTTAGCTGGTGGCTATAAATAAAAAGAAAAGAGGAAGACAACAAAAAAAAAGTAAAACCTCTATGAAAGGGGCACCCTTCTGTCAACATTACTATTCTAGTAATTACTGGGCATACATGACTTGAAATCAAATGCTTTTCTGGGCTCATCCCAAGGACATGTATGGGTATTAATGGCTCATGCAATTGCAATACCCATACAGACTTTTCTTTTTTAAATTCTTTCATTTAGAATGACCTCCAAAGCACCAGAAATTAAAATGGTAGAAGACCACCACTAGCTAAAAAAAAGCAGAAAACCAGGATATTTGATACAACATCTTTTTCCAGTGGCTCTTTTCCCAATGCCTGGTTTTGACTGCTGTTGTTATCCTATTTCCAGTCAATGCCATTTCCAGCCGTATCAGGCTGATGGACATTTACACAAACCATTATTTCTGTTTGCCATGAAAAATGCTGAAATGGAGCAATCCATCCTGATGGAAGACAGCACTACTAATTTAATCTTCCAGAACATGTCTTCACTCTTGTTTTTACCACTTATGAGGGTGGTGATCAACATCCATGTGAATTATGCTCCCAGTCAAGGTATTAAAACTGCAGTGAAGAACCTGAACTGGGCTCTTCTACAGCACACTGCCCTTACTAAAAACGGCACCAACCCCATGAAGTGACAATTTTTCTGAAACCAACACAGACAGTCGGATATTCTTTGGATCATTTCCCACTTCAACACCCCAGTTTTGCAATAAAAATATGTTACTTTAGATTTTGGTACTGGATACTTTCTGAAATCACAGAAATGGGAGAGAATGCTTCCATTTGGAGCCGAAACATTGCTGCCACTCAGAGTGGGGTTTTTTTGATGAAGGAAAAGGATTAGCTTTACAGAACAGTATCAGTAGGGAGAAGCTCAAGACTGAGAGGAACTTAATTTAGACTTGGATACACAACTCTTAACTCCATTCTTTTCCTTTCTTTTTATCTGTTCACTGTCGCTCTGGTAAAGACTCATCATCAGTCAAAGGTTTCTTGTTTTCAGTGGCCCTTTGTAGAGGTGCTTGCAGAGATCTGAGGCCACCCCTGTGCTGGCAGGGGTGACACAGGTGAGGCAGGCACCTCTGGCCACCCTCCAGCAGCCAGGACAGATTCTCAACCACTGGCTGAATTCAAGTGTCCCCTTGATAGATACCAGCCAATGATGCCTAATAAGCCCTTGTTTAAATGAAGCACCTAACAAATGAGATTCTGGACTTAAATTAAGTGTTTTTAGCTGAAGCAGGAGTCCTTGGGGCAATTTAGGAGTGCTCACTGAAATTGATTTAGTTCCCAACAATTAACATCAACAACTGTTCCCTCAGCCACCAAACTGGAAGCTGCCTTGCCTACAAACCACTTGTCTCAGTGCATTTCCTCTCAGCACGGATCTGACAATGACCTTCGAATTAAAACAGCTTCTGCCTAATGCCTGCAAAGGCTCCATCCATCACAGCCACCTAACCAGGCTGAAATTTATCCAACACTCTGTCTGGGTTATGGACAGTCCCACAGCTGCTTCAGCTCCACCTCTGCTTGTTGGCAGCTAAGACCAGACCTAAAGAATTTTGGTTTCTCCCTCCTATTCAAAGCCTAGAAGGTATTTAGGACCTCACCTCAATTTTTTGTATTAAGAAAGAGCCAAACTTGCAACCTAAATAAACTTAATGCTTATTGAAAGAAAAATCCAGCCCATTTAAAGACAATAATCTTCAGAACCCATGTTCCAATACTTTTATCTTTGAAGATGAAAAAAAGGTAGGAACATCCCAAAAACCCTTAAACATACTTTTTAAAAAAAATAGTAGTTCAGTTTATTGTTGTACTCAAAACTCTTATCTCCTTTGAATTTTTGACTACATTAATCTGCACAAGCAGTTCAAAGCCAGAAATTCCTTCTGATATGTGAATTCTTTATCAAACTGAAAATATATCTATATCTATGGAAANTATGAGCACTGTCTTACCACAGATACCTTTAGCTTTTTAGCTGGAAACTGTCACATTTGTCATCAAGAAAAGGATGGACACACACCAAGGACTGCAAAATGCAAGAACCTTCATCTCTGAGAACCCCAATTCCCTGACAGCTCAGCGAGGCAACTTCAGACTGTTTTTTTCACCCACCTGCACCTCTGCTTTCTCAAAAGCAGTGGCTGGCAGAGGCACAGTTTACCTGTGGTATCTACACAGAAGTGCTGGTCGCTGCTAGAGTTTCTCTCCCTTTTCAGTCTTGCTTTAGGAGATCAGGTGCAGTTACTGACCTAACTTGATCTAACAAGGGCACAACCCACTCTCCTACAAGCTTTGGCATCTTGAGTTCAATCTGATCTTGTTCCCTTAAGTCCACACGTTTGAAGATCAGAAGAAATAAATTTTCCATTTCACAAATTGCAATTGTGTTACCCTCAACTCTGAAAACGTTCACCTTCTGATAATGTAACAGGGATAAGGGAATTATTCTGAAGCTGAAGTCACTACAAGTTGTGAGGCTGCTAAATAGCTGGTGTAGGACTTGGGAGCAAGGGTGGCATTTTTGAGGCTTTCAGGAACTTGAAAGGATTTGTATGCAAAGTATCAGCCCATTTGTTTTGCCGTTCAAGCTTTCTGATCTAAAGCAATTTCCACCTGTCAAGGGCAGCAAAGCTTTTAGGCAGAAACAAGCATTACTCAACATCGTGTTTTAATTTTCTCACTAATGGAGACATACCCGAGAAGAGCTCTAAATACCAGAATTCCATCACAGTTAATAGTGAATAGCTATGGAACGTTGATAATTTATTTTTACTTTTACACATATCAGCTTTAAAGATACCCGAGATAATTAAGAGTATTTAATTGTGGCTAACAGCAACTCGTATTTACTACACAACACTCCCCGAAAGGCTGCAGACTTCCACAGAACTCAGCAGAAAAATAACACATGGTATCTCACTGGCTTGGTCTTCAATTCCAACAAGACACAAATTGTATACAAGTTAAACTAGTCACTGTTTGGGATTTATGCATTCCAGCCAGGTCTCGTGGCTGATCAGCTCAACAGACCTTGTAGTGAAACGACTGCTGCACTGCTTCAGTCCCGTGGAAATAGTATATTCCCTAAGGAAAAAAAAAAAAAAAGGGGATGGTGGCGGCAGGAGAACAGGACTTCTGGTTGAAGCATAAACAGCTGGTCAACACAAATCTTGCAGAAATTCACTGTATAGAACAATCATCAGCTCTCCTCCCTGCAGGCTCGTATTTCCCACGGAGACAAGTATCAGAATTAATAAGCCCTTTTTTTTTTCCTCTCTGTACTGGCAATGTTGTCAAGCCTAAGTGCAGCACATTAATTTACTGTTGGTGTCCTCCCCAGCTCACACTCTGGGCTGCACTCTGCAGGGCTAACAGCTTCTCCCAGCAGTTATGTGCAGAAATACTCTTACAGGAGATAAATGATTCCTACTTAAAACACAGCTGCCAGAAGATGCCAGCTCCTCTTGTGGAACAGGCAGTTCTCAAAATTACTTCTGGAAAAAGCTGTAACAAGGAATTATCTAATGTAGGTGAGGACAAGTGCAAAAAACCCCCAATATCCCTGTGCTAAGATTTAACTTCAGCAGGGATTCTGAGGGATAATTTTGATACCACTTGTTAATAGTGGAATTTTAAGCTGAACAAAAGAAATGGACACTCCAACTCATTTAAGAGTTGTTTAAGAGAAGTTTAACAACACCTCATTTAAGATGTTGCATGAGTGTGCCTTTGTATTTCCATCTACCTCTTCATTCAAAAGAATATAAAATAGTGAAGCTGCTATGGGTCTACTTTGATTTGGGGGTTGGAACAAGATAATCTTTTACAGTTTCCTCCAACCCAAACTATTGTATGAGTCTATTTCTCTACCATACTCCTTTCCAAACAAAGTTGAGAAAAATCCATGAGAACACTGGCATCCTGAGCTACATTTAATAGATTTTTAATCAGGTCTATCAAAATGTTTTGGGTTTGCCTTTTTTAAAATTTTGTATTTATTTCAGCCCTAAAAATAAGTAATTTTGCAGTATTAGGAAAATAATCAATTATGCTGCTGTTTAATCTATGCCTTATCTGAAACAGTTTCAAAAATGAGATAAACTTCATATTGTAAAAAATCCGAAAGTAATGCTACGTCTATTTTCTGAAGAACCTAACTTGAAGCTGGAATATTTTTTGTTTAGCAGTCATCTTTATCAATAACCAAGCGAAAACTCGTATTAAGTCAAGCTTTTAAATTCAGTGCAATTAATACAGGACAAATCTGATTGAGCAGAAGATCCACTTCACTGAACTGCACACAAAAATGCAAATAAAAGCACTGCACAACGCACATAAAGCAATGGAAGCTTTCAAACAGGTGACCTCAGCACACTGCCAGGTTTAATACACAATAAAAAGCACAATAAAGCCCCAGAAATCCACATATTTTGACTGGAGGCTTCCATTTGAAAGTGGGGAGTGGGCAGAGCTCTTTTTGAGTCACTCTGGAATTCTCTAAACACTCGAGGTGATGACATTTGCAAGGAGCCCTGTAAAAAGTAAATGTCCACTTAATTGTGACCAAGCTCACTCTGTGTCTGTTTAGAAGATCCTCCTCCTGGATTGTGAAAGACATGCAGCTCACACAACCCAGTTCTCATCCCTAGGTAGCAGAGCATCAAGAATTTCTGCCTTAATGGGTCTGAAACACACAATTAGAGCTGTCTTGGAGCAAACCTTTGGGCTCCAGCCCTCAGGACCAACACTGCTCCTAAAACCGGCAGAGCAACACTTTAATTTTAGGAGTTTTTCCTAACGTAACGCTGCATTTTTCTCTCCTAGCACTTTCTCCACGTGCAGCTCCCTTGTGCCTTTATTTAGATGATGACACAGTGCTGCTGGCTGGTTCCTGAGAGCCAGCAGCACTTTGATACTGGGGAGTAAATGTCACACCAGTGCCCGAGGGCCATGGTTGCCTGACAACACTCCCGTGTCCTGCTGCAAGGAGAAGCATCGGGTGGCACTGGAGAAGGGGAAGGAGTGTTTAAAGTCTGCTGCTCACTCAGAACTCTACCTCATGACTGCAGAGATAAGTTAATTTTACTGCCTTGTTAGTGCTGGGAATATATGTCTGCAAAATTACAGCTGAGCTTAAATTAAAAAATAAAAAAAAAAAGAAAAAAAAATATATCCCTTCTTGAATCATTTATTTTACTACCACTGCCCAAATCTAACAGAGCACTGCTTTAAGATTGCAAAGTCAGTGTTCTAACAAAGCATCTCATTTCATTTCTGTACCTGTCAAAGCTGCGCTCATTTATCCTTCCAAAATTTTGTTCTGTTCCAATTCTTATTCTGTGAGTACCTACAGCCACTCTTGGGAAAGGTTTTTATTCCAGGTCAGAGCACAGCCAGAACACGTTTCATGTTCAAATAATTCCTAGTGGAGCAACTACAGTCACCTAACAGAATTTGGCAGGTATGTAAAAAAGAAAAGTGGTTTGGAAATCAGCATTTTCTGATTTAAACCTGAGGTTTTCCATTCCTAGACTTGCAGAAATACAAATCACATGCATGTCCATGCCTGTCTGCATACACACCATGCATGAGCCATATCAGAAGTAACAGGTAAGCAATGAAGAGGAATTTCCAACAGTTCTCAAATCCAAGGAAAGCTGTTGGGAGAGGGAAGATCTGCACAGTCACAGCGATCCCCTGGCACTGCTGCTCTGCAGCACAGACAGGGGGCTTCCTACAGGAGCTTTTGGAATGCTGGGCTACGTGAGAAGGAAGGGAAAGAAGAAAAAGAATGGCATCTTGGGGAATGTCCAGGTCTTTAAAGGCTACCAAATATCTCAAAGAAAGGGGCTGGGTCACAATCTCCACACATCAGCACTGCTGTTTTCTGGGAAACTCTGCAATGATGAAGTATTGTAAACAGCAAAGGAGCTCAAAAAAAAAAAAGTACTTTCAGCTTTTTTCAGCTTTACAAAGCCTAAGCCTTCCTCCTCATAAAAGAAAGAGCAGCTTTTTGACCAAAAAAGGTTAAAACTAATTAAATTAAAAGCCTCAGTTTGAAGGACTTGGTTTTTTTCTTCCTTTTATTCAGCTCTGAAAAATAATTCAGATGCCAAACAGCATTCCAAGTTTAATCCAGGGAAGATAAACAGAAATATTAAGGCCCATAAAGCAGCAGCTGATACCAAGAGCATCATCTCAAGCAAGTGCAGTAATGAGCAATAGTCAGTGTGCTCTGCTTTCTTAACGTGACTTATTTCAAATAAATTATGCAGTTTCCAACTCTTCTTTTCAACTGGAATACAGGGGGAAATGAGAGGAAAAGGTTTTTGTAGCTGTGTCTCTCACAGTGATGATGAGTCACCTTTTGCCTCCATTAAAATAAATAACTTCAGGACTACTTCACGTGTTTTCAAAATGCTAAAAATTCAGATGGAAACCAGATAAAACCCAAACTCTTCTTTCAGTCCCTGTAGAACACATGCAGTTCAGTTCACCTCTGGGGATACAACATTACAGACAGAACATAAAATCCTTTTGTTAACATGCAACACAAAACAGACCTGTTAGACTGCAACATAAAATGAATCAAAGCAAAAGTCATGAAAATTATTAAAAGAAAAAGGGATAAAAATACATACACTTGGTATAGGCATGACCTGCATCTGGTCACCCTGGGGAAAAAGAAAAAAAAAAAAATCACTGTAAGGGTAATGGCTTTTAAAGGGTAGAACAAAGGTCTGGAGCAGTAAATGTAGCACTCAAACATTTTAAACCAAAAGTTCAAAGTATTCAAGAAACCAGGGTAAAAAAAAAATAAAAACAGGATTTTGCATTTTAGTTGCTGAAATGATCTGTTAGTATACTGGCATTTATGATTTTTAGGAGACTGGACTGATAAAACCCATGCTATGATTAATAAGAGATGGCACTAAGAAAGTACCTGTATTTACTGGAACTTTTTCAGTTTTAACATCTACTAATGGGTATATTTGTCAATTTTCACTGCAGCAACAAGAGGCTGAGCCAGACCCTGGAAGCAGGGCAGAACCCCACTCTGAACTCAACTTCATTTGGGACAAGTGACTTGAAAAAACAGCACTTTCACTTAGGCAACAGCAAAAATCTGAGAAGGACGTGATGATGATAAACTAATCCAAGGAATCCGACTTTCTTCATCCAGCAGTAGCAGTGCTGTTCTCATGGTCTCACTTCTGCACTGCACTTGGGAGAAGGCAGCAAAGTCTTGGCCAACTTGACCTTTCCTTCTCATCCTCGGACATCCAGCAACAAGGACAGCTCCAAAACGGACAAAGCTTGGCCACAGGGGCACTCAAATTTGTATGAGATTTTCTCCATTTTCTCATCTTTCTAACCCTTCAAAACCAACTTTGTTTTCTGGTGGGCACAGCACATAAAAAAGAAAGCTGATCCTTCTGGCATCGATGTTGCTTGGGTAGATGATTTTATTCTTTAATATTTGGACAACACAGGCTCTGATCTCCAGCAGAGGAACTATTGAAAGGGCTGTTTTCAACACTAGAACAGCCTCTTCCAGCTGAAGAAGCCTCCTGCTTATTTGTTTTCAAGTCTACCAGCGTTGACACATCACTGACAAACAGATATAATTCAGTATTATTTTTAAAGTGCTCTTTTTTTAAAGCTGCTCAGCAGAAATTTTCACTGAAGTTTGCCCAAAATCCTGAGAAGCTGAAGGAGCAACTAGAGAGCAGCAGCTACCATGAACTATCAAAAACTTGGCACTGGTAAAAAGTACCTGATTTCTAGAAAAACACACACACGCAAAAGCTGGTAAGAATCCAGGGTAATAGCAGTAAGAATAGAAAAAGTTTCAATTCAGTACATTAATGTCCTGTCAGTGGCACTGCCTTTCATGGGAACCCAAAACTGAAGTTGCTAAAGGACTTGCATTACTGTTTGCTTAATTTTTCTCACAGAATTTCTTAGAATAAATTAGAAAAAAAAAAAGGGGGGAAAACAAGAAAATTTCTTAAGAGGAACCCTGGAAATACCAGGAAATACCTATGCAAAAATCAAAACAGTAACCAGAGTGATGAGAACAGGAAAAACGAGCAGAAAGACAACTGCAAGAGTCTGCTGGGAAAGCAAAAGTGTTCATGAAGAGGCAAATGCTTTTTAAAAAACAAGCCTGCTCTGGGAAACTTCTTACAAGTGTCCTGCCTCACTTCCTAATGCCTTGGAACAGGAAGGGAAATGGGTCGTAACAGCACCGTTTGAAGGAGATGACGGATGACTGCATTTGTTGAAGGCTTTCCACGAGCTCCTGATGTTGGTAACAGAACAAAGCTGTTCCTAGAATGCCAAAATCTCCCTATTGTATCCTTAAGACAAAAGACAACCCAGGAACTGATTTGTCCCCAGCCATTGAAATCAGGGTTTGTTTGTTTGTTTTTTTCCCTGGGTTTTATTTTTTTCCACACTATATACAGATGGAATGATAAATCCTATCTGTTCCTTTTAGCTACGTAATTTTTAGTTTGGAACAATAATTTCCAGCACTGGGTTGTTCATTAATGCTCTCTATGGTTATGTGTGGGCTCAATGAGCACCAAGTGACAGGCCACAATATTTTGCTTTTTTTCAGAACAGTCTGTATTCAAAGATAAGGAACTGTTTCACTTTAGATCAGAAGCTGACCAAAATAACAGATTTATGCTATTCGTTTCTTTAGCACAAAGCTTACTCTAGACCATGACAGGATCTTTAAAAGCAGTAGTACAGTTATTATTTAACACTTCAGTGATTTGACAAACCCTCAAGCTCTGTCCTGTAATACAGAGGACTTTTTGGGAGGCAAAGAAGGTCAGAATGAGCGAGCAAAAAGGGGAACCAAACATAGGTATGGAGAGGAGATTTGTTCTCTAAACAGACCTTCCATACCACATGTTGATGGTGACCAACAGAACCACACATCTGGAATTTTCTTGCTCTGATCAGCGAACGTTAGGCAGGAGAAAAAGTGCCATGATTTACATGAATCTCAATTATCTTCCTCCACACTGGAGAGTGATTTCCATGTCTGCTCAGAAAGCCTGTCATTAATGGTGTCCTCATCCAAGAGCCCACGCTCCTGCTGCTCCTCGAGGTCTCCAGCACGAAGCAGATGCTACTTTGACCTCAAGAACGTGCTCCCTACAAGCTGTTTTCCTCATTTTGCTGGGCCATATTCACGTGGGACAGAAAAGTTCCTTTTTCCTGAACTGTGTTATAGAGATCCCTGAGGCAGACAAGAGTGTCGGAGACATGAGCACAGGGCATCCACACAGCTTTTCAGCATCACCTGGGAGATGATGGCATGGTGCAGTGGAGAGAAGGAACCCTAACTTTTGGAGTGAGGTGCAAAATCAGTGACAGGAAAAGCAGAAGGAGCAGCTGCTTCCCCCAGAAAAAAAACCTCCTCCTAATTCTGTCTTCTTCCCTGTTGAGCGTGGATCAAGAGCTTCTCCTCTAACCCAGCAAGTATAAAAATCCCTTTCCTCATTCATGCTTCATCTCATTAACAGGAGCCATCTGCCTGATCTGGATCTCGCTGTGAAACAAAAGCAAGGATGACTCCAGTGGGTGGGTTGGGAGTGAAATGGCAAAGTGCCCACAGACTTGTCAGGGCTCCCTCACCCACCATGACAGAAAACAAAGGGAAAAAGGAGTTTGCATCCAGCTTGTCTCACCTTTCTCTCTCTTGACTCCCCCTTCAAGTGTGAATGAAAGAAATCTGTATCCACAAACACCTCAAAAGTCAGGTAACCAACTTACCCAGAAGAAAAAAGTTACATTCAGAAAATACAACAACTGAGTCAAGTTGATAAGTGAAGAATGAAAATGGAGATTTGAACTTATCCTGAAGGAAACAAAACACAATTCCCTCTCCCAACACTCTTAACCAAAAAAAAAGTGGCTGGAAAGTGTCGGGGAGCTGCCTGCTGCTGAGGAGGCAGGAAAAAATTCCCAAGGAGTTCATGAGGCTGAACATTGTGTGCTCCCAGTGACACATCTGGCTCAGCACCCGAGCTGCAGGCAGGCTGATATACCCATTGTCACAGATATCACATCTTACAGTGCATCTTCGTGCTGTGCTGAATAGCTGCTGCGTTTGAAGGAAAACAAATATGCCACAGTTTCAGTAAATACAAGTTATTGTTGAAAAAAATGTTGTATTGAAACTTGGAGAGACAGAATGGACCATTCATTACCAGTATTAGAGTCACACTTGGACAAGCAGCTGCTCTGTGAGTAGAAGGTTTAAAAGTGAACTCAATACTTTAAAGAAGTTTTTGGGCTTTTTTTTCCTCCCCCCACTTACAGAAGAGAATTCAGCACTGAAAAGAACTGTTTAATCAAAACCATGCTCAGTTTGGTGTTTCTCCCAATCCCATGAAGCAGTGACAGAACACTTGATGTGTCAAGCATCATCAAGTCACATCATGAAGCACTGATTAATCTGAAGCACTGATTTCATTTTTTTCTACTAGAGCCAAACAATAATAACAATAAAAATTGTATCACACATCACAATTACTCAGAACAAAACTTCAGTACCATGTTTTCAATTACTTTATAAAATACTCTTCCCCTGCTTTCCCTCCTTTTGAATAGGTCAGCATTTACAAAAATCAAGATTCCTAATTAGAAGGAAGTTGGCTTCTCACATCAGCTTCAGAACATGCCAGAAACAACACAGAACACTGAATTCCAGTGAAACCAGCACAGGCTTCCCCCATTCCTTTCCTTCCTCTGAAGTCTTTATCACCAGTTTGCATGTACCAACTCCACTGAACAGCAAAGACATAAGGAAAGTACATCCAAGCCATTTTATACTCATTTCTAGTGGTGACTGCTTGACATTATTGTGCAATTTTTCTTGTCCATTTTTCAAGGAAAGGGTCACAACACATGGAACTGTGACTGGGCCTGGCCAGAAGTGAGCCGTGATGTGATAAATAATTTATCAAACATAAAAGAGAGAGCAAATTTAACTAAGTGACCATCTGAGCAGCAGCTTAACAGAATTTAAACAATTCCAACCTGGCAGTGAAACTAATGCAAAAAAGAGCTTTAATGAAACAGCAGAGGAATTTAAGCAGTGGGTTGTCAGGTTTTATTTTCTTTCCTGAGAGGCAATTTTGTCATTCCTGGACATTTCATTTCACCAATTTAGAATCCAAGGCCCACTGTTGCTTCCCCCACCTTACTTATTTCTGAACCTAGACAAGATGCTCAGTGTTAACTCCACCAAATTCAAGCACAGCTCTGAAACAGCTCTCCTCGTAAAAATCACCAGCCTGGCAGTGAAACAATATTCAAACATATTCAAGTCTTCAATGCTCTTTTTATTTGTTAGAAGAATTTCCTACATACACTGTGTTAGCACTCAAAATAAAAACAGTATAAACACATATAGAGCTTATTAATCTTTAACACTGCATTTAAAATAGCAATGTCACAGACTCAATTGACCTCAAGAACCACCTAAAAGTTTTGCTATATTGATTTCTTCTAAAAAGATATGAATATCTGAGTGCCTTTCATTCAACTGAAGAAAACACTCTTTAATTAAATTCTCTTCAACATATTCTTTGAATTTTTCTAGTCTCAGAAGTTTTGATCTGGTAATTTTAGGAATGCTGTGATTTGTGTCCTGGTCTCGAGTACAAGTATTGCACAACTCCAGAACTGCTCACTGAGGCAGCACAGAGTGGGGATGAGAACTTGTGTGGACACACTGCCATCTCTCAAGGCATTAAGATATATTTAGAAAATAATTGTTTTGCAAAATGCAATCTGGAAACATTGACTCCAGACCATTTTAACTCACATTTTTCTACAGAAAAAACTAACTTGGTTTTATGTTTTAGTTTCTACTGAACTCCCATTTTCTCTCAGCTGTAGTTTTGCCAGTAGCCTCACTTCTGCCTCCTTTCCATTCCCCAGCATAGTGGAAAGGAAATTCTAGTAGCTTCCCATTCCTTTTTTTTCCTCTGATGAATGTGTGCATACATGCTACACACTACTCAGCTTTCCCTTCAGCACATCCAGGCTAGATTTCCCTCATTTCACTCGAAATGTACCTTGGCTAGCAGAAGTAGTCTAAAAATACATGTACAATCCCTCCTCTTGGCAGGATTTTCAGTGCATTTTACCTCTGCGTGAGCAGTTTCAGCAGGAACTGTTACAGTTCAGACTTTACCTCCACACGTACTCGAAATCTCCATCACTTTCATCTGCTCTCCTTCCCTCTCTCCCACCAAACAGTTCCTTACTCTTTCTCCTGAGCTTTTCACAATTCAAACACAACCAGCAAAATTCAAACCAGAATAAAATGGACGTAAGGGAAGTAAGGGATCAGCTGCATCAGACATGAGAAATTGTGTGAAATGTAGAAGGGTAAAAAACCCAAAGAGAAATCTCCATTTCTGCCATTATTCCTCACCAGGGATTCATGTGTATTTGAAATCTCAAAGTCCTGGAAACTGTGTGGAAAACTTGGCATTTCTATGTTTGCCACATTGAACTGAAATTCTTCAGTTCATAACACAAATGCTCTCAGTGTTATAAGATTTATAAAGAACATATAAATTTATGTTGTAATGTTTGTATTCTACCTGTATTTGTATCTAAAATCTCCATCCATTTGACTCATTAAACAAAATAACCTGGAAAAATGGCCAAAAGCTGCTATCTCTGGACTCAGCATGTATTAAATGTAAGTGGTCTGCTTAGGAAAAAAGGTCCAAATAATAACGGTTCTTTTGGTTTGTTTTTATGTCACTAAAAACCCTTTACAGTGATATTCAGAAGGTTCCATTATGTTCCAGTGGACACATTTTAACCTTCCTGTAATCAGGAAAGGGAACCAAAGCCAGAGACAACTCAGCAGCTGAAATTGTATGGGAAGTCTCCTTTTTTTTTAGTGCCTTAGTCAGGTTTTAAATGTTGGTTGCTTATAAAATACATAGTGCCAACACCCTTAACAGAAATATTAGTGTTATATTACAGATGAATAGACAGTATTAGCAATCCACCATCAAACCAGCAATTCTTTCTGGAACTCACAGCTGTTCCCCATGAGGGAAACCTGTCAGGACAAACCTTTGGAAGCAGAATTAAGCCTCGCTTACAAAAGACCCACATGACAGCAAAATGAAACAAAATCCTGACCTTCTGAAGTCCTCCATTCTCCTCCACCAAAGGAGGCAGAGCACTGGTGCTGTTGGTAGATGGTGGCTCGACATTGTAGTCACGAAAGCAGCAGAATAAGGTGCTAAAGATACTTCGACTCCTCTGCTTCTTCAAGCTGATATTACATTGGGACACTGGGGAAAAAAAAAACACACAGCAGAAAAATAAATTCATGTGGTACAGACCTGGTTTTCCAGATCATAACAATGGAATTGAAGATGTATGGTTGTCATACTCAGAAATCTTTATCGAGTCGTAAGATTACAGAGATTTTTCAGCATACTGAGACCCCTTTTCTTCTGTTACAATGCATTTTTTCCCTTGTCAGACTCATACAGTGACATCCTGGAACCAGCCTGGAACTCTGCATAATCACACTGTGACAACACAGAGAGTTTTGCAAGTAACATCCAAGGTGGATACTGTAATTACACAAAGTAACTCGCTGCTAAAATGTGTCTCTGGACTGAGGAAGCAAAGGGATCTAAACACAAGAGATGCAGTAAACACCTACTGTAGAGTTTCTACACAACTACACAATCACATGTGGGACATTTAAAAGTCCTGCAAGGGTCAGGAAAAGCTCTGAGATGTTTCTGAGTTTCTTCTGTTACTGCCTGACAGCATTGCTGGAGGACAGAAGACACAACACAGAGGCTGCAGCAACAAGGGTGGTAGTAAAGAAACAGGAGCCCTGGCCTTGATTTTCAACTTGCTTGTTGGTCTACTAGGATAAAAATAACCCTAAAGTGGTAAAAAATTACATACAGCTGAATGAAAGCAAGAGTAGCATCTCTGAAGAATGAAAACTGTAGTTAAAAGCAACAGTTTAGAGAAAAGAAATGCACGTAACACATCCAGGGATTTCCCCTAAGAAAAAAATCCTGAACACACATTAAAATAAAATAGAATAAAATAAAAGAGCTGGAGAAAAGGTTTAGAATGTTTTAAGTAATACTTGATTTGTTCACTAACTATTTTAATGACCCATTGTCATGCTTCTAGATAATGCTTATTTAGAACTATTTGTTTACTGTGTTGGATAGGAAACCAAACACTCCCTCATTCCAAAGCTAGAGGTAAGTGAAATTCTTAGTAAGCCCCATCATGCACATCAAAATATAATTCCCCATCTTTCTTCCCCTCACAGATTATTCCACATGCATCCATGTTCCTCCTGACAGTACGAATGTATCCAGTGCCATCAAGGAGATCGGCCACAGAAATACACGTAACACAATTTAATATATAAAGAAGATTTCAGTGGAAGAAGAGCTGTGCATGGAATGGAATAGATCTCCCTGGAAAACCTGAGGGATTCCAGCTTGCTCTGAAGGTGTGCAGGTCCCCACATGTGCTTTGACAAGAAAGAAAAGCAGTGAATGCCCCATCCCTGTAAGTGCCCAAGGCCAGGCTGGACAGGGCTTGGAGCACCCTGGGATAGTGGAAGGTGTCCCTGCCCATGGCAGGGGGTTGGAACTGGATGAACTTTAAGGTCCCTTCCAACCCAAATTATTTTAGGATTCTATTATTTCCTTATTTGCCAAAATACTTTTCCACTTTAAGGCGGTGAGCAATGCCCAGGTTCAGTTATTAATTGCTACTAAGAGCAAAGCGTACCAATATCAAAAACTAAACGGGTTTATAGACTTCCACCAGTTTAAAAAGTGCTCAGATAACAGGATAAAGTCAGAACTGCGCAGAGATTTGTGTGCTCAAGGAAGTGTTTCATTACTTTAAAAGACATCTGTAAACTGAAACCAATCCAACACGACTTATCGATGCTCCAGTTAAACAGAAAACACATGCAGAACTCTGGCCACCAGTGCTACAAGTTACAGTGAAAGACTCATTCTCAAAATGTCATATTCTGTTTGCAACAGCATGGTTTTAGAAATCCCCAACGGATACCTGGGCAGTTGAGAAGGACATTTTCAAAGCACTCAGAAAAAATGGTATTGCAAGCACAAGCAAGTTAGTTGCAATATAATCCCGGCAAGGAGAACTCCTTTCCGACATTAAAAATTGAAATATGCTGAAATTAGAACAGGAAGAACAACGCTGTGTGTCCTGCTGCCTACAGCTGCTGCCACAGAAACCTTCCTAATAATTTCTGCTTTGTTTTCAGCCTCTACTTAAAAATATGAGGGCAAATTATCTCATTTGAATGCAGGTATCAATTACAGCAGGGTGTTTAAATTCCTAACTCACAGCCTCAGCTGCACAACAGATCAACAGGAACACCAAAACCATTTCAGAACTAATACTTGTATCTTCTCTACTTACTATAGAAAGAGACAGGAAATTGTCTAAATAAACATTCAAAAATCTCTAGGCAATACAGACTGGCCCAAACCCTCTAAGAATACTTGGATCCAATCATACATTTGAAATCTGGCCACTCCCTTTCACTTACTGAAACATTTTACTAGGAAAAATAATCCTTCATGTTGGTCTTTAGTCTTGACAATTCTGCCATTCATAACACAGTGCTGTTTCAAACAGGTCTTTCCACTAATTTAGATGTTATTTTAAAGGGATTTTCTTTAATAAGCTGTTACAGAGGCTTTACAGTGACTTAATAGATGATAATTTTGGATGCAGTAAGGAACAGAAGTTCTCAGGTGGTTTTATGTGCCGTGCTACATTAAAATCCGAGTACTGCACACACAGAAAATACTTGCACCCTATCTCATTTTTAGCAACTCTGACAGTGTTGTGCATCATGGAAAATAGTTTCTCCTTCCTCAGTTACCCTGAACCACCTGCAGCCCGTGTGCTGTTCACTGGATTTGCTTTCCTTGAAGCAGTGACAGCACAAACAAAACAACTATAAAGGTGCAAAGAAGCATTGATGTTGAATGACTAACACAAATTTAGGTATTCTGGATGGCAGCAAATTTTAAAGAGAAAAAACTGCTGAGGACAAAACCTGGCATTCCTTAAAAGCTCATAGGTGAGACCAGGCAGTAACAACAATGGAAGGGTGAAGTGAGTTATCCAAACTGCAAGTCTGAGCAGCATCCAGCACACAGAATTTAGGGAACATTTTCTTTCCCCTCCTCCACCTTTTGGGTACTACAACCTCAGTTTCTGGAGCTGATTTCCTACACCTTCCCCAGACACACTGAACCATCATTACCCCACCACAGAGGACACTTCCAGTGACGTTTTACATCTCAAACCCTGCACATGGAACACCTCAACGCTGTGTCCCAAACAAGCCCAGGCAGAACAACTCCGCAACGTGAAAATACGTTCTCTGTGAAAGCAGAGAAGACTCACAGCAGCAGGTGTCTGCAGGAGGACTGAAGAAAGGATCAGTGTGAGGCCAGAGTGATGCTTTCTCCTCCCACCAGCCCAGGTTCACTCCAAGTGCAGTTTAAGGACCTCCCCACCTGAACACACCAAATGTGTGAGTAATAACCCTCAATAAATTCCTCTTCCATGGCTTTGCCCCACCACTTTCTGAACCTAGACCAACTTTTAGAGTCCAAAGTATCATACAGCAGGAATCATCCACAGCTCGGCCAAGAGTTCAGCTGCTTCAGAACTCTGAGCATCCTTTTTTCTTACCTTTCTGCAGCCCCTAATTCATATTTTTGAAGCAGGAAGACAGGGACTGGAAGCACACACAACATCCAGGATGAAAGGAAGAAATTCCACCATGAATTTATACACCCACGCAATGCTTTGTTCTCTTGCTTTTCTAATAATTCCTCAAATCTTACTTGAGGTTTACAACAAGTGAGCATTGGGCTAATGTGATTTTTCAGATCTGATTATAACACCAAGATCTCTTCATTAGTAGGGATTTCAGGCATCACTGCAAATATAAATTAAGAATTCTTGTATCTTCCCATGCAGAAAATGTCACATGTATCTACATTTAATTCCATCTGCTATTTTGAAGGCCAGTCATTCAAAGTCATGCTGCCTTCCTACAACTTTTCACAGTTGTTTTAAATCTATATACAGCTGCACATATATATGCACACACCTCTATTTACATGCACTAACAAATACATAACCTTTTCCCTCACTGATTTTGATCACTTTATTTCCTTTTCCATATGGTTTAAGGCCACGCTTGCACAGATCCCCCACTGCTTCACCAGGGATCTCCTGGAGGTCTGCAAAAGCCTTCAGTGAAGCATTTTGTCAAATTACCTGAATTTGTAAAATGTTACTTGCAGCCAGGGTCAGAAACAGGAGCACAGTCGTTCTGTCTTGAAGGGAAGTCACTCTGGTGCAGACTGTCCCCAATTTTGGGTCTCACCTTTGATTTCCAGATGCCATTTCTAAGGACAAGCCTCACTGCTCATAACCCATGTGCCACCCACTCTTTGAGGGTACATTAATCCCTGAACTGTCCAGAATCCAAAGACAGTCCCAGAACTGTGCTTATGGAAGTCTTCTGGCAAGTCCTAACAAACCCACAGCACTGGGGAGGGGCTCAAGGAAAGATAAAGGCAAGTTTTAAAATAAATTCCTGCAATCACATAAGCTCCAATGGGAGGTATGGAGCCATATTGGGTGGTTTACAAGAAAACAGGGAGAAAAACCCCAAGTATTAACACACACAGGTATAATAACTTCAATGTTATAACAGGAATTAATACAAGAGGTGCTAATAGAAGTAATCTACAGCATCTTCTTTCACACAAAGCATCCTCTGGAGGCAGAAGGGTTGTGCTGCTCTCCCACAAGCAGGACAGTTCCAGCAGCAGCACAAGTTACACAGTAAAAAATAAGATTTTCCCCTCATGCACTGTACTCTAAAAACGTTTAGTTGGGGGCTTCCCCCACCAGATCTCACTGTAGTGACGTGAAACTACAAAAGCAGATTCTTGTGCAGCCACAGCACCACAAAGCCCTCGCTGCTGCAGGAAACCACCTCGGGATGACTGGAAGGCTCCAAGACCATCCCTCTGCAGCCAGGAGTGAGCTAATTACTGCTGAATTTTTCCTAATTAAATGAATCCAATATCCAGTTCTCCCAAATAATATGAAACTGGATAATGAAGAGACTTCCCTGCTTACAGATGAACTCGCTAAATGCAATAAAATGAACATCTGGGTATAGTGAGCTCTCACTGTAAGTTTGTTTATAACACAGGATGGAAAGAGGCGAGTCAGAATTAAATGATATTAAACAAAGACTTTCTTCAAAGGAAGCAGTTTTAAAATCCATACATGATTAGAAATGCCTAATTTCTCCAACTTAAGAGGCTGCATCTGATCTTCTCAGAAAAATGAAATTTTATATCCCACACGCCTCAAGATGGAAACAGTTAAGTAGAAAACCATCAACTTGCTGATACAGCTCCTCTTTTTGTGAGGTATTGACCAGGACAGAAATTGTTTTACAACACCTGGTGCCAAATCTGCATGTGATGCTCTCGTAACTTTGGTTTTAAAATGCCATTTGCAGTTTATCATTGAAAGGTTTCATCTCCCATGTAAACTTTGCAGAAAATATAGCAACAAAAGCACTGTCACAATACCTGAAACAACCGCCCACAACTGGTTTAACCCTCAAACATGTACAGCCCAAGCAAATTGCTCTGCTTAAATTCAGCATGTTATACCCCAGAATTACCTTAATTTCAACTGAAACAGGCAACCTTTCTCACCCCAGCAGCACAATTGAGTAAAAGTAAGGTTTCGGGTTTTCCACTGAAATTGTTACTTTGAAGGGAGGGATCCCAGACTAGTTTAGTGAAATAAAAATCTTTCCAAAACATTTGACTCTCCCTCTCCACCAACCTGTTTCCCAGGCATTCCATTAGTAGTTTGCTCTGGATGGAGTTGATTAAATAGTTACAGGCAAGAAAAAAAGCTTGAATACATAAGGCAGGTGGGGACATGAGGGAAAAATAGCTGAGTAACTTACTTTTCTTTTTGAGATAATTTCTTTAGGTCAGTGCACTTGGATCGGAAAAAAAGTCAATATGATTCAGGAGCTTCTAGGGAATTTTAGGAAAAAAATGAACATTACTCTTAGTAAATCATTCCATGATGTTTTGGAAAACAAGCTCATGAGTTGCACCTGAATGCTAAATGAAATGATGACAGAAGAACAGCTTATTCTATTCTGAGACAAGTTTTCCAGTGGGTATCAGAACACTACAGTTTCATTTCCATACCTCCAAAAGCCCTCTAAAAATACAGTTTCACATAGTACCCAGGACAAAGATCATCAGGATGGATGCTAATTCATCCATCAATTCAGATAAAGCTGTATGAAGAAAAAAGACCTCTACCTAACCAAACAACGCTTTGGAAATGTTTCTGTTGCAGCAGCTTGAAGCTAAAAAAACCTCCTTATTTTGCCCTACATAAATTATTTATTACAGTCCTCAAATCTGGATGGATTAAATATCTGCTGTTAGTTATTGGATGCTCATATTTTAAGGATCAAAGGTAGTGAAATTCTGAAGTCACTTTCAAAAGACACGACTGAGAACTCAGCGCTGCTGTCTCTGCATGGGCTGTGATGCTTCATGAAATGTAGCCAGTAAATGTTAAAAACACCAACTGCACACAGAAGCCTCTTAAATGACAAGGAGGGATAAGAAGCCATGAAAAGGCTGAAAACAGCACAAGAACCTGATGGATCTCAAGGCAAATTCCAAAACCTTAAAGCTGTTGCTACGCTTCAGCCTGCGCACTGCGGTTTGGCTGGACACGTATATGTGATGGTATAACCTTAATGTGTGTGTCAGCTTCTCATACATGCCATGATTTAAACATCTTCTGCAGTATTCCACAAGTGAGGAGAGCTGCTACTAGGCAAGATCATGTAAAAATAAATGCATCAGTCAGAGCCCAACTCTGGCATTTATTCAGCCCAAAGACTGAAGGCAGATCCACGGCTTTGGGGGCATCCACGTTTCAGAGTGAAGCTGAAAAGTTAAATACTGTTTTAAGAACCCAATTAACCTGCTGAACCATGTTCTGAGGGAAATACCTTCAAGCTCAAATTAAACAGCGCTGATTTTGGCCGCCTCCTCCCCTGCTCCAGTGCCTGACAAGCTGACAGGGCTGCACTGAGACCACTTCCAATTCCAAGAAGCAGCACGTGTAGATCTGTATCTCTAAAGGACTGAAAAGTAGGGCTCCTGTAATCCAGGAAGGAACTAATTAACAAGCAGCACTTTCATTTTTGTGCCTGTATTGCTTGCCAGTGGAACAGCCACTGGGACAGAAGATGGATGGGAATACACAGGAGAAGCTAGGAGATGTTCACCTCCAGTAACTCCCCCAGCAAGAAGAGCCAGGGAGCTGCTGTACCTTTGCTTTTTACATAAATAGCTGGACAGTTCTTAAAGAGGAGCTGAATGTGTCCATCCAGCCTTGCCTGTGCTCTCCTTGGAGCAGCCAGGATGGATGTGCCCCAGTCTTCAAGGATTATCTGTGCACACTCACTTCCTTTTCACACTGAGTAACTACTGAACACACTAAAAAAGGTGCTACAAGGATATACCACATTCTTTAATGCATACATGCACACACAGTTCACAGTCAGATCTTTTCCTAACGTTTTTGCTTTTTTTTTGAGAAGAGCGATAGCACTTCATAGGTTCCAGAGGAGCCTGTGAATACACATGCTCAAAATACACAACTGCTTAAAAAAATAAGTAAATGATTAAATAAAATAAGTAAATAAGTAAGCAGCCACACCCCACAATCACCCTTCCATCAGCTGATAGTCTGAAACGTTTACAAAGGACCAGCACCACTTAAGAAAAAAAAAAAAAGATGGAAAATTAGAAGAAATAATGCACTCATCTCACTTTCACACTACACTCAAGGCCAGGTTTGCAGCACTGGAGTTCAGTGCTAGCTGGCAGAAGTGATTCAACTCCAAGCTTTTTGCCTTGAAATCTTTCACTCCTGGAGCAAAATTCATGCAATGCAAAAGAGATGCTTCAAACCAGTCTAAGGGCAAAATAAAATACAGCAAACTAATGAGAAAGTAGCTGCAGTGCCACAAGACTGCCACGGTTTGTAACTGGGTGGTAAACCAAGCTAACTGAAGTAGGCAAGCAATGCTGTGGAGATGTGTTATGATACAAAATAAACAGAACTTTCTGCAGTGGCATTATGGAGCCATCTCCCTGTCCCCATAGCGCTTGAGTGTTTTGTCTCAGCCCAATAATCTATCAATATTACAGAGCAACAGCCACAGACTGATACATCACAGCACAGGCACACCATGATGGTTCACTTTAAAAATGGCGTTTTCTGTGAAAAACAAAGCATTTCGGACTCTGCAGCATTTCTTTGCTGTTTGAGCGAGGCTGGAGCTGCTGGATCTGGATATTTTCCCAGCGCCGAGGTTTGGAGCGGCAGTTGAACAGGAAATACTGCGCAGTCTGTGCATGCATTACATTCCTGTCCCGCCCCGAGCAGCCGCCAACAAACAAACCTTTCTTCTAGTAAAAGAGAGAGAGAGAAAAAAAAAATACACTGCACAAAGTTCACCAGCAGATGTGGCCTGTGAATCCAACCCGGCCTTTTCTGCTGATAAAAAGAATTCGATGTATTTGCAATGTTGGTGTCACGTCACGGTTTGGTGAAGCTGGATCAGCAAAGACCTGGGAGTTCAAAGCTGCAAAATCTGCAGTGCTGAGGTTCCGTGAGCTGCTGCACCCAGGGCAGAGGGTTTCTCTTGAGAAGGGTTTGCCAAATATTAGTAGCAGCTCACAATAAAAGGGATTGTTTTATTTCCATTTTACTCAGCACTTCAGTTTGTTTTCCACCATCAGTAACACACAGTAAAGAGATCAGATGTTTGTGTATCTCGACTCAATTTCGAATCGCTCCAAGGTTGGCCTCTTTGAAAAAAAATTCTGGAAAATATTTAACAATAATTTGTTAAATACTTGGGAAGGAAGACAAAGGAGAAACAAACAAATGGGAACAGGAGCAGCACACGGGGTCAAAATGGCCGGATCTCGGTGTTTGTCAGTCAGGGCTGATCCCCTCTGGCACCAGGAGAGGATCCGAGTCGGAACGGCAGGGAAGCAAATGTAAACAAGCACGTGTTTATGGAGCAGAAATATGTACAGCATCCGCTCTGCTCCGGGTTCTGCTGACGTGGGACACGGTGGGAAAGGCAGGGAAGAACAACTTGCTCCATCCCCGGCAGCTCAAACACAGGGAAAAAGCAGGAACAGGCGAGGAACGGGCGGCACCTGGAGCCGTCACACAGCCCAGCAGTAACTGCTACCCCCTCACATTAATTTAACTCACAGCTGGCATAATAATAATAATAATGATATTAAAAGAAGTCTTGGAACCAATGCTGATGGAACAAGAAAGAGGGATAAACAAGCTAAAGAGAAGCCCTTTGGGAGAGCGTTTTCTTACTGCACAGAGTATGAACGGACAGACGGACGGACACTTGCACGTGGCACGGACACACACACTGCCTCTGTAGCCCCAGGGCACGTTTTCCTGAAGAATCTATGCCATGAAATCAGTATGAAGTTACTGTAGAGCTGTGAAAACCTCTTTCTGTGCTCCACAGGCACCACACAGTGTGTAAAACACCAAGGTACGCACCTACCACAGAGCTTTTACCCAATCATTGATTTTTCAAGACAAGGAGAGATCCAAACCTAAAGGGTATTGCTGGACATCGTACCTATAATCAGCTCATTTCCTTATCAAATCTGTTCAGTTTAATAAACTGATCTTTGTAAGGGTTTTAATAGGGCTTTCTTTCCCCCAGTGATCAAATTCACAGCCTGGGGTTGTGAAATCAAGCTGAGCTTCTTCCTGCCTCCTGCCACACACAGGTTGCCTCAAATGTAAGTGACAGTTTTAGTTCTCTTTTTTGACTTGAAAAGTGTAAGACAAGTGGTTCACCAAACGCAAAGGTAGAAGAAATTCCTCTACTTTTTCCCCCCCAAAATACCACTACACCTCCAACCAAAACCTTATCAAAACCCTGCTCATCTGAGGAGAATATGCTTAATTTAATTTTCCTAAATATAGCCCAAAGATGTTCCCATAGAGACAGCAACATTCTCTACGGTACTTTTCGCAGCAAATACTTCAGCAAGACATCAAATCCAAAGCATTAGTCTATTTTTGCAAGCTTTCTGCTCTCTTTCCTAGGAACAGCTCTTCTCTAACAAATTCATCTTATGTTAAAGGCTGCTCCTCTGCAAAGAAAAAGTTTTGTTTCTCCATTTCGCCTCATGAATTTTTCATTCACTCCCTGGGGATATTTTTGGGACAGGCTACAAGTCTAATTCCTGCCAGGGAAATTCATTCATCCAAAGTTTGCTCCCCAAAAGATACATCTCTAATAGCAAAAAAATCAAACTGGGACACCTTCTTTTCAGCAGTGCCTTTGATTTCTCTTTCTAAACCCCATTTATTTCTACCAACCCATTGGTATTTTGCGGATATTGAGTGCAGGTCTCATGAAACATTCACCCTGTGAGAAAATACACATCTAAAACGATGCTGCTTCTGGTAACATGTTCTACAGAACCAGAGCCATTTACATCATGTAAGTTCTGGAAAAGTTCCTTAATGGAGTAGGGAACAACGTGTAACTATTTATGAAATATTTACCTTGTTTCTTTGGAAGAAGAATAGAGGTGGCTTAGCTTCAAAAAGACACTGACTTTAACAGAGATTTACATTTTATTTGGCGTGATTACTGGTTTTCCCCATTCCTCCCTGCCCCTCCTCAAATTTCTCTATATTATGAAACCCAGATACAAAGGAATAAAGAGAAATCCCACTCATTTGGAAGAGGAAACTTTCTCTGAATCACTGTATTATCTATGCTTCAGTCATTAACAGAATCTAAAAGTAACAGCTGTTTCCAACAACTAAAAATGCTCTTAAAATCAATTTACAGGCATCACATGACAAGTATCGCTTAGCAGGTTACTTGAATCCAGCCCTTCTGGGAGCAAAATAAGAACATCAGATTTGGATTATAAACTTATTTGTTGCAAGGATTTCTCAAGAAGAGGTCTGGGTTACACTAGAGTGACTCTGCTGGGACAGAATCTCACTTGGAGAAATTGTTGCCAAGGTAATTTCTTCTATAGCTTTAGCTTTCATGCAGCAGATTTTACCCAATCTTGGATTACTCTTCATAAATGCTTTTAAAAAATACTTACAATATTTACAGACATGTAATACAAATGCCTATTACAGAGAGAAAAATGTAATTTTATTTGCTGCTTTCTTCTTCAAGCTGCTGAATCCGCCCTCACCAGTTAAGCTGGAAGGAATTTTGATCAATTTACGTTTTCAGTAAAACCTACACATCTTCTGTAACTATTTTAGATCTAAAGTAATTACAATATCAACCATTGTGGGTTTTCAGTTCGATTGAAGTGTCACCTGCAGAACAGCAGCTCTGCCAGGTATCTCTGACAAAAAATTGAAGCTGTAACAGAGCATCTATTGTTACACACTAAGTAAAGAAGTAAGGAAAAAAATCCGCACAGAAGCACGTTGCAAAATCTCATTAATAATTTGCTAAAATATCTCGCATTGCCCTGGTGCTGCATCTCTCCTTCACTTTTCAAACTCCTTCTTTTTCTAACACTAACTGTGTTTTCAACTGAGCCCAAGAAATAAGCTGGAAAATATTTAATCCTAGCTCTTCTGACCTTGTACTTTGGAGTCATGAGTATTTTATCCATTCAGCATTCCCAGACCATTAAAAGGAGCACATTACCACCTGGAAATAAGATATTCAGAAAGCTAAAACTAGATTAAGAATGAAACAAAAGATACAGGAAACTGCAAGCTTTGTATGATAAAGTGTCTACAGTTTTGACAAAAAATAAAAGCAGTGAAACTTGATGAACTTCCAGCAATTCCTTCCTAAAACAAAGCCACAGTTTATTGCCTATTGAGAAATTCGGCTAATAAGAAACTTTTTTTTTTTTTAATTATTATTAATTATTATTAAATTATTAAGGAGAGGTTTTTCAAAAAGCATTTTGGTGTCTTAAACAAGCACTCAGATGCTTCCACCAAGCTGACAATTCAGCTGCAGGTTGGAACAGCTGCAGACACGTTTAATTGCCTCTCCAAATACCCACAACGTCGAGTACTTCTGACCTATTTGAAATATCCTAAACTTTGTACTGAAGGAATGCACAACATTTAATGCCCATGCTTCAACTCCTGACAATCCTGTAACACCGAGAGCAGCCCACTTGCTGTTTCACAGAGGAGTCATGAGAAAGCATGAATAACTGAGTGCTGTATAACTGAGGATATTAAATAACCAGGGCCTTCAGGACTGCAAGTTTAGAAACGTTAAAAATAAACTGTTTCCTTAATTATATTAGACGGAAAAAAACCCCAACAAAACCAGTACAGTAATTTTTTGCTGCTCACTGGGGCAAAAATGACAATAATTGTAACTATGTGGATTCATTCTACAAACCCCACTCCTGTTATCCCCAAACAAAGGCCACATATTGACCTTATCAAAGGTAGACTAAAAGGAGGTGAAAAAAATTGCCCCTGAGCCCATTAACAAAGCTGAAACTCTTCCCTATCTTACTTCTTCAGCATGTGCCTTTGTGCTAATTTTAAGAGAGAGCCCAGGCATGAGGCAAGAGAAATTATTCTAATTCTGCATCTTGCCCAAGCCCCAGCCTCTCTTAGCCTACATTCCTGCCCAAGCTGTTTATGCAGAACACTTCAGATCAGCTGGTCTCTGCCCAATCTGGCAAAAAAACCCCGCTGTTTTCCTCCAGCTCTGATGCAGTGGCAAGGGTGAGCTGTGTACTCAGTACATAATGATGCAATACTATCCCCAGTGCTTTGCATCCTTTTCTTTCTTGGCATAAAAGAGCCAGATTTTCACCATTTACATTGAACAGATCATAGAAGTCTAGAATGGTTTGGGTTGCAAGGGGCCTTAAAGACCAGCTTATTCCACTCCCTGCCATGGGCAGGGACACCTTCCACTACCCCAGGCTGCTCCAAGCCCCATCCAACCTGGCCTTGGACACTTCCAGGGATGGGGTGAGAGATCTTACAGTCCTGCTGTTCTCAGAGGCCAAAGAAGCCAAGTCTTGCAGAGCACTTTCCATCTCTTAGGGAGGCAGGGCCTTGCCTTACCACCAGCACTTTTAATAGCAGAGCTCCCACTTTGGCTGAGGGCAGAGAAGCAGAGGATGAGCTCAGGCAGGAGCCCTGACCAGATGATGGATCCAGCACGTTTACTGCACTCAGCTTAGATGGGAAACCCCAGGCCTGAGGACCCATAAATGCTAAATCACATTAAGTCTATACTTACATATATACTCAAGCACTTAGAGAGCCATCCCGAGTTCTTGCCCCTTCTCCTCTCTCAGCAAGAACAAGCTCCAAATGAGGGAGCCCCAGCCAGCACCGACACCCAGCATCGCTCCTCTTTGGCTGCTTCCCGCTCCCCGTGCTGCTCTCACCACCTCAGCCTCTGCCCCTCTGCAGCTCAGGTGTCTGCACTGACCCCACACGCAGGTGTTCACACAACAACCCCTGCCATGTGGGTTTTAACTCACACGGAGGGGAAGAAGGGCACAAAAACAACAATTTCTAACCGAAAACCCTCCGTGTGCCTCCGGGACCCCCCCAGCTGCGTGCAGCAAACCTGCACTGAGAAAAGCAGCGCCTAAGACAGCCACACCTGCACAGCTGGGTGTGTTGTTTATCCTGATAGCTTTAAAAATCCCTTTTGGCACAAATAATGAGTATTATGTTCTGTACCATACCACGGCACAAGCAATTTGAAAGGCTTTTTTCTGGCTGCTGGCTGAGCGCTATCAGTTTGGGCAGAGCCCACTTGGCTCCTTCTGCCCAGCCCCGGCACATTCAATGAATTACTCAAATCTAAACAGACTCTGCATTTGAATTGATCTCCCAAAGCTCTACAGAGCTGCAGCAGGAAAGCTCTGTATGCGCTGGCACGCCTGCTGCAAAGCAAGATAAATATCTGGCACCTCTCCCGCTCCTACATAACCAAAACGAGGACAAATAGCTGCATTATTGGCTTCATTAGGGCCTGTCTTAGATCTTATTTCTCCTGGTGACATAGAAAAAGAGACAAGGGAGACACTGGCAGAGGTTGCCCAAGGAAGCAGTGAATGCTTCCTACCTGGAAGTGTCCAAGGCCCTGGAAGTGTCCAATGGGGCTTGGAGCAACCTGGTCTAGTGGAAGGTGTCCCTGCCCATGGCATGGGAGGTGGAGCTGGATGATCTTTAAGGACCCTTCTAGCCCAAACCATTCTGGGATTCTGTGAAATCCGTGACCCAACAGGATTTTCCCAGACCAAAATCTAACAAATATCAAGAGCACAAACCTGGATGTAACCCTCGCAATGCAGCAGAGACATTCTTTCTGCTGAAGAACTGTACTCCAGTGACACGTGAGCAGAAACCAAGGCCTGAGTCCCCTCCCACAGGTCCCCACACACGCAAGGAATTCCAGCCCCACAAAACAAACAAAGTAAGGTCCAGTGTGTTTGAGACTCTCATTGCCAAAAACCTCCTGCCAAGACCTGGCCAGCTGGTGGGCGGAAGTCCCTGGGTAGTAATGCGTCTCGACACTGAAAAAAAAAAGGTTTTATTTTCTTGTTTTAACTACATCATTATAGCTCCCAAGTAGTTTCTGTGGGTATTCTCCTCACCCTCCTGGCAGCTCGGCCACCAGCCCAGCTGACCACAGCAGAGCTTACAAAGCCAAGCTGATAAGCACTTGTAGGGCACAATGCCTGTGATTTGTCTACACTAGAACCCACCCTAAATATGCCAATATTGTTTTTCTTCTCTCCCCTGGGAACCCCGATGAACAGCTCAGCTGTTTATATTGCAAACATTTACAGTTAAGGGAAAGATCACCATCCCCCACACCACTGCTTCGGTCCTTCCTGTAACTCACTGGAGTTGGCCAAGACCAGGAACAGGCCAGCAAAACTTGCTTATCCCAAAAATGCTGCAAAATAACCCCTGCATTTAATCCTCCTGCTTCTGTGCCCAATGCTACTATTTCCTGACCACTCCACACTACTGATCTGCATATCCAAAACACAAATGGAAAATGTTGTTCGTAACAAAAGGAGAATGCAGGACTAAGGCTTAACATGAGGTTCCTCAGCAAGGCTGAACTGGGAACTCTGCCCCTCTCAGGTGTACCCCAGCTTCCAGGATTCTTGGGGAACCCTGTGAGGTCTCCATGAGGTGCTGTGAGAAAAATGCCACCGTACAGAAAGTTCTGATGGCAGAACATTTAATGGGAGGTTATTTGCTCCAAGTATTTCGTGTACCAGCTGAAAGACCACAACACAATTCCCAAGGGAAAGAGCTTACACAAACAGGGCAAAGCTTCTGGATGGGATTTCACAGCAGTTTTTTTTTTAAACACTCTTCCTTCCTCCTTTCGCCCAGAGGTGAAAGTGGAAAGTTTTCTCAGGCAGAGGATGCCCTGGCCACTGAGCACTTAAGCAAACACATTATCCACAAAACTTGGGGGTTTTTCCTCTCTCATTTTAGGAAATTCAATTGTTCAAAGGCCTTATTTAATCAGCTGGTGCAGTTGTACAGCTGAGCCCAAGCACTGAAGAGGCTGTTTCAGCCCTTCCTTTAATGAAGGATGAGCACGATTTCCACATACCTGTGACAAGCCACATGTCAAAACACGCTTCCACCACCACCTGATAACACCACAAGGGGATTACCACACTCCTTGGATGTTTGTACGTGCTCTCTGGACACAGGTTTTAGGTCTCCCACCACTACCTTACGTCTTCTCTTCAATCCCAAAGATTATTATATTCATGGTTAACATTTAAAAAGGGCAAGTTCTATAAATCTGAGACATTCCTCTTGTTCTTCTGTTTATGGTATCAACTCCTCTATCAGTTTGTGATTTATGTCACTGGAAGTTTCACAGCAAACATTAAGGGATGTGGCTCCAAGTATGTATCAAATAGGCATTTTCTCTTGCAACCCCAAGTTTTGGACACTCCCATCAAAAGGAAAGACAACACAAAAGTTCCAAGTAATGCCAGAAGGTATTAACTGTTCCAAATGACAGCTGGGGACATGGAATTGAGGTTTCCCAAACTCTGGATCAAGTGACAAAAGTCAACACTGCATTGTACTTCTTAATAGGATGTATGTCCTGCAAAGCACAGGGAAAAAGGTCAGCCCCACCCATGAAAACCAGTTCAAGTCTAAAGAGGACCCGATCCACTTTTCTGTTCCACTCCAAATGTCCATTTTTCGGACAAGCAGCTTCAAAGTTTTTGTGCAACAGCTCCTTGTCCATAAGAATAATTTTTTAAACCCTGTGTAAAAACCAACTGCAGAACATTTTCTGCTTCAGTTTTATTCCTAGGTAAGGCACACACACAAGCTTTCAGTAGGACCTTGGGGCTGAATATATATTAAAAATTGAGAGGTGCTCATATAATTTAATAGTAGGTTCTAGAGGAGCACTTAGCTTGTTACATCCTTACTTTATTCCTTTATCACAGCGAGCAAAAATTCCTGTTTTATCCATTGTTTAGAAATGACATTAACCATATCTAGGAAATCCTGCTAGATTAGGTCTTAGCATTTGAGTAACAATTTAAGTTATGCCTTCCATAAGATAAAATTGTGGTGTTTGGATATTAATAATTACTGATGTTTTTCTTATTCATAATCTAATTGTTGTGTAAGATTCTAGTAAGGCAATGGAAAAATGTATCTCTGGAGCTGCTTAAACATTCAGCTTGTTTTTTTTTTTCCTGGAGTCATCTGAGGCAACTAAACCAAGCGTGATCTAGGAATGAGAAAGTACAAAGGAAAAAGAACATTAAAAATGATGTCACTTGGCTTATACATCTTGTTTATAGTTATACCACAGCAGGAAATATAATTACAAACATCAGCCTGCACAAGGTATAAAATATTCCATACTGAAAAGATGCACTGTATTACATAATACTGTATAGTTTTTTCCAAATTCCAAAGCTCACACACATTTTTCCTGCCTTAACAACCCAAAAGTACATGGAGATCTCCAGGAATACATGGTGTGCACATGCACACATCTGCAAAAGCCAGTTTGAAAGTGGCACAAGTAACAAAAATACACAGCTCAGCCCTGTATCCAAACCAGAGGCAATAATTCTTCGACATGGAGTTTAAAGCAACTTCAATAAACAATCACTCCATCATTCTAAAAAGCACACTGTAACCGGAATTACCCTGACTTATTTTAGGAATTGAATTGCAGTAATGTTGTACGAATTATTCAATGATTGTATCAGCTTATTTTCAACCAAATTCTGTTTTCTTTTCCCTGAGGAAATTCCAACAGCACTTGCATGCACCACACCACTATTAGCAAGAGCTAGAATCCTTTACATTTATTTTTCTATACAGATAATGTATTCTTCAAGCTCATTTCCACTGAGGGGAGGAAAAAAAGCTTTCAGCTTGGCTTTCCTCATGAATAATACATTAAAAATTTAATATTAGAGCACAAATCTTCTTTTTAAGCCTCCAGAAACAGTACCATATTTGCCCTATTACTTTGAAAAGATTCATGTACATATTTAAATAAGGGTAAACCATAAGCTCCTGTTCTCTGTAATTAAGCTGCAACAAAATATTTCACCATTTATCAGACCAATTCTGAAACAATTCTGTAAAGCTTTGTAACTGTCATTAAAAAAGATAATCCCTTACCGTATCCACAATAAGGAGTGTGAGACATTTTGTTCCATAACTCAGTGTTAACAATCTGAAGTGGAACAGGTTTTTTTCAGCCATTCACAAAACCCAGGTTTTTTTACATGGAGGAGAATCCTGATTTCAAAGAGGCATCTACAGTCCACGTTACTACCAGCAGATGTAAATAAAACCCAAACCCACAAGAAAAAACAGCTGCAGAAATGATGCAAGGGAGGAGAGGGAGGGAAATAAGTGCCTGGTGAAAGGATGAAAACTTCTAGGAAGAGGAGAGTCCTTCTAAGAACAGCAGCCGCATCGACACTGTGCCACTTGTTCAAGCCCTGACTCCGCAGGCTGAGGGCTCCGCCACGGCCTCAGGCTCCTGATCCCTTCTCAGGCTTGTACAAAAATAAACAAACCGTGGAGCACGAACCCAGATGTTTCAGGAATCAGACAGCAAGAGTCCAATTGTGCTGCTATGGGAGAAGTGTTTTTAAGTGCTCACGTCTGGCGCATTGGGAGGCGGCACCGGCGGGGCTCAGCTCCCTGGAGGCTTCAAGCATCTTCTCCAGGAAGCCAGCAGCAAGTTCATGACACTCTGAGGAACTGGACAAGGTGTCCTCTGAGAAAGGAGCACGCATGCTCTGATCTGCAGCATGAAGCACAAATACAACCAGCACAGGCTTTGCCTTCATCGCTCAGGGCTGGGTCACCAGCGCAGCCCCAGCACAGAGAGGGACTAATGGCTGGATTCAACGGCCTTAAAGGTTTTTTCCAGCCTAAATGATTCTAGGATTTCCATGCATTGCCTGGGGAAGGGTGAGCCAAATCGGATAGGAAAAATGGCAAAAGAGTTATTTTTATTAAAATGACTGAAGGAAATGCTATGGACTCGAATGTACGGCTGCAACTACATGTTTCAGCCATCACCCCAATTACTCTTTCAAAATGACTTCTCATTTCTCTTTAAGGTATCATGTTCCACATGAGTTGGGGTACTCTGCTCATTATTAGAGCAAAACAGTAGGAAACAAAAGTTTTATTCGTTAATTTATTACAATTTTTAAAATTATCATAAAGCTATTGGCATTCAAAGATTTCACTCAGGGCTGGCCTTCTAGGAGGCTCCTCATGTTTCCCAAAGAAAAGCAGATTTAAGGTGCAAGACATGGGAATCAGAGACTCTCTCGTGCCTGGTTTGCAGAGCACTATCTACAAACACAGTTTGTTGATCTGTTCCCAGATCAGAGATTGTGGAAGTGAGCTGTAAACCCTGTCACAAACACATTTCTAACCCAGCTTTCAAAGGGAAGTGAGGTCCCAGCAAGGGTTGGAATCGGCACTGTGAAGTTGCTTGGCTTTGCAGCGTCCATGGAAAAGCTCCTACAAACCTGTGGCTCTTCCACTAGAGACCACTGAATTCCTGGTGTTAATTTTTTCCCAGGAACTTCCATTTTCCTACTTCCCAGCTGTAGTCTTAAATACAAAATCCATGAGCTTTTGCACCTAAACGCACTCAGAAATAACCCCCTATTGCCTTCTGAGCTGCTAAACCCATGAGGAGCTCCCTGAGGCAGCTCCTGTGCTCAGCTTTGCACTGACAGTGACTGTCCCAAACGTCCCCCGTGTCCCAGAGCAGGAAGTCCCCCCAGGAGCAGCTGGCAGGCAGTGCTCTGATCCACACAGCCTATGTTTGTCCATTACCCTTTTCCTTTTGGCTGCTGCCTCGGCTTCGTGAGCTCCTCTCCCCTTATACAGGAAGCTGGGGCCTCAAGCTTAATCCTGCACATTCAGTTCTCTGCTCTACCACTACAAATGTACTCTCCCAGAAAAAAAAAAAAAGAAAAGTAAAAAAAAAATGGCACGGAAAGCTCTCGCAATCCAATCTTTGCTAAACTTCTCCACGGTGAGATTATTTCTCTTTTTTTTTTTTCCCTGGGAGAAAACTGAAGGAAAGATTAACAAATTCCTGCAGCTGAACAAACACACTGAACATTATTCATCAAGACAGGGAGCAGATAATCCAAATCTAAAAGGCACAAACAAACTTTGCAACACCACTACAGCCAGAAAATCTGGAATGTCCCGAGATCTTTATTCACAGGTTTCAGTGTTACACATCAGGCACTTTCACTCCTGTGGGGTTGAAGCAGCAGCAACAGCATTTGTGGGAGATGAGGAGGAAGATGGGGAAGATGTGGTTGAAAGAAGATTGAGCTTGGCCACAGCAGCCTGGGAACCCAGAGCATCAGATCAAGGAAGCAAAACGAGGAAGGAGCTGTCTACACCTCTAATTCATCTCCTTTTTCTCTGAAAGCTGTTGAGTTTCTCTGCCTGCTCGCTCCATGCCAGCCTCTGGACTGCACCATCAGCCCCTTCCATCCTCAGAACAGTTTGTTTCCTTCTCAGCCTAAAAGGGTGAACCTTCTTTTCCTGTCTCTTGGCCATTGCAACGTTGCCAGGCTCATCCCAGTATGTTCCAGGGGAAAAAAACCCAACTAACCAAGCATCATATATGGAAACACAGTGTTTTGTAATGTTATTTGTGTGTGTGTGTGTCCCCTCCCAGCAGCTTCCTCAATTCTTTCTTCCTGAACCTCACGGCCTAAAATAGAGTAAAAAACCCTTCCTGTCATCCTTTCCAATTATTCTGGCGCTTCCTCAATTACTGACTGTGGGTAAAACTCCTACACCACACATAAAGACATCTGCAATTTGCTTAAATGCATCCATGGCACTTTGGAAAGGCAGGATTGCCCGGATCCCAGACTCACCGTTCCTTCAGCTGCTGACTGGGATCAGCAGCCAACCCCACCACAACTTTTACAGGATCTACACGGAATAATTTTACAACATTTAAGATGCACAGCAGCCAATTGCTGCTTACTGTTGTATCGAGGGCCTCAATGAAAGGAGCTGATGCTTCTCCTAACGCCTGTGGTTTGCTGAGGAACAGCAGTATATATACTCATATACAGAATATGAGTATATTTCCATTATACTCATGGAAATACCAGGGGAAGTGCAAAGGGCACCACAAATCAAGGGTGCCTTAAAGCACCCTCCCTAAAATCAAGACGTTCTGCAAAAAGCATTTAATATGGCCAGGAGAAAAGGTGCTTTCTGAAGAGGGAGGGAAGAAGGGGCACTGCTTAAAGCACGAGCTGAAGTGATTTATTTCAGGTTGTCTGAACTGCTGATTCAAGGTGCTTCCTGTGGTATAAATGAACCTGATGCTTTTAAAGCCTCACTCTTTGTGTTCAACTACAGATGTAACGGTTAATAATGGAATAGCAGCAAGAGGCAGGAAGAAAGGGAAAGAAGTGACTTTACCTGGATTAACTACGTGCAGAGTTAACCACACCAACACACCTTTTCTATATGAAAACCTCTATTCCAGTATCAGCACCACAGTGATTTCTGTTGGCAAACTCACTGGTGAAATGCTGTGGTCACATCAGTCACAGAAACCACGGGCAGATATATAAATAAATAAATAAAAACCAGGATACCCCTCCCCAAGATAGAAAGAAGAAATTCTCAATTTGTTCAGCCTTTTATTGCAGGTCAGCTTTTCTACTCTCTTCTCCCAGCTCCTTGGAAAGCTCTCAAGTCCAAATCCAGAGGACAAAGCCTTACACAGCAGCTCGGAGAAGGAGAAGTCTTTCCAAAACAGGGTACAGCAGGACGACTTCACCATTCCTACAAATCAGCTGTCACGTTGGAATGTGTAAACAGACATATATCTCTTTTTTTTCTTACTGCTACGTGTCAGATCTGACTACTACAAATACCTCAGGATTTTCTAAGGTCCAGCAACACTACCAGTCATCTTTTCTTCTGTTTTTGTACTGATTTATGCCACAAAAACTTGAAATAGTCCGATTAAGTAATATGAAAAACACAGGATTTACGTTTTGCTCATCCAGTCCCTTTCTATTTTCAGTGGAAACACCCAGCACAGCTCCTATTTCAGTACCTGCAGATTCAGAATCTCCTCCACTGCATCGCCCAGGTCATCAGTGACTGACCAGCACCAGACCTGGACACTCCACTGCACTGTTCCACCTGCCACAGCCCTCTGAAAGCCCTGGACTCTCGACACATCAGCAAAGATTTCTGCACCCATTTTACAGCAGTTTAGATGCAGACCAACACTTTACTAGTTGATTCTTAAAAAGCTTCTTTTCAGCTCGTGGCAATCTACTTGGTTTTCCTCCCCATGTTACCAAGTTACAGAAATAAGTTCAGTCTCTGTGACACGGTTTATTTTTGAAAAGAAAAATCTGCTGGGTATTACTGGCTTCCTTGGCTTCTTGCAATATTTCTCAAGTTTCTGTGTTCCTTTCTGAAAACTGAAGTTGGAAATTATGAATAAGGCAGCCTAAGCACTATTTTAGTTCTTATGGGGTTTTTTTAGAAGCTTATTTACTCTTCCCAAGGTGTCAAAGGTAACAGCTCACAGTTCTGAAGTTGTACAGTTTCACACCAGCCACTAGGCACCCAGTGATTTAATTTGCCATCTGCTCCCAATTAAAAGTCTTAGCCAAAGACTGATACAAGCTTCCCTCCCCCCAATTTAATACAATATTTTAGCGTCAGAGGTTGGTGACTTCCCTTTCCTGCTGAGCACCAAACCAAATCCTTTGTCTTCCTTTCATTACTACAATACTTTGGCAATCCTTTGCCTTCCCCACAGCCACTGCCAGGTGCGTGTTCTGGCAAGCACAAGACAGAGAGCATAAAAAATTAATTAAGAAAAAATTAAAAACAGCATCCAAAAATATCAGGGAAGCAAAAATATTCTTGCTCAAACCATCCCTGTTGGAAACTAGGGCAGACTTTTTGCAGGCTTCCTTCCTTCCTCTTGTGCTGGAAAAACTTATCAAGTTAGTGAACTACTATATTTTCTATGCTTCATTTGAACTGGGACAGCCTGTGCCCGTCTCCACAATAAAAAATTCTGTTAAACTGCTACATCATCTTAAATCCTCTTTTTCTTTCAGGTTTGCATCTGAAGGAACTGAGTCATGTCTCCAGCCTCTCAGAGCTTACTGAAGTTTGCCACCCTGCAGCTCACTGATTTTAATGTTTTTGCTCTTTCTCTCTCTGAACCTCTGACAAATGTCACCACTTCAGCCACCCTTTCTGAGCCACCTTCCACTTTTGTGCCTGTGGTGCCTCCTTACCTGTGGTGCCTTTAGGGATCTCTCTCAGCTGCCTTTCCTGCATCAAATCCTGTTGGAACACGAGAAGGATGTGCTGGACATCATGCCCTGCTGTACTCCTTCCCCAAGTGTTTATTGCAAAAAAAACCTCACTTCACCAGCACCTCCTGTGGTTTGAATCCCTGCAGCACTCACCCAACACAGGGCACATGCTAAGGGCAGGTGCTTGAGCAGAGGCACAGACAGGTTTGTAAGGTTTTCCAAGGAAAACTCTCCACTGCAATGTGGCTCTACTGACACCATCAGCACTGCTCATTTTACAGCCTGTTCTGCTGGGATGCAGGAGTTTTAATGAAACTTGCCCACTGCAACAGCTCTCTGGTGCTGCCATTTATTTTAGTTTTGTTGCTAACATTTCATCTCAATCTTCCTTTCTTGAGAACCCCATAAATGAAACTCAGACAATTACTGTGTCACAGAGACCCTTCACAGGGCTGCTGGGTGCCCCACCACTTAAAAACAGCACCGTCCTGAAGGTGAGCAAGGACAGAGTTAGGGTACATTGTTACGGTGTCCCACAGCACAGGGCAGCAGCACCGAACAGCAAATGCAAATGTCACTGACGTGCTCTGGGTCATCAGCACTGCTCCTCTCCATGCCAAGTCCACCCTTCAGTCTTCTCCCACCCTCCAACACGTGCAGGAGTCTGAACACAGACCATGAACAGTCTCTTCCAGCATCTCCAAAGTTCTGATGTGGCTTAAACAACAGCCGCAACAGAGAAGGGCAAGGACGTCTTGGAGTGAGTCCAGAAGAGGCCACAAAGATGCTCCAAGGGTTGGAAGCCCTCTGGAGCCAGGCTGGGAGAGCTGGGGGTGTTCACCTGGCAAAGAGAAGGCTCCAGGGAGACCTCAGAGCCCCTTCCAGTGCCTAAAGGGGCTCCAGGAGAGCTGGGGAGGGACTTTGGACAAGGGATGGAGGGACAGGACAAGAGAGGATGGCATTAAACTGATAGGGAGCCAGGCTCGAACAGATACAAAGAAACTCTTCCCTGTGGGGGTGGGGAGGCCCTGGCACAGGGTGCCCAGAGAACCGTGGCTGACCCATCCCTGGAAGTGTCCAAGGCCAGGTTGGATGGGGCTTGGAGCACCCTGGGACAGTGGAAGGTGTCCCTGCCCATGGCAGGGGGTGGCACTGGGTGATCTTCAAGGTCCTTTCCAACCCAAAGCATTCTGTGAGTCTGTGATTAAAGCGGTGTCATCTGGCACAGGTGAAGGACCCTGTCCACACCGAAATCCCCTCCTGCATTTTCCTGCCTGTGACAGATACCCTCCTTTCACAACCACAGCTTTTACCACATCTGCCACAGCTTGTGGCTCACACTGATCCTTCCTCAACCAATGCACAACTCAGATATTTACAAACGTAAGTGCTGTAACAAATCTTCACATCCAGATGAAATATGAAAGTCATTTTGAGAGGGGCATATGCATCCTTAGGGGTTGAATCTTACTTTCCTACCAAGACAGCTTTAGGTTGTATTTTTCAGAGTTTAAGAATTGCCAGAGAGGCAGAGTAGCACACAAAAGTGATCTGTAATTCAGCTCAGGTCCCCACAAAAGCACCTCTTGACAGGGCGCATTTCCCCTCTGATCCAGCACGGGCCTGACTACACAGCTCTGCCCAGCTGCTTTTAAGAAAGCTGTCACTGGGACCAAGGCTCCCCTTCTGGGATTAACCACACCAAATCCAACTACTTTTCTTTTTAATGTTTTTTTTTGCTTGTTTAAGCATTTTTGAAAATTAATTCTTAACTCAAATGCCTGTGAGAGACAATTATACAAAACAGTAACATCAACTAACAGCAAACTTTGTGCAATTTTGTGCTGTTTCTAAAAGACTTTTTGAAGACAGCGTGGTGCATTGGTAAAATACACAGGTCTGTACAACACCCATACATTTCCTCACAGTTTTCCTTACAGGCAGGATATAAGCTGGCCACCAACTCTTTAATCAATATTAAACACCCTTAGAAGAACAGATAAAAGTTGTATTGTGGTTGTTCCAGGCTGATTTTTTTAAAAAACACACTATTTCTGACCATCACTGCATATGTTCAACTGTTCATAACACTGAAAAATTAAGACCTGCAGAATTCAAGGAGTGCAAAAAAAAGAAGAAACAGAATGTTCCAGGCCAATGATGACAACTCAGAGGGACACCAATGGGTTCCCATTATGTTTCATGCAATAACCACTGTCACCGCAGAGCAGAGCTGCCAGAGGAGGTCCCCAAACTTTAAAGAGGCTCTTGTAACAACAAATGTTTCTACCACCACACTCAATCTACGCTATCACTAGACACAGGAATGCTCAGATCTGTTCTGCATATATATTCATGCCAAGCAGATGAAGAGAATCACATTTGTAGTGATGAATGAAATGACTGGAGGCACATTTGTCATGTTCTGTGTCACTGGTGACATGTTCAACTCTCAGGTTTTCAACATGAGCAACCACCTTTCCATCATGAGATGTCTTATTATAGACTCCAGCTAGAGCAACCATGACAATTAACAGCCTATTTGGCACATTCGCCTCTACAGGTGGGTCATGAAGTCACAAAGAGAGTGGGGAGAAAAGGATGAATCCTAAGAAAAATCAGTGGCACTTGTGAAGATGATGGTAAAAAGTCAGACTTGACAACCTTCCAGCCTGATGATCCCTTTTTTAAGCAATAAGGCTGTTAACTTTATTTAAGGAGGAAGTAGGTGCACATTCAGAAGACAGTTTTTGTGGACAGCAGTGTAAAAATAAATATTCCTTGCACTCCAAACAAACCATTTGTTTTAGGAAAGGAGAAGCCACCAACTATCAGTGGCAGACCAGGATGGACAACCACCAGGATGGCACCACAATGCTCCACGCTGAGCAAAGAATCCCACGTGTTTCAAGACCTTTCGAAGCAGCTTTTCTGAAACTCTTCAGAGCACAGGAGTTTCAAATGCTTTTACTCACTGAACTTTACATGGAGCACTGCTAGTAGATAGCCCAGTGTCCTACATTTTTTGCTACTAGTCAATACAGGAACTGAAGAGAATATACCACTCATGAAAAGCCAGAAGAGGAACAACCACCGTCTGTTCCACGTGGAATCACATTTTAAAGGCAAAGTCCTATGAAGCGTAAAGAAAAAAAGAAGGGTTGTGTGGTTTGTCTTTCTTCCGCTCAACACAACTTGGATTTAAACTTGGGTTGTAAAGGGAGCCCAACACATGAAGGAACAGATGAGGCTGCAGGAGGTTGTCACATCACAGAATCATCGAACCACAGAATCATTTAGGTTGGAAAAGACGTCCAAAATCAACGACCCCAACCATTAACCCAGCACTGCCAAGGCCACCACTAAACCCTGTCCCCAAGGGCCACATCTGCAAATCTTTTAAATCCCTCCAGGGGTGGTGACTCCACCACTGCCCTGGGCAGCCTGTGCCACGGCTTGGTAACCCTTTTGGTGAAGAATTTTTCCTAATATCCAATTTAAACCTTCCCTGGTGCAACTTGAGGCCATTTCTTTTGGTCCTGTCACTTGATCCCTGGGAGAACAGGTTGACCCCCACGTTGCTACACTCTCCTTTCAGGCAGCCATAGAGAGCAAGAAGGGCCACCCCCCAAGCCTCCTTTTCTCCAGGCTGAGCCCCCCCAGCTGCTCCTGGTGCTCCAGACTCATTCCCAGCTCCATTCCCTTTTCTGGACACACTCCAGCCCCTCAAAGTCTTTCATGTATCAAGGGACACAAAACTGAGCACAGGATTCGAGGTGCAGCATCCCATTAAAAAGAATATTTTTTTACATGCAATTCTCTGCTCCATTTAAGAGAAGTGCTTAACTCCATGGATACAACACACATGGATTAGCTGCTGGGTTTTTTGCTTCATGAGGCTCTCACTGACAGCGGTTTTGCTGAAAAGAGCCCCACAACAAATGCTGGAAATAGCAGCAGAGCGAGTGCACAGAATAATTTCCAGTAACATGTCAAAAACACACTGTCAAAGATTAACTTCTTGCCTCCAAAAGCAAAGACTCTTTTAACTGGTAATCTCCCAAACTACAGTTCTTAGCGAGACCTCGATTAATCCACACCAGAGACATAGAGCAAAATAAATTATAAAATATATCAAATAGTGCTGATAGATCAGAAAATATTGTTCCCCGAATTATACCAAACCTGGCTATATGGATTAATTTGGTACTAGAAGTCCATGTTTTGAAACATTTGGCAAAAATGAACAATAAATCCACCTCCACAAACACGAGTTTGACTATAGATGCTTCAGTTTGGGTCTTGCTATCCCATAACAGAGAGCCCCAATTCACTGACTAATCCACTTTCAGAGATTTTTTTAAATTTCTTTTTTCACTTCTCTTGACTAAACTGCAAGACTATGCCCTGCCTTCCCCAGCCATTCCACTGCACGAGAATAAAGACTGTGTCTTATTATGCAGCTTAATGATATGTTAATCTTAAAGCAAAACACTGAAGGGAAACACTAATACTCTCCCCAAACAAACAAACAATCACAAAATGTGCTATTGAGTGTAACAGAGCTGTTAGTCCAAATAATGTGAGAAACCCAAGCAGTAATTAACACAAATTGTTTTATTTGAGAGAATTAACAGAGTATAAGCAACCTGCCATCATGATGCAGTTTGGAGTTGGCTTCTTATGGGCTAGCTGGTGTTACAGCAATAGAACAAAGGGCACTCCAAAATGTAAAGCTGAAGCTAAAAAAGGGAGATATCAGAATTTTACTGGGAGATACAAAGGGAATTTGATACTTTTTTTTTTTTTCTTTGAAGACAGGATTCACAGAGATTTTTTAAATGAGGTACAGATTTTCTACAGGGATATCTAGCCCCGTAATTTTTCTGAATCTTCAGCATTGAAAAATAATGTTCATGGTATTCTGATGAAATGCTAAGATAATAATAATAAAAATATATATAAATATATAAAAATTCTTCTTGTGGCCGTGTGAACAGCAGGTTGCACGAAGCATTAAGTTATTTTACCTCTGCAGGTCCTGTGGGAAAATAAGACCACAGAGTCTTATAAGTGAAAAGCAGTACCTAGAATATTGTTATTCTCCATGTCCTAGAAAAGTCAAGCAGCAGGAAAACTATCCTACCCACAACAGCTAGAAAAAAACAAAATAAAAAGAAAAAAGAAGAAATAGAAAGAGTCCCTGGAACTGATGCCACCAAAAAAATTCCCTGCTTAGTCTTAGCAGTTATTTTCTGTAACCTCAGAAGGAAGATGTGACTGGCACAGCAAGTAAGGGACAGAAGGGAAGAAGGGTTGAAAATGCCCCCCAAACCCAAAGCACCAAGATCTTCTATGCTGCCATTCCCCCAAAATCCAACCTTCTCTACATGAAGCCCCCACAGATATCACCTTACAGCATAACCTCAAATTCTATTTTAAATCATTATACATTTAGGAAAAAAACCAACCACGACATTAAAAAAAAAATGTAGAAAGTTGTCAGATGTCAATTTATTTAAAAGTAACCCATCATTTAAGCTTCTTGCTCAGGAACACTGAGTTGTTTATGAATCATCATCTCATTTCTGGAGGAGGCCATAATCACCTCGTGTCATTAAATTCCTCACTCTAATTTTCTGTAGAGCAGGAACACTTTTGCCCAAAGCGTCCTCAGTTTCATTCTACACTATATAAGATAAGAGCCATTCTAATTCTTACTGAAATTATAAAGACTCAGATTCTGTGTGCTTTACAGAAAATACATCAAAATGCCACACAAAATTGCTGCAGGATATTAAGAACTGCCAAATTTTAAAGCAGAGAAAGTACAATTTCAGAGGTAAAGGATCTCACCTAAATTTTGTATCCAAACTTCAGCTGAATTCAAGACTGAATATGAATATACACTATTTAACAATAGCAAGCTACTCAGGAGCAGGAGCACTACGTAGAGCACACATCTGTCAAGGCGTGAAAACCACACAGAATTTAGTAGGAATAACAAAAACATCAACATCTTGTGATTTCCCTTTCAATCTTTGAAAATGTGAACCGCTACCACTATAACCTTCACACAAATACATACCCAAAAAACCCCAGTTTGTCTACTACCACTGCTAAGCATCTCTAGGTGTTCTGTAGGATGGCCTCAAAGTGATGAGAAGACATGAAGGGTGTAGGGGTTTTGCGGAGGTTGTTCAGCCTGGAGAAAAGAAGGGTCTGGGAACACCTTAAGAGCCACTTTAAGAGCCAAAAGGGGCTCCAAGAGAGCTGGAGAGGGACTTGGGACAAGGGCCTGGAGTGACAGGACAAGGGGGAATGGCTTCAAACTGACAGAGGGCAGGGTTAGATGGGATGTTGGGAAGAAATTCTTCCCTGTGAGGGTGGTGGGGCCCTGGCACAGGTTGCTCAGAGAAGCTGTGGCTGCCCCATCCCTGGAAGTGTCCAAGACCAGGTTGGAGAGGGTTTGGAGCAGCCTGGGATAGCAGAAGGTGCCTTTGTCTTTACCCTTGTACAAACAGTTTTTCTGGATATGTCCCTGGGCAAATAAAAAAAGTTCACAGTTGAACAGTTTGTGTTTTTCTGAAACACTCAGTAACTTGGGTACAGTGTCTCAAGAACCAGCACAATAGATCTTTATCAAAAGAGTGCTGGAAAAGAGGAACATCCCTTTCAAATGAAAAATTCTGAGGGGGTTTTGACACGTAGTATGACTTAGTTGAAAGTGGGATTTTTATTTACTGTAGAAAACCTTAAAAGCTGTGCATGCACAGTAGGGTAGGTACTTCCAACAGATGATTATGCTAAACCAGAAAATGTCTTAGAAGAGCAAATGAGAGCATGACAAAATTGTTATTATTTTTTAAGGAAGAATCTATAGCCACAGTATCTTTAGGAAACAAATACAGCCAAGGCAAGTGTGAGGACAGAATGAAGCACTGGCTTCGAACTGAAAAGCACCACAAACATCATGGAAGAGAAGGATCTTTGCAGATGAATTATATTTAAGAGAACAGAGAAGTGCCTGAGTAAGAGGGGAACACTCGACAAACAGACATTTTATTACTCCTTTGCACATCCAGGTTAACATTTAAAGCAGATACAGCTACTGAGGAGGTTACAGAGAACACGGACTGAGATTCTTGGAGGTGCAGACACAGGAGCAGTAGAAGAGGCAACGGATCCAAATTGCAGCAGGACATATTCCTCCTGAATATGAGAATAGGGTCTCAGACTGGCTGTGAAATCTCCATCCTTAGAGATACTCAAAATTCGACTGGAGAATGCTCAGAGCATCCTCACCCCTGCTTTGAACAATGACTTCCAGAAGTCTCTTCCAACCTGAATTCCTGGACAGTGCCATGAGCCTGGAACCTCCTCTCACAGTAACAAACCCAAAGGTAGGCAACAGGTATTTACCTATAATTGTTCCATAAGTATACTGGAGCACAAACTAACCCTCAGTTACTCGAAGAATTATACACGAGTATTTACAATGGCTGAAATAACATTAATGGGTTAAGAACCCCATTGCTTTAAAAAAAAAAATCCCTTTCTAACATTAGTCTGCCAGTCTTGTATGAACAATAAGCCTTTTCTTTCAAATTCTTTTCTGCAGCAGAAAATTAAAGCTTAGTATTTTTATCTTGAAAACCTATACTGCCAAGGAAGAAACCCTAAAAAGGGCTTGTGTGACACCTGAAAGGTGATTTTTTTTTTAAACTGACATTTACATCACACTGAATTCCTTAAAAGCTTTCCTCCATCTTTCCCCCAGTTTTCTGTTACTACCTTGCTCTCCTTTTTCTCAGTTTTCCATTTACTGTAGAAATAGTGGCCTATCTTCTTTTTCCAGATCCTAACTATTCGGGCATCCTCATTCCCTTAAATTACTTCCTGGGACATTAACAGTAGAGGTAGAGCAAGTAATCTCATAGTCTGCCAGTGGAAATAAAATACCACCTTGCTAATCACTGATCACAGAAAAAGGGTGAACAGTGTTAGAGTTTCACTAACTGCTAAATGCCCCGTAAATATTTCCTAAATTGCAAACTTTGATCGTGAATCTTACCCTGCCAAGCTCCAGCAGAGAGCTCAATTTTATCCTTAGTGCCACAGACCAGCCCCACTAAAAATCACACCACGGAGCTCACAGCTGAGTCTGCAGAATGATTTAATCGGCTCCTAAGGGAGAATTTCAGGGCAGGAGTTTAAAGTTGGCTGTAAATTCAACCCTCTCCCAACCCCAAACACAAATACCTGTGTTAATGCCTCCCCTTGAACCAGAGCTAAGCTCACACAAAGTCCTGTACGGGGGCCAAGGCACAAATACCTGCAGGATGAGACAAGATTCCAAAACTCCACAGCTCTAATTTCACAAGAGGAGAAGGATGGGTATGAGGGAGACAGAAGCCATGGGAACAGCTCTGCCAAGGCTTCTCCATTCCTTTCCCTTCACTGACAGGAGCACCTTGAAGTCAAGACCCAAATCACTGAAAGCGTAAGTCCAACAGAATTCATTAAATACAATATAAAGTCTTAGTTCTAAACAGCTATGATAATTTCCTTTTACTGTGAGTGCTGCAAACTTATGCTTCCTGAATATGTTAAAAGAGAAGTACAGATGCAGACTTTGGATTTTTCCTTAGAAGTTCCTTGGACTATCAAAATGTACAGAAGATAAATCCAGTCAGAATCCACTAAAACCACTCAGTGTTCATGTGATCTCTTCCCCCACTTCACAACAGCACCCCATTTCCCTCCACAGCCAGTGTTAAGTCATTATCCCAGATGAATCCCCTCCCTCTCCAGAACTGAGCATTGATTTCCTTTCATTGCAGGGGAAAAAGAGCAGGAAATGCTCTTCCTTCAAAAAAGCAGGAAATGAAAAATTTCTTACAAAGACTTTTCCTGAATAATCGTGCAAAGGATCCTGATCTTGCAAAAAAAAAATTAATGCAGAAACAGGCAATTAAGACAGATTTCGTGGTGATGCTGAAGGATAAACACAAAAAAAATGTCGGTGGTACTCACTCAGGAAGGCAGCTGACAAAATCCATCAGAGAAAGAATTAGGAGAGGTGATATGTTATGGAATTCACTTACAGCTTTCTGCAATGGGCGATTTGCTAACATCCTATAGAAACCGTGAAAACCATCCGAAAGGCCCCTGGAATAATGCAGCCTTTCCATAACCCTCTATATTGTTCTCCTGGCTGCGTAACAGACACAAGAAGTTTCTCTACAGTGGCAAAACAACGAGCCCCTGCTGATGCTGAGATCAGGTTTGCTTCTATGGAGTAGAGCGGCGGGACTTCGGTGTGACATGAAACTCCCACAAACCGCAATTTAAACACTCTGCCTCGAGCTCATCCGTGAGCAAACGACACAATTCTTGCCTGCAACGGGGAGAGCTTTGAAACCTCTTCCATTTTTACTGAATTACTGATTAAATTCACCCAGGTGTTGGGGCTTTGGCAGCACTGATGGACCTCCAGCACGCTGAAGCGCCACGTTACCTAACGCAGCTCCCAACGCCGGGTTTCAAAACCTGAAAGCCCATTTTAACAGCCACCCCCAAGGCTGCTAAACTTAGAGGAGCAGAACACCACCACCAACCACTGAATTTCTTCTGCCAAGTTCTCCCCTCTTCTTCTCCTTCTCCTGTGAAGAGGAGCTGAACGGTGGCACTCTGCGAGTCCGTATCCCTGGTTACACTGCAATGGAGCCAAACCCCAGTGCTGACACACAGTGTGACAAAGCTGGTGACAAAGCTGTCAAATTAGGATTTTGAACTCCATTTAACTTATCTTTGCACAGAAGTCAGTGAAAATCTGTACAGGCTTCTTCACTGTTAATGGGGTCCCCAAGATTCGTGTCATCCTAAAGCAGACAGCTGCAACAGTGGGATCAACTGCATCCTACAGCACCTGTGTTTCCTCCACCAGCTTTTAAGGCAAACCCACTTTATTTACATGCACACGTGACAAAGCCACACTTAAGTTTTTATTATCAAGTATTATTTTATCAAAAAAAACCCCACCAAACCCCAAACTGAGAACTATTCACACACACGGAACAAAATGGAAGTTGCCCTCCCCTCAAACTTTATCAACCAAGTGACGGAAAATTTTCCTGTTCCTGAGCACTTGGTAAGGAACAGGCACAGCAATATTTCACGTTTTTAGACATGGAAATGATTCCAGCAACACCTCAAGCATTTGACTAAAAAGCGCTACCAGGTATGTAAGTACTGCATTATTGAGGGCCCCTCTAAGCAAGGCAAATGACTGAACTGAAAATACCAATGATGGCAGAAAGCCTTGTTTGAGAGACAGTTATTGCCAAATTAAGAGGATCAGAGATGAGCAGGACACTGCCTCTTTCAGTCCCACATCCACAGCTGAGGGACAACAGAACATCTGGCTCAGCTTCTCCTCAAAAAGGCTGAAATGGATACACAGTGGTGTTTGTGAATAAACACAAAAAAAACCCAAAACAAACCAATAAAAAAACCCAGCCAGCAGAGAGCGGAGTTAGAGACGGGCAGGGAGTGCCCTGGGACATCTCCTGGCACCTCCTGGCTCCACACAGGGCAGCAATAATGATATATGGTCACCCCAGTAATCAAGAAAAGTGGCATTTTTGGTCACTTGGACCAAAAGGCAGATCATGGTCTAAAGGCACACTGGTATTATTTCCTGTGCCTGTTCCAAGGGCTGCATTTAACCTCTGGGAAGTGATATAAATAGATGGGATGTTTTCCAGAGGGAAGGGTGTTAGTGGGCAGTTTCACCCAAACATTGCCAAAGAAATATCTTTAGGTCCAGCATCCAAGCCCTCCCTTCAGCTGAACAGTTTTAATTGTTTCTAGAAGAATTAAAAACTGACTTCTCTAGAAAATACTTGATGCTCCCTTTCACTAGAACACAAATCAAGAATTTAACATGTTCATATTAATTTCTCTTGTTCAATATGTTTTTTGCTATTACTTACCATGCAACACAGCTGGTTACAGAGCAGTTAATCCATGCAGACTTTGCAAAGAAAACAATTTACAGGTGTTTTGTTGCTTAGAAAACTTGAAATTTGCAGGGTTTTTTAATTGTGTTTTTGGATACTGGGTCCAAACTGTTACTTTATCACTCTAGGAAAATATTCAATGTTTGTTTTGTTACAGCACAAGACCATCAAACCTCAATCAATGTTTGATTGCTTTGAATGAATAAATAGAAAGCAAAACCGAAACAGTTTTCAAAGACATCTGCCCACTGGACTTGGTAGTCATTTCCACAAGTGCATCATTTTATCAGCTATTTAACTGAAAATACAGGATGTAGCTTCCCAGACAATCACAGTTGTTGTACACATATGGTCCTAATTAAAGCAAGAAAACCAGTTTACTCCTGTAAAACACTTCCTAAGCAGCAGCAGCAGCTGCCAATCACCTGAGCAGCTATTAAAGCGGTGATAACTGTGAACCTGTTTTCCACTCGGGATTCTTCTGCCTTTGAAACTGTGTTGTTATTATTATCCAAAAGAGAAACCTTTACTGACCTTATTAGCAGAAGAGAAGATAAAGCCATTTGTTACTTGAAGGCTTTCATACAAAGACCACCTACAGTGGGACTTAAGAAATCATCTTCACAACAAAAATTGCAGAGAGTATTTTTCCTTTTTTTTTTTTTTAGTAAGAGCAGCATGGCTGACAATTACTGGAAAACAGTTTAAAAACAGCATCACGAAGTTTTGTTTTCCCACCTGAGTCCAACTGCTATTTAAAGTAACCACTAGAAACATTTTACTTCAACCTTTCACCACCAGCAACAGAAAAAAATCAAGCTTATTTTGTTACTTACTATGTGCATTTCTGTTTGCTGAAAAAATAATGAATTTTTACCTAGTAATTTCTAAAATTATTTCAAGTGAATTCCAACACCCCCTATCCACAGCACAAGGATAAACAAAGCCTAAACTAAACATATATTAACAGGAATTCAGGATTATCTCAGCACATTCTGCAATGAGTCAGCCCAGACTGATTTTACTCTTATCTGTCTTTTAGTGCCCATTGAAGGCATTTCCAAAATAAAACCACGGTTACTTCTATGTTTTAGTACAAACATTACTCAAACAAATGCACACCCTCGTACACCATCATCCCCCTTTCTCAAGGGGCTGGAGAGTGGTTTGTACAGGCTGAGTGCCAGGTCACCTTGCTAAAAATTGTACTGCTGTGGCCTCCTGGTCACCACCACAAGGTCACCTTCGAGATTTCCATGAGTAGTTTCACGTTCACAGCTTATATCCCTGCTAATATTACTGGGAATTTTTTGTTTCCTTCATTTTGGTTTCTTGGTTTTATTCTTGGGGAGAGCGTGTGTTATTTTTTTGTTTTCTTGGATTTAGCAGCACAGGCAATTCTTTTTTTTAATGTTGCAAAGCTCCAATCAATATTTTTAGATTTGCAATTTAAGAAGACTGCAAGTGTTACTTGAGGAAATATAACCAAATATAATTCTGTTTGGTGAAACAAATATTTTTGGGTGACAAGGGGAAGAACCAGAACTATGTGGGGCATCAGGAATTAACCACTGTGGAAACTGTATTTGAACAGAACAAGGTCAACATAAAGGTTTGTACTTCAAGGCTTAATCCAGCATATCAGACAAAATGAAATAGCAAGAGTTTCATTCCATTTAGGACTTTTCCTGAAAGGACGTTTTGAAAAATTATAAAGCAAAACCTCCTTCTGATCTCTTCTTTTTAGTTACCAAATGCTACTCTGCACCCCGTGGAAATGGCACCTGAGTGAGGAGGGATCCAGGGACACCTGGTCCTTAGGAATCTCCTGAGGTTGTTTCCTGCATCTGGGGCAGGTTTGGTCTGAAAGCTCATTTTTCTCCTCTTAATATTATCGCAGTTTTGTATCATGAGATAGTAACAGTATTTAGCTCTTAGGTTTAAGATAAACAACTGATTGATTTAAAGGTACTGAAAGGAATCCATCACTGCCACAAGTGACATTTTTAAAAACATTCTGCTCTCAGAGCTCCCCTGGCTGCCAGAAGGATGCTAAACAGGTAATTTATAATGATGTGCAGCAGCAACAGCACAAGTAAATACAGGCATGAGACCTGAACAGATTCCTATTTCAAAACTGTCAAGTTTGATTTCTAGTTTTGTTCGAATTTTTGTCTTTTCCTCATCATGACATGTTTACCAAAGGGAAAGTGGAGGTAACTGCAGGGTAACATGTTGGGCACCAACAGGTCTGAAAGATTTATGGGAAAAAAACTCCCAAACTATCATAATACTAACAGTGAATGCTCTTTGTAGCAATACTAGTTAGCATGTAATTAGTGTGTACAATTAGTTGTTAGCAACCTTGCCAGTAGAGACAGCAAGCATTTGCTGGAGTTTCAGATTTCTTATAGGGCAGGGAAAAAAAAAGGCATTTGAATTTCAGGGCAGAGTTTGCATTAAGCTGTCAGTTTTATCATGGTAATCTGGAGCCAGAGACATTCATGTATTCAATCCACTCTAAAATTCAGAAGGACATTTCCCGGTTTTTCTTAGGTTTCACTTTCAGTCTCCATTAAACTTCTCCATACATCCTTCTCTGACATATTTAATCTCAACACAAGAGGGAATCTTCCAGAACGACAGGAGATTTTGCAATGTGAGGAAAAAGGAAGCCCACAACTATGCACTCACGATAAACCCGATTAAACAAATCCAGTTAAAATCTCATTCCTTTGTGGATAAGCACAGACCTCTACACAGATGCAAATTGTTTTCCAGTTATGCTGTAAACCCCCTCCTTCTGGGACTTTCCAATTTATGTCAATGTGTAATTAGCAAATGAATTGCTCTGCAGATCGCATTCAGTATTCTTTTCCTTTTCTTTTCTTAATTCCCCAACTAACATAACCTTCCCCCCTCTCCACTCCCAAAACTCTCAAAATCATTTTCAACTTGCGGACTCTCAACAAAATCAGCTTCACATCATAAAAAGTAATGAGAACTGGCAGTTGGCCAACAAATGACTTGGCAAAGGTAATCATCCTCCAGTACCCATAACCCAGCACAGGAAAACTGTTGGTGAGTTCAGGATAAATACACGCACAAACACTTGATAGTTGTTCATTACATTGCTGGTCACTATGTAATGACATTTTACCCTTCCTTCCTCTACTGCCCCATCCCTGGAAGTGTCCAAGGCCAGGCTGGATGGGGCTTGGAGGAACCTGGGATACTGGAAGGAGTCCCTGCCCATGGCAGGGAGGTGAAACTGGATGATCTTTAATGTCCCTTACAATCCAAACCATTCTATGACTGATGGCACACAATTCGTATGCTGAAACTCAATCAGTACCTTTATAATACTGGTTTGCAGTACCTTTACAAGATTGCATCAGTTACAACAAATGCAAATTGCTGCCAGTTCATCCTGTTTAGGAATTCCCAGATAAACAATTCTGGAAACCATTTCTTCATGGGTTATGCAGGTCACCTGTATAATGCAAGAGCAAACAGTTCCTTTAACTCAAATAAGATATTCTGCCTTTCACTCTGAAGCCACACTGTACCCTGGGAAGAGCTCTGAAGTACTAACTCCATTATTTTGGTTACTTTTCATGCATCTCCTCCCTTTAAATACAGCACAACATTCACTGGAGGTGATAAAAGACCTTTATCTTCCCAAATTCCAACACAAAGAACATCTTGCCTTATAAGACAGCTCCTACACCACCCTGGCCAAATTGCCAGGAGACAATCTGTCCATACAATATTGTCCAGGGTTCCTCCTCACTGCACCACCTCAGCCCCAAACATCCACTACAGCTTCTCAGAGAATCATAAAGCTTGGAAAAGATCCTTGAGATAGAGTCCAACCATTAACCCAGCACGGACACATCAGAATTATCCCCAGACACAGCCACCAAATACCTCAGCCCCTTGAGCTTCAACAGCATCAGAACAGAGAGGCAGCTGTTGCAGTCCAGAACTTCTGATGGGAAGATAAAAAGGCAAGAAAGCAAAACAGGGCAAGGGAGAGAATTAAAAAAAAAACAAACCCCAAAAGGTCAAAGATTAATTCCAAAAATCCCTGTGAAATACATACTTGAAGTGTTTTCCCTGAAATGCTTCACTTTACACTGCATTCATCCAATTGTTAATGTGTATCTTTAATCAATTTTAGTTGAAAGAAGTCCTATAAGCCCATTTTTAAAAATTTTTAAGGGTTTTGTGAAGGTTTAATGAGATACTTTATAATTGTACCTTTCTCTCCAGGTGGTAAATGTTAGACCTTTCTTTGTGCCTGGCTGAAGCAAGTACATAAATGATTAAGTATTTTCTAGGAATGTGTCACTATTGACCTCTCCTCTGCAGAATGCCTCTATCTGATTATCACTGGGAAAAATTGCCAACTTCACAGTTCCAGCAAACCTCACACTGCAAACCAGCCTCAAAATCTACACCCACCATTTTGGGCTTTACCAAGGTGGACCTGCTGCAGCAACACCAGGAGGCCACAAAAATGCTCTGAGAGCTGGAGAACCTCTGGTATGGAGACAGACAAAATGGTGTTCACCTGGAGAAGAGAAGGCTCTGGGGAGATCTTAGAGCCACTTCCAGCACCTAAAGGGGCTCCAAGAGAGCTGGAGAGGGACTTGGGACAAGGGCATGGAGTGACACGACAAGGGGGAATGGCTTCAAACTGACAGAGGGCAGGGTTAGATTGGTATTAGGAAGAAATTCTTCCCTGTGAGGGCGGGGAGGCCCTGGCACAGGATGCCCAGAGAAGCTGTGGCTGCCCCATCCCTGGAAGAGCCCAAGGCCAGGTTGGAGAGGGTTTGGAGCAGCCTGGTCTAGTGGAAGGTGCTGGAATGAGATGATCTTCAAGATCCCTTCCAACACAAACCATTCTGTGATCCTATGAAAGCTTTCCTGTAATTAGATCCCTGGTAACCACATGTACGTGCACTCGTGGGTAACAAATGCAAGTATGTAAATATTCAGGCATGAAAATACAAGACAGCTTTTGTGGACAGAAATAAAGCAGCACTGTCTGCCGGTTGTTAAATGCATGCTCAGAAAGACTTTGTATAAAATTTGTATCTTGTACAAAAAATTCTTTGCTTACATTGCTTTAAAAAAACCACACCTGATTCTTCTACATGAGTCCACTGTAACGGCACCTTTGTGGCAGACTTTTTTTATGATGATTATGAGGATTGAAACTGATTTATCTACCCCAAAGCGTTCTCAAAGGCAGGAGCCCATCCTCAAGAGCTGGAAGCACATCCCTCCCTCTGGCTCCCGGAGGCCAGGGGAGGAGTTCCATACTCCAAGGGGACGGCCAAGCTTTGCAAATCATCAAATAAACAAGAAAAGTTCCAAATTTTTACTGCTGATTACAGCAGGCCAGGAAACAGCAAGATTAGTTTTACTGCCAATTCCGCTGGGGATCCTGGAGGACAAGTCAGGAAGCAGAGAGCTGCGGGGGTGGGGGAGAGCGTGGCAGTGAATAAAAATCAATACTTCACTTGCTACCAGGAAAATAAGGTTTGCAACAGTGGCAGCAAACAACTGGCCAGTTACCCAGCAGAGAGGACTCGACTTTAAACAATATCATCAATATGCAAACTGTAACTGCAGGCTGAGGTTCATGAAGTATTTGCTTCCTACAAACCTGTCCTGAAATTTTAGAAACATTTTAAAAGTTACATATACATTGGATTTTGACAGATCAGGCATCCATTATTTGAGGCTGCTCCTCTGCACAAAACAGGCCCTGCAGTATCTTATTTTCCCATTTGTCAGGCTTTAAATATATTAATAAACATTCAGAATAGAGTAATAGCTTATTGAAAAAATAAATAAAGAAAAAAATCTCATTTTAAACCCCCTGACACCCTTAGAATCCAAGTCTACCATGTATTTATTCAGCTTTAACTCGCAATAAATTTTCTAGATAATAGAATTCTCGTTTCTAGTGCAGCCAATCACTTCTAATAATTGGGTTCTTCTTTTTACAAATCACACTTTATTATCTTGTACAAAGAAAACAAGAAGTGGCACTTTGCAAGTGATCATTTTGATAACAGGCTGAATAAAGCCTACAAGCTTTAGAACAGGACTTTCTCTGCTCATTTGGTTAAAGTTGATATTTTTACTGCTAATATCTGTGTTACACAGTAGCAGCTGGCACTGAAAGGACTGGACCATATAAGACTCTTGGATTTTTATTTCTTCTTATAGCAAACATTCCAGAAATACAAAAAGAGGCCAAAATTATACCACAGTAGATCACGTGGAACATATTTTTACTCAGATCTATTTAGATGCTACTTATGCTTTCCATATTCATCCCATCCATGTCCGTTTTACGCCTCAACCTCTCCAAGTAAAAATAAAGCAAGCTCACCTCAAACTCCAGCAAAAGCAGAATTTACAGAAGATTAACATTTCCAACGTGAAACTCTTGAAAGTGTCTGTGATGACATTAAAGAACACAAGGCTTCTTTCCTCTGTGCCTGTCTGCAGCTCTGGGAGTTCAGCAGAGAATTTAAACCCAGTGAGATGTCACCCTGTTGAGATGAGCACTGGGAATACAGCTTAGACCAGGAACATCCACTAGAACTGACTCATGAAGACTCAGGAGATGCTGCTGAATGTTTCTGGGACATTTTTCCAGCCAGGTTTCCACCACTGAGAGGCATGGGATGGTTTACAACCCTTACCAGCAATCCAGATGCGCTCTTTAAACATCTAAACACACTTGGCCCACCGGAGTTCTATCAGCCCTTCTCTTGTTTCAGCTTGGAAGATTCCACCCCTTTCTGGAAGTAATTCTGAGCTGGGATAAGGGAACATGCAAAACCACCCAAATGGGTGGGCAGAGACCCTCAGACTTCATCAGGGGAGCACCCACCACCCAGGAGTGGTCAGGGCAGGTTGGGAGCCCATCACAGACACCAAAACTATTCCCTGTCCCACCACCAGCCTGTGCCTGGGCTCCACAGCCCTCACGAGCCAGGATTTCACACTCTGCTCCATCCCCCAAACAGGCTGGAGCACTCTGGCAGCTCTCTGCCCCTTCCTGGTCCTACACACATCCACATTCCTTGCTGCTCTCCCAGCAAGATATATCCCCCAGGCAGGGACGAGAAGGAGGGATGAGCCACATTTTCCCCTTCTGATTCACACAGTGGGCAAAACCTGAGGAAGAATGTAGATAATTAGACCTGTCTTTGCTTTTCCTATTTTTTTTTTAAGGAAATGTTAACTCTTGTGGACAGAAACACTTCAAATACAATTCAAAGTAATCCATCCAAAATTCTCTGTTGGCTGGGCTTGAGTAATGGACAAATTCACCCCCCCAAGTTATCATTTCCATATCCAGGCTTGCCTGAAACTGGATTTTTAACTGAAAATGTAATTCTGAGTCCCAACCATGGTGGTCATTGCCAACAACTCAAAAGTCAGCAGAAAACAGAAGTACACGTGCTTATAGAAGGAATATCTAGGAATTGACATATAAATAAAAATTGTGGGCTAGATCTGATTTGCAACCACTTTCATGTCGGAATGGAAACTTTTACATGACAGTCAAACTCATAAATTAAGTGTTCCATGACAGGAAAACAAGCCTCCCACAGTCAAACCTATCTATGAGGGCAACAGGAACGTCCTTCACAACAGTGACCAAGTCATGGAGTTTCATTTCTCTTGGCCTTTTGCCTCCTCAGCATTTCAGTTTTTATCCCTTTAAAGAAACAAAAATGGACCCGTTATCCAGAGGCTTATTTGGAATGTTCAGCTTAAACTCTGAAAGCTGAAGCGTGGCATCGATCATGCCGCATTTTACTGATTATGTCAGAAAATGCTATTTGCATTTCTGAATACTGAATTAACAAAATGTAGGTCAACTTTGTGGGGTTGGCTGTTTTTTCTTTTCTTTTAAAGGCGTGTTAAACTTCTGAACACTTTACTTAAATCACTGCATTGAAACCAGTATGAATTTGAGCTGACAACAAGCATTAGGAAGAAATTATCACGCTGCAAGTTACAGACTCTGACTGAGTATTTGATATTCAGGCAAATTATCATTCCCATTACTGCACTTCTGCCTGTTAACTGCGACCCTAAATCAAATCGTGGGTTACTACAGGTTACTACAGTCTCCCTGGAACACAAAACCTACTGTATGGCTACTCTGGTTTCATATAACAACTATGTCATTAGTTAATGATTTAAAATTTTACCCTCTGCAAGCAATTCACATTCCACTGGACTGCTGGAGTGGTTTCCACATCGTTTTTCCCCCCCCCCTTTAAATGCTACTTTAGCATTAAAATTGAAGTCAATATTATAAAAATCTGTTGAGACAATGTCTCAGGATCATTAACATATGTTCAAGTGTTTGAGTACTCTGAATCCTGGTGATGTAATGGCAAAAAAGTCCATTCAAAGTATTTTCAGCTATTTTCAAAACTTTTTTTAATTGAAGACACAATTAAAGACACTTATTTTGGCTTTTAACTTGAGATCTTCAAAACTCCTCATTTAAAATTATAATGAGTATTGGTCTCATTGCTGTTTTTTCCAACTCTATTTGAAAGAAAAGAAGGCAAAAAAGTTTGTGAAAACATCCTCAGGGGCTCACACCGAGATTTAAAAAAAACTCTAATGGTTCAGGTTGCACTGTGAACCTTTTTCATATAATTTACTGCAGAAGACAATTCACGTCTGTGGGGACACTAAAACATTCTGTTACTCTAAATAACTGAAAACAGACACTCAGCTGACAGGCAAATTTTATAGAAGTCAGGAAAGATGTATCCGAAGAGAGAAAGCAAAACACCACAGCCTGAAGCAGGTACCTGAAGGACTGGACTATTTTTCACTACTATTTAACTTGGCACATGGAAATGGCCAAGAATTTGCATCATTTATGAGGATCAAATTAATGCAGGTAGGTAAAAAAGGGAAATTCACTTCTTTGGACTGAATGCCTGTTGCCCATCCGTGACCACTCTCGACGTGACACTCAGAGCAGCTCTGTCAGCACTGCTCAGTTTTCTGTACATTTAACCACACAGATTTTACATTAGGGGTCTCTGAGCAATAAGAATTAGTAACAATAAAAAAATAAAATAACCAGTTGATTTTATCTGTACTGATTTATAGAGATCCAGACTTCCTGTTCTCTTTCATAATTTTAGTTGTATTTTTTCTCAGTTGCTCACATTTACCCCGATAAAACAAACCTCTTTTCACATACATAGGTCTCCATTTTAGTTTCAAGTTTGTTAATGTTCCCAATTTCCAGAAGTGCCAGATGACCAAAACATAAAATATTTCTGTGAAGAACTACTATTTTTGTTACTTAAAAAAATAACAGGGAATTGAATTCCCTGTGAATCTAGTGTTCAAAGTATTTCCAGGCACCTACGTATCACTTCCAGTTGGGAGAACCTAAGTTTCTATTTCCCAGAACTAATTTAACAACAAAGATAGGGACCAAAAACTTCCAGCAGCATGAACACCACAGGCATTTGAGAACATTACAACAATAATAATAATAATAAAATATGATTGTAGCAAACCTTCTATGCTCAGCTTTCATTTTGACAGACAACTAAATCCAGTGCACCACCATGTGGCAACATATTAGGGAATGGTTCACATACCAAGACCTGTTTTTTTCCACCTTCGAATTTTTTTGCTATTTGTTAAAAAATAAACGTTAACAAATCCCTCTTAGCGTTTATAAGCTCCCCCTTAACAAGTTGCCACAGCTTCACTTATCTCAAAAGGTATTTTTTAATACACCTGGACCAGCAAGAAAATGCTTGAGCATTTTTATTTGTAAAGCACAGTATTTACCTAAAAACATAACTGCCCCAGGACCAGAGAACCAGCTGTTTCTTGCCAACCTAGCTCCCTCGAACAGGAGAAATTTGGCATAAGCCTGTACTGCACATCGAATTCCTTTTAAAACATAAATACATTTTTTAAAAAAATAAATCAAGCTAAATGCTGGTCTCGCATCTGATTAAAAGCTTAAAAAAAATCTTGGGGAAAAATCAAAACCTTCAAGGTATACACACGCATTATTTAGCAGCTGCTCAGTTACTGTGGAACTGCCTCTCTCCAGCTTAACAACAGCAAAATAAATTCATTTTTATCCACGAGAAACACCAACACAAGGTCTCAAAAACCCTAAGAAAACCCTGATTCCCAAAGCCACCACATGCCACTCAGTACCCTGGAATTTATTTCTGCAGCCAAACGCTGAACTCGGAGGAAAAAAACAGCTTTTCATTAAACTGCACAGCCTTGGCTCACACAGCACAGCGCTGCTGTATTTCACCGTATCACAAAATTCCAGAATTCAGGCTCAGCTGATTCTGGATTTCACGAAACAAAGAGTTAATTCATTATGCCTTAACATATTTGTGAGCCATTTTGTACCAATACACTCAGCTCAACCTGAATTAGGGGCGAGGACTCAGCACCAGCCTCCTGCTAAGGAGCCTTATCTGGATTCCCTATCTCAGCTCCGGGCTCTCTCTCTCACAGCTCACCGGACCTAAAGGCTCTGCTAAAACCGCTCAGAAATCTGACAGAAATTTGGGTGACGCGATGTGCAGCCACGCCAGGGAGGCAGGTAGAGCAACGGGTTTGTTTTCACAAGCTCCGTACCTCGAGCACTGGGAAAACCTGTAGTGGAAGAGGTTAGAGCAAGCAGCACTCTCGTTCCAGAGCCCAGGACGCACAGACCCGCACTTCTCCTGCTGCAAAAGTTGCTCTGGAGTCATTTGAAAGTCTCACCACAGAGCTCATCGTCAATCCAACGCATGCACTGTAACCACATTAAAAAAAAACCCACCAAAAAAAAAACGCGAAGAAAAAAAGAGAATTCACCTCCTGTTCGAAGATGACGCTGGAGTTTCCTCATCTCCAACTCCAGCTCCCCTCCTTCCCCTCTCCCCCAGCCCAGCCCTTGCTAACACAACACGAAGCCTGAAAAGCTCCTTCTCTGCAAGGAAGACCATCACGATTTTCTGCCAAAGACAAACCAATAGCAAGAACACAATGCACATTATGCAAGTTACTGCAGAGTTATGCAAGTTAGATGCATATTTTCGCTCGCTCTGCCGAGGACTCCGAAGCCACTTGTTTGATGTGGATGCCTACTCTTATTTCGAGCTGTCAAATCTTCCTCTGCTTGTCTCAACTGGCTTTTTTACACTAAAATTTCAACCAGCTGCTACGGATACTAACGAAGCCCTTCCATTACATACAATAATGCAGGCCATTAAAACCACAACAACTGAGCACAGTATCACATACGTCTACCCCAAACCAGGTCTTAGGGAGACATGGTAGCCAGAGCACAGCGCCTTATTCACTGTAGATACCCCACATTCCACACTGCCAAAACAGAGGAAAGCATCAGAAATCTCTTGAGCCAAACCAGGCCTCACGGTGGAAGTAACATCTCACAAGCAAAAAAAACCTGAAGAGTAACATGAACACTCCTATGCTGAAAATAAGTAATTTTTTGTTCCAACACCCCCCAAACCTGATGTTTTTTTTTTTTTTAAATCTACCTCCATACTTCTGCAGTCAGCACTGGGGAAGCGAGAAGGCAGATTTCACGTATGGCCTTACAGTCAAAAGTAACTGGGAGCAACTTTTCCAACAATATAGGACCCCTCACTATTTCCAAGATGAGCCACACAAAAATGGAAGCTTTTTGGGCACTAAACCCATCCATTTCAGGGTGAGATCTATCAACCTACCATTTTTAGACGACCACTCAGAGATCTGACCGTACCTACCAGCGAATATGGACATAACTCTTTTATTTCTAATTTCTGCCCTTTCCCCGCTATTTACCAGCACTGCCTGTAACAAAGCACAAAACTGACATCCAAATAACTTCCCAAACCTGTGAACAAGCCCCCAGAACCGAACCCTCCTGCTCACCACCAGACACAAGGACACAACCACTTACAGCCCCAAGACTGCTCCAAGCTGCCGAAAGCAAACAAGGTTAAGGGCACTCGTCAACATCCAGACTTTTGAGGGAAGCAGCTCCTTCAGCCAGGCTGGATTCATCTCATTTGGGAGCAAAACCCAATCCAAGTGCGATGCCTTACGCAAGCAACAACTATTTATCTAGGGAGTAAATCGAGCCCGCTTTAATGAGTAGCCTGTGTCTCCTGAGAAGCACAAGTAACCTCCAACAAACCTGAAAGCTGCACAGATTCTGAAATGGGAGGCAGGGAGGAATATAGGAAAGAAACCTGGAAATCGTTTTCTTTTTAAAGGAAAAAAAAAAAAAAAGGAGAGGGGAAAAGAATTTAAGATCTTTACAGCGGATATTTCAAAACCTTCCAACACACCCAGCACAGGTATCCCTTCCCTGGAGCAGGGCACTAACTGCACCGTGACCACCTTATAAAGTTACCTCCCCGAAGCTCGGGGAACAAGAGTATTTTATTTAAATGACTGATGAAATTCGGTATTCAAACACTTTTAACAAGTTCTCAGCTGTATCCAACAAACCGTTTCAGAGACCTTCATGCAAATACCTTCATCCCACAAAAAAAACCCAAACAAAATCCAGCCCAAACCCAACAAGCTCTCCTCTATTCCCAGCAGCCTAGAGAGGATTATACGGTCACTGAAGAATGC
>VWZT01005959.1:32549-52527 GCA_013397055.1 Pachycephala philippinensis | reverse complement strand
GAAGAGGAAGGAGAGGAGGATGAGGCTTAAGCCCCCTGGTATCAAAGGAACTTCTGTAAAGCAGGCATGCATCTGAATGACTTCTGGTAGTGGTGGTGACGCATGTTTTCTAGAAACTATGTACCCAATTATCCTCTCAGCATTTGTGACTTAGGCAGATTTCTCAATGTAACACTTCCGAATCCTGATTCTTACAATGTTTTTTGTCCTTTAATATTAAGAGCACATAAAGGCATGTATTCTAGATCATGTTTTCTGTCTTTCTTAACACCTCTGTTGGACAAAGAACAACTGTTCAGCCTGGGTGGCAACCAGTAAGCTTAAAGACATGTCAGAAGTCTTGCAGTACAGTGCTATGCTCTGATCACTGAGGCTTACGTGTTCTTAAGACATATCCTTCTCATGCAAACATGTTTAATGTTTTTTCTTACAGGACTCAAACCTACCTATAACTTCATTGAAAATGGAAAGTCAACTTATATTCCTAAACAAGGCAAAGGCCAAGCACCTCTGACTTGTTTTACAGTCCAAATCAGCGTAGGAAATTTTCCACTTCTCTGTTGAAGTCCTCTGCAAAACGCAGGTGTAAATTATGCTTTCCTTCTGGCATCAGATGCAACCTTAAAAGAGAAAAAAAATCAAACACTGATTATACATTTTATTCTGTGAGTACAGGTAATTAAAATACTTGTTGCATTTTTCTTGTTCTTGGTTATCCAGTAAGTAACTGTATTAACTCTTATTTCAAGTATAGTCCCTCTATATGTGGTTCAGAATGTGAATCACAGGAACAGTTGGAGCAACAACCATACTACTTGTCCCACTTTGGGGAGGATAAAATAAGCCTAAAACAAATTTTTGTGTCCTAGACCCAGTTTCTAGAAACCTTTCTGGTGATCTACACGGAAGATAAGGTTCCAAAACTTATGTGAGTAAGATGCATCTTTGAAAGGTATGTAAAGTACCTGAGCACTTTTCCCTCTTTCAGAGAACAGTAGTTGTGCTGGGCAGTGACATGTAGAGTCCTTGTCATAACCCAAACTCGGTTAGCATTTGTACTTTGTCTAATCTTTCTGCAAAAAGACAATCCAAAACTAAAACCATTCATCCATTAAAATAAGAAGCTGGAACTTCTCTGGCTATACCAAAAGCTTAGAAGTAGTACCTGTGAATAAGGTCAAATCTTTGTAATACAAATATGAGTTTGACATGCTTAAAATTCTACTTACTTTTGCTTTCTATCTGAGACAAACTTTATACATCAGGGATGTACACTTCTTAATATGGGGGTGGGAAATTCTTTAAATTGTTTTGTTCTACCATATACTAAGCAGTTTCAACAGAGCTAAAACCATTTTGACTGCTACTTTGTTGCCTTCATGTTCAAGCGCCCACTATAGCAAAAGAGATCAACCTTCTTTTGGTGGTGGAAAGTGCTGTTTTGTTTTGGGAAAAGAGCAGCAGCATGTGAACATACCCAGCTTTTCTAGTGAATTCTGTCTGAGTTTTATTAAGTTTGTTTCTTCAAAGGCTAAGCAGCACACAGATGCACAAACCTATAGCACTGTGCATGCTATTTCCTACTGCTGTTAATGTTTCCTACTACTGTAATGCTACCAAATTCCAGCCATACCCTGCAGATGTAGAATGATGGCACACTCTTCCACCATGAGAGAAACAAGCAATGTATCTGCACTATAACCAGAAGGAGCTTTTTCTAGTTTACTACTAGATAAAAATCAGGGCAAGAAAAGCTGATGGTAGAAGCATGTGTTACTGAAAACATACTGAATTTAAGCTTTTCCTTCTGCTTCACAATGGAAAACATCATTTCCAATGCAACCAGGGAAGAATGGGACCAAGTACCCAAGTGTTATTTTCTGAGAACACCATTAATCTGGTTCCTTTTCTGACAAATATGCATACAGGGGAGCACTTCAGCACAAAGACGTGCAAAGAATCACTGTTTTACATTTTATTGGATGGCAATTTCTAACAGTGTTTCTTCTTTGTCTTGTCTTCCAAAGAGAAGCTATCAGATCCTTGTCTAGTTTTCTGGGATAATTTGCCTTAGTCAGCATCTGAAGTATTTTGGCGCCCAGTGAAACCAAGCAGGATGATAGGTGTTCTGAGCAGGGCATGTAGCAGTAAAGAACCAGCAGACATGAAATAAAACACCTGCATGTGATTGTTAGGAAGATCTCTTGTTCTCATATTTCCTGTGGCAGAATGCATTGCTATGATCAGTGGGGCTGGCTTTGAAATAATATCATTCATTTTTGCGGTGAGATAACACCAGCGAAACAGTTCCCTACACTTTGAATGCATTAAAGTGTGGGTTTTTTTTTTCCCTCACTACTTCTGTTCTCCAGTGCTAATCATCACAGTCTGTTATTAAGTAGTAATAGAATGCTTGCATTTGTGTGCAAATTTATGAGGAAAATTCAGCTGGCAAAATCCCATTTTTTTATGGGAAGCATTTCTGGAATTTTCAAGTTGTGCTGGTTTTGGTTGGGATAGAGTCAATTTTTTTCACAGTAGCTATTATGGGGCTGTGTTTTGGATTTGTGCTGAAAACAGTGCTGATAATACAGAGATGTTTCTGTTATTGCTGAGCTGTGCTTGCACAGCATCAAGGCCTTCTCTGCTTCTCGTACTGCCCCACTAGGGAGGAGGCTGGGGGTGCACAAGGAGTTTGGAGGGGCCACAGCTGGGACAGCTGACCTCAACTGAGCAAAGGAATATTCCATACCACGTGGCATCATGCTGAGCATACAGAGCTGGGGAAACAAGGAAGGGGGATGTTTGGAGGGATGACATTTGTCTTCCCAAGTAACTGCTATGTGTCATGGAGCCTGGCTTTCCTGGGGATGGCTGAACACCTGCCTGCCTGTGGGAGCAGTGAGTTAAGTCCTTGTTTTGCTTTGCTTGCATGTGTGGCTTTTGCTTTACCTATTAAACTGTCTTTATCTCAACACATGAGGGTTTTTTCATTTTTACTCATCTGATTCTGTCCCTGATCCCATGAGTGGAGGAGGGAGTGGTACTGAGTTGCTGTCTGGGGATAAACCACAATACGCGTGAAGCAGATGGTGCCCTGATATTTTTCGTGTTTATATAGTAATATTTCTGAGCACAGCTGTACATTTTTTTTTTCTCGTTCTGCTTTTCTTAAAAACACTGAAAATTCATGGGACAGATGGAAACAGAATCTTTGAGGTTGTTGCTCACATCGGTAGGGCAGAGCAAACAGAAGTAAACTGTGCTTCTCCCTCTGATAACTGGGAATCTCTCTCCATTCATATAGCATCTAAATTCCCTGTTGAACTGAATGGGACAGAAATGAGGTCTCTTACAGCAAAAGGAATGCAATGGTCATAAAAATAAGTTTGCTTGCTTTGATCAATCTTAGGGAGTAGTGTTTCTGTTTGTGTAGTGGAAAGAGGAAAATGAACTTGGTTTCAGAGGGCTTTAGGAAGGAGCTTATTAAAATACTGTACTTTTACGTTGCAAGAAAGGTCCAGCTACCCTGTTTGCATTGTAATTTGCTAGGGAAGTTTAGAATAGCTCTCTGTGTGGCAGAGAAAACTTGTCCAAATACTTGCTTTTTTTTTAAACACTGTGTTTGAACTGCTTCATTTCTCCAAAAATGGTATATAAAAACTCCATCATTTAACTTACCGAGAGCCTTTGATGTTCTTATGAATGTATTCTGCGTGAGCTTGTGGGACCAAAGGGTCTTTCTGACCATGAATTATAAATGTGGGACATTTAATATCTGGCAGCAACTGTTGGCAGATATTACCTAGGGAGAAAACAAATGAAGGTCACACTTTGTTTAAAATTGTATGAAAGATGAAACTGCTTCCGTAAAGGACTCTGAACTCCACTGGGTTCTAGCTACTGCCTCTCTTTGTGGATAGTCTGTGATTATTCCACAGAAGTATGTAAGCAGGACTATAATTAACAGTTCTTACTCCAAAATGTTACTTCACTGCAATTTGCACCATTAATGGATAACAGGACAAAAGGATAGAGATAATGAAGTACTTCTGTTCCACATTTCCCCCAGTGTCTCTTTGATTCTTCAAAGCTGATACATGAATCTCCTTCACGGCTTTGTTCTTTTCAGCCTTAGAGTCTTATGGCCCTCAGGTTAGGCTGCATTTTGTTACAGCACTTGTCAGGTTACAAGATTTGCTACTTTTTTTGAACAAATTAACTTAGGCTGTACTGATACCTGTTGCACCTCCCAGGCCCTTTGCTGTCTGCAATGCTCTAATGGATTGACCGTGGCTGAATGCCAAGCACCCACCTAAGCCTCTCCATCACTCCCCTTTACAAGTGGACAGGGGAGAGAAAACAAAACGAAGGGTTCCTGAGTTAAGGACCAGGAGAGAGCACTCACCAAATACCATCACGGGCAAAACAGACTCAGCTTGGGGATATTAACTGAATTTATTACTAACAAAATCAAAGTAGGATAATGAGAAGTAAAATAAATCTTAGAAGCTTCTTCCTGGGTTCTACCTCCTGCCCCCTGTGGTGCAGGGAGATGGGGAGTGGGGTTATGGTCAGTTCATCACAGGTTGTTCCTGCTGCTGCTCAGGGAGTCCTTCCACTGCTCCAGCGTGGGGTCCCTCCCACAGGAAACAGTCCTCCATGAACTTCTCCAACATGAATCCATCCCACAAGCAATAGTTCCCCACAAACTGCTGCAACATGGGTCATGTTTCCACAGGGTGCAGCCCTTCTGCACAGGCTGCCCCAGCATGAGTCCCGCACTGGGTCACAAGTCCTACCGGGAAACCTGCTCTAGTGTGGGCTCCTCTCTCCATAGGTTTGCAGGTCCCAGCAGGAACCTGCTCCAGCATTGGCCTCCCACAGGCACAGAGCCCCCAGGCATCCACCTGCTCTGGCATGGACTCCTCCATGGGCTGCAGGTGGATCTCTGCATCTCTGTGGACCTCCATGGGCTGCAGAGGCACAGCTGCCTCTCCAGGGACCGCACCATGGGCTGCAGGGGAATGTCTGCTCTGGAGCACTCCTCCCCCTCCCTCTTCAGTGACCTTGGTGGCTGCATAGTTGTTCCTCTCACATATTCTCACTCTGCTCTTCTCTGGCTGCAGTAATGTCTGTGCAGTAACTTTTTTTTCCTTCTTAAATATGTTTTCACAGAGGTGTTACTGCCATCTCTGATTGGCTTGGCCTTGGCCAGTGGCATGTCCATCTTGGAGCAGGCTGGCACTGGCTCTGCCAGACATGGTGGAAGGCACCCTGCAAACCCCTGGTACCAAAACCTGGCCATGCAAACCCAATACAAATGCAAAACCATTTGATATGAATTGTACTGAAACTATTCAAAGGCTATTTTCCCTGTCTATTCATAATTTTATGCTTCCTAGACATTAATCTCATTAGAAGTAATTTTAATGCTTTTGCTTAAAGACTTTTCTGAATTTTCTCCCCTTTTTTTCCTCATCCCTTAGTAACACAGTTTCCAAACTCATTGCCTAACTTCCCATGCTCTTGCAAGGGAATCTTTGAGCAAAACATCCTTGACGAGCTTTATGTTCCATTTTTCTTTGAGATAACTTTGTCTATTTGTAGTTGTCACCTTGCAGCTACCAACAGCTGTAAGATTAATGCTCACACATGCACACTTTCCTTCGCTCTAAAGTTGCAGACTGTTGCACAGTTTTTCCAATTGTTTGGTTATTTATGTAGCCTTAGTTTGCAGTTCTACTGGTTAAATATTTTAATTTAGAGTATTTTACCTATAGTCCTCTAACACCTGCAGAAATGTTGACTGTTTTTCAGAACAACTACCAAGTAAATTTAGGTTATTTGTCTCTGGGACATAGTTGGCAGTCAAAATATTATTTTCTAGTTTTCAGTCCTAAAACTGTTTTGTACTATAACCACTAAATTATATTTATTATAAAAGCATGGAACAGCAAGAAGAATCTTGGATGTTGAGACTTTTATGCAACTTACTCAGTTTCATTAAGTGTTGGCTCCTTCTAAAAGTTCATTTCTTATGGTATTTCACACAAAAAGCTGCCTCATTCAGGGAAAATAATCTAGTTTTAAAAACAGCTTCAGTTTTTGACGAAGATTGGCTTTGCTGTCCTCCTTTTATCTCTGATGGGTTTTACTAACACCTTTTCTTACATCTGCTGTATCTGTGCCTTTGTTGCAGTGTCTTAACTTTAATTGCAAGGTGGCCTGTTTGTGATCTAAGTTGGAAAACTAGTTTTTCCCTGGAAAAGAACCTGCAGTCTGATAGCTGCTCATCTCTTGGAGCAAGCATTAGGCTTCTCCCAATATCTGACCCAGTTTCAGCATCGAGGTAATTCAGCTCCTTGTTACATGTTTCTAGGTGGCTTCTTTTTCAGAGTCACTTAATCTCATAGTGTCAGAGGCACGTGCAGATAGCGAAAGAATGTTACAGCCACAGATTCACCAGCCTGGGCTTTGCACATAAAAAAAAATATTTTTAAGATGTATTACAGAAAGGGTAAAATAAAATCCAAACATAATTTGTTACATCACTTTACTGGGAGAAATCCTAGTGCTGCATTGATCCTATACAAAAAAATTATGGAAAAAATATGACATAAAGGAACGTTTTCCTTGTAGTACCTGCTGCCTGATAATGTACATCACCTTCTATCTTTTATTATGAGAGCTACAGGAAAATGTATATAAGAGTTACAAACTCCTTTTCTTTTTGTATTATGTATTACTGCTTTAGGCAAATTGAAAGCAAATTTCCTCTGAATTAAAATAGAACCGCAGATTATTATGCACAAGATCCTTGGCTGAAAAGGTCTAAGTAGAGGAATTGCAGAAATCTTCAGGGATAAACAATCATATTGTCTAGTTTAACAATTTTTTTTTTATTTTTAAACACCTGAGATGTTTCAACAGTGTTTCTAAAATGCGTTTTTTTAATTCTGAGTTCTCAAAACCTGAAGTCCCTTTTTTTAAACTCACATGCTACTAGGTTTGAAAGAGTCCTTCAGCTCTGTTTTGCAAAAACTGGAACGAGCATGCCTTACTTTTGGTACACCTTAACTATATCACCAAGAGATAAACCTTTGACACAGGAGAAAAAGATTGTGCCTGAGCAGAATCCTTTCTGTTTAGTCTGCACAAAAGCAATAATGCTTTTGTGCAGACTAAAGTTTTGTGGTGGAGCAAGAGGAGAGCCTCAACAGCTAATGTTTTCCATAAATGTTTTCCTCCCGCACCTTTCTGGTTCCGTGAACCATCTATGGAGTAATTGTGTTATTCCTGAGTATGAGTCAGACCCAGCTTTTAATGCCATATGCAGTCCTTCCTTTACTGGCTGCTAGCAGTACTGTTAGATTTTTTTTTAATCCAGAACTGCCTGCTACTCTAATTGCCTCAGCTGAACGTTGTGAAAGCCTTACCATTTGGATTTTCAGCAAAGCGTGATATTCCATCTACCCAAGCTTCACAGGTTTCTGCCAAGTACTTATATCCATACAGCTCTTCCAGTGGTTTCTTGACCTTTTCACTCCATTTTGAAACATCTCGGATGCCTACATAAAATAACATTGAAATGTGTTATGTCTTTTCCAGCAACAAGATAAAAACCACACTTAATATATGGGGAAGTTTTCAAACCAGACTACAAATATGTATTTCAGACTTGAAACTGCAATGAATATTGAAAATAATTCATAGCGTGGAAAGCGTATAAAAAAGACAGTTGTGCAATCTCTGCTGTGGTCTTCTGAGTTGTAGAGGAACATCTTGTTATTATGGTCACAAGGAACAACAGAAAAAAAAAATAATCAAAGGGCTCAGTCCTAAAACTTCTGACGATTCTTTCTGGAAGGTTTTCATAGGATAAGTTCAAGGGGTACTTTGTATATAAAAATGGGACTGTTTCATAATAGAGTGCTAGACCTGGCAGTTCTTTTTTACATCCTTTAGCCTTTTGCGTTGGCTCATGGATGGAAGTTCTTCCATGGCTCCTACCAGCTCTCAGAGGAAGGAAGCTCTTACTAAGACATTCCAACAGGCTGATGTCACGGTACATTCGCCATAGTTTAACACAAAAACAAGTGACTCTACTTAGTAGAGTCCTGTGACTCATGGCAGGCTGGCTAAAGCTGTACAAATAATTTGACATTTTAGTTATTTATTTATCAGATTTTTCTATTTTTTCCCCTCTAAAATTTTCAGTACTGCTCACAAACTAGGAATCCAAAATGGTTATTTTCACTAAGCTATATTTCAGCTGTACAGCTCTGTGCTGATAAAGTCTGAAACAAAGTTGGCATAGCAGAGAACAGGACAGTACTGAATCATCAAACAGCAATATATGCCACTAGCAAAGGTTTTAATTGGTTTCAAAAGGGAATTAAGGGAAGAAAGGATTGAAGTGTTAATTAACAAAGAGAACCTGTCCAGCCAAATGACAAAGGTAGTAGTGACTGAAAGTGTTTTATAACAGCATCTGATTGAAAATGAGTCAGTTCACCTGAGGCTAGGTGCTATTGAACAGCTGTTTCCCATATAGAATCTACTGTTTTATCCTTGGGGCTGGCAATAATTGAAAAAGAGTAGGGAGAAGCCAATGTTGAAAGGACCATATCGACACGTGTCTCTCCTGTGAAACCCTCCACTGCAGCTGAGATGCACTGATGGGCCAGTTGCAGAAGACTTGTGCTGCTACTCTCAACTCTATCAGCCAAGGAGAGATGTTGAAAGCAACAACCCACAAAAACGACAAAGGCCAGCATTGCAGTGGGTGCTCCATTTAAATAGGACTTCTTTTTTGTAGTTGTTTTTGGGTTATTTTTAATTTTCCTTTTACATTTTAGCCTGTTGTGCAGGGAGGAGATGTGCATTTCCTACATGTACAATAAAGATTTAATAAATATAAAAACATGTAGAGAAAGAAAGCATTTTACAGAGATAGAAAGCATTTTACTTTCTGAACTAAAAAATATATTACTACTACCACTTTTAGGTTTAGTATAGGTGAGGTAAATACAGATGTGCAATATATACACTTGTAATTTTGCCAAAGCCAGACAGATTTCACAGCTGGTATAAATCAAACTCCAGTCACTAACATGAAACTATACCAGGTTACACTTGTTGAGAGCCTACATGGTTAACTCTTTTCATATCTACGTTCAAAAGTAAATACAGTCCCTTTCTCTCACCAGCCTTTTCTTCCTATTTTTCTTTATAGTGAGAAGGGATCTCAGAGTCTATTTCACAAGTGCAATAAGGATCAGAAATCCCATGTTTCTTTACTTTGCAAAGGTTTTCTAATGATAATAATTAACTCTAAAGGAATGCAAATGGTAAAGACATCTTGAGACATTTATTTGAATTATTCATTTGCTTCCTGAACTTAAAAGGTAAGTTATGAAATTGTTTTCTTACTGTCTATATTATATAGGTCCTAGAAGCAAAAGCTGTTAAGAACTAGCCCAGTGATTATCTGTGGACCTGGTTTAAAAAACGTTGTGCAAGATATGAGATAAGAAATCAAACCTGGGGTTTGATAGTATTATTTGGAATTTGTTTTTAGGAATTTGTTATAACAACAAAAGTTTGACTTTCTGAAAACTACTGGTAAGATATTAAAACTTCTGCTTTTCATCAGGGTAAGTTGGTAAGGGCTTGTCAAAAAATCTATTATATTGCCCCTAGAGTAATTGTTAGAGAGTTTCTCACTATAACATTAATCTATCCCTATACCTAGCAACGTAGTGAATTTTGTGTCCTGTCTCTTTAGGTTTGTTGTGTCCTCAGCTCTGTCTCCACTTAGCTGTTACATGACTAAGATTCTTGGGTCAAGTAGAAATTAAAATAATTCATTTAGAATACGACATGCAGTTTGTACATACCATTGTAAATTCTCACATCCTCTTGAGTAACGCTGGCATTTGCTCCCCAGACAACCAACTTGTGGATAAGATTTGGGTACTTTGCAGCAGCAATGAGTGCTGTAATTCCACCATCACTCCACCCCAGCAAGGAGAACTTCTTAAACTTTAATGCCTTGATTCATACAAGAACGTTATATGCAAATCATCAGCTAGCTTTACAACCAAACGTTAAATATTTCTTGAAAATTAACTGTACGGTTTTAGGCATAACACTACATAGCTGAACTATAGTTAGCTTTCATAATTAGAAAATATAATTTTCTTGCTATACATAAAAATGCTAAAAAAAGGTCAAATATTTGGAAAACAAGAAATTAGACCTGCCATTTCAATTTTCTATATCTCTTTAATGAAACAGGCACTAGGCCTATTAGATTCTTGCTGCATTTTAAAAAGCCCTCCAAAAAAAGAAAAGTTAATTGAAAATGGAGAGTAAAGACCTTTTCACAGAGCCTGATGATATGAAGAATCCGCGGATTCTCTTGGTGTGAAGTTGGCAAAGACTATCACAGTGTGGATGGTAAGCAATCCAAGATTAAGCTAAACTTAAGAGAAAGAGAAGTGTAAGATTTGAAAAGTGGAAGCCAGTGATCTGATTTACTGATGTTAGCTGAGCTAAAAAAAATAATCTGCTCTGTAACAACCAAAAAATGCTTAAAGTATTTTCTAAAGGATTGTATCAAATTTTAGTTGCTAATTCCCATTTTCTGACACTTTTAAGTGTATATTTTAAATGTTACTTCATGGTGAGTTGCAACTCAAAACATTAATAATGAAATTCTTCCTTCTTCAAAAGGAAAGCTTAGGGCAAAAAACATGACAACCAAGACCTTAATTCATTTTGACCAGTGACATAACCCAAGGGAATGGTATGAAGCTGAGTTGGGGGAGGTTTAGGCTGGATATCAGGAAAAGGTTTTTCACCCAGAGCATGTTTGGGCACTGGAACAGGATCCCCAGGGAAGTGGTCACAGCACCAAGCCTGACAGAGTACAAGAAGTGTTTGGACAATACTCTCAGGCACATGGTGTGACTCTTGCACAGGGCCAGGAGTTGGACTTGATGATCCTGATGGGTCCTTTCCAACTCAGCAGATTCTGTGATTCTATGATAATGCTTTCTACTAGAATTTGAAACTCTTGTTTCCTCATAAATCACTATATGGTGATAGGGAGTACTGGCAGTGACAGGAGAGAGGATTTTGTGTTATGTTCAGTGGGGAAAGAGTGGGGAAGGTAAAGGCTCTCACAAGAAAATGCATCTGAAGGTTGTAGAGGGACGACATTCAATGGTTAAGCAATACTTGCAGTTTTGCATATAGAAACTTTGGTTTGTGAACTCATTCACAAGCAGATACATTTCACAGTGGTTTTTGCTTTTGTTCTGCAGAAATTACAGCCTTTTAGATGTAATTAAGGAGGATATTGTACTTTTGGAAGAAAAAGAGCAAGTTACTTGAATGAGTTGCTTTGGTGCTTGGTGCTGTTGGAAGTCCAGGCCTGCTTTGTTGAGAAAGAAGAAAGCAAAAATGCAGGTAATGAGAGAAACAACTACAGAGGGAGAAAAAGAAGTTTCTACTTTGCTTGTAAATTTGATGCTCAAGTGACGCATAACTTTACTAATCAACTCAATATTTAGCAGACTTCTATTCCTATAAGGCTTTTCTGGTTTTGGCTTCATCCTTGGTATTCTGCTCACTGTAGTGTTGACCAATTTTAGATTTCACTCTGCAAAGCTATAATTACTAAACAGAAAAGAAATAAGGTAGGGGAAAGAAAGGGACATGTAATGTAAGAGCTGATAGCAAGAAAAGAGAACTTGGAATTTTTGCAGCTGATCAGAAGTTGGCCCTGGTCTGCTGAAGAGGTTGTTAATCTGTGTCCAACTTTCATTATTTTGCTGCTGAAGGGCTCCTGGTGTCTTGGCAAGTTTTGGGGGTTGGCAGCAGGGCTTGTAAAGGTTAAGTTTTTGATGTTGCGACTGTTCCCCTACTGCCAATAGCAAATTATGGAGCTCAAAGTTGGCTGATGGATGGAATAGCTGATTAAAATTTTTGTTCTTCATGCCAGATTATTTGAGATCTATTTGCCTCCAGTATTTCTCTTGTTAACTAGCCTTTATCTTGATGCATTCTTTGGGGTATCTCAGGATGCCTTTCCACCAGGAGGAATTTACTTTATCCTTTGCAGCCTTCAGAAAAACAATGTGATGTAACAGAAGTGCTGGATAAAGTATGTATGCAGACTTGCTTAAGTGTTGAACTATGAACTACTTACAGTACAGGTCACTAACCTAACACAGGCAGTAACCTGAAAGCTGCTTGACCAGCACAGTTCTGTGGGTGATTTTGTGCTGCCTTTACCCTGTGAGTGAACGAAATCTCTTTTGAAGTCACCTCCTCCATGCAGGCCTATGTGAAATGCAATCCAATGACCACGTACAACAGTGAGCTGCAATACAACATCACTCTGCACGGGATGTATGTTTTCACTGCATCACAGGGAGTGTAGCACGAGCAAAAGTTACAGTTGATCTACAAAAACATAGAGAAGCCCAAGCTCATCGTTTTGCTAGGACAATAGCTCTGAAGAGTAAGAACTTCTTAAATATCAGCACTAATTATTTCCCTAATTATTGTTTTAGTGCTATTGATTTTGCTAGCATTAGACATTGAGGTGGAAGGTAGCAAAATGGACTCAGGTGCATTTTACTCCTTTTATTTCAAGCAAACTCTTTCACATAACACAAACAGGGATACAGAACAGTGTCTTCTGCATAAAGGTGCTAAATACTCTGCAGAATTTCAGCTTTTGTTATTTCACAGAAACCTTGCCTCACTCACAGCTTCAGCAGAGACACCAGAATCTGAAGGAGACTAGAACAAAGGTTCTAGAGGCTCACCCATATGGATGTGTTTTTTGGCTGATTGTAGGTGGGATGATGAATGTAAACCATTATATTCCGGAAATCATAGTTGGAATGATTGCTTGGGATTTGTGCTATCCTTTATAACACCCTAAAATAGAAGCAAGTTACCCACGCTTGGTAACGTTTTAGTAAGTTGTTATTATATGCTTATATTGAGAAACATCTTCAAAAAAACAGGATGCTGTGTCTCATTTGCTTCGGCAGCTCTAGAGGTTGGCAGGCTGCTGTCCTGTTTGGCTGCAAGCTACATGGTTACATTCCCTTTGGGGAAAGCTCTGTTTAACATTTTGCATTTATTAGTATTTGAACAGAGACAAGAAGGGGGGTTACAACCATTTAGACTGCAAGTCTGTCACCTATTCATGGCAGCATCTTTATTTTCTTTGCTAGTGTAGCAGAAGAAATTGAAGATTTACAGTACAGAGAGATTGCTTTTATGGTTAGAGGGCAAATCTGTGTCTTAATCCCAATTCTGCTGTCAGACTGACTTTGTTTCGCTATGCAGAATACACCAGGAAGGCCACATTTCCAGCTTCAGATGGGTTTTCAGCAAGCTTATTGTTTATTACAGAAATACAGTTGGACTGACTGTCTGAATCTTGCCTCATAATTTTGGAATTTTAATGCTCCACCAACTCTCTTAAAATGACCAAACAGACTGTATAGCTTAATATAAAAAAGCCAGAATATTAGTTAAAACTAAACCAGAAAATTGTGTCAGCAGTTATAGGACAGAATAAAAGAGGAACACAGAAACACAGATTTGAATAAAAAATTCTGCAAGGAGGAGAAATAATAACAGCTTTAGGCCATATTCTTTACAAACACAATAGCTGTATTAATTAGTAAGATTTGGTATGGTCACTGGAAGCCTTTGATTTCCCACAAAAATTACTTCAGTAATATGCTGTAAAATGCAAAGCATCAAATTAATTTTTAGAATCAAATGTTTCTGAAATGGGCTGCTCAAGGCAAAATGCCAAGATTCTAGTTGATAGAAGATTTTCTAAGAGCCTTTCCCTTAGTATAGTATATACTATACTATATTACAGTATAGTAATCCCTTCAATTGAACTACTTTGCATAGACTTTGTTTTTTACATACACTTTACCTAAACTTATATGGTTCTTGGCTGCAAACCTCTTAGGGCAGGCTTTTGGAATAAAACCATATTGCTTTATATTAATTCCCACTGCTGAACCTCTATGCATCTTGCAGAATAGGTGGAAGAAGAAAATATTTTCTGGAATAGGGTGTATATGCTCACTTTTAAGCCTTCATTTGGATGCTCTTTTCATAATCTGCTGTCTGCTAGAAACAACCTTCCTCCTTCTCAAAATTTAAGGAAAACAGCTTAGAAAAAAAAAAAAAAAAAGAAATAATAAAATCTCATAATAGATTTACCTGCATAAGATCCACAGCATCTTTTGCATCCCTCTCAAAGAAATCTGGAGGAAAGTCTCGAGATGGAGGAATGGACTTTCCATATCCCCGAGGATCCCAAGCAACAACCGTGAAAAGTTGCTTATTCATAGACTTAAGCTGTGGTCCAAAATCAGTTTGACCACTCCCTGAAACATTATAATTTTTCAATTTTATTAACCACCGTAATCCATACATAGTATACATACTCTAAAGGAAAACTGGGGAAAACTTGTAACTTTATTCCAAATAAGAGATTATCCAATGAGTGAAATACTCTTTAATTGTAACTATCCATTGCAACTCTTAGACAGGAAGTACCACGACTAAAATCTTTAGAAGCATCTGCAGTATGTTCAGAGCAAACCATTTCTGGTAGGTATGAAAGGTTATCAAGAACCGCGCTCTCAACTGTGACTAAATACAGTGTCTTAAACTGAGTTACCTGAGCAGGGATTTATCTTTAACAGAATTAAAGCACTAGCATGGTCATTGCTGATTACCTTTCCAGTGAAACTGAAAGGGCAGGAATATTCTGCTAGAAATTTGTAAGTGAAAAGCACCTCTATGAGAATATTGGTGCTTAAAGCTGATCTTTAAATACTTTGTTGCCTGAGGAGACTGTGGTGACACAGAAGAATAAAATTGTGTGTTTTGATTTTTCTAATATGTAAAAATAAGCCAAATACAGCCATTTTTTTTCAGCAGCAGAACCATTTCTTTTATTAACGACTCAGACCTTCAAAGGATTTAAAAATGAAAATTGCACTTAGTGCACCATCTATTGCACTAAGCTATCTATGAATGAAGGCAATCTAGCACTAAGGTAAGACTGCAATTTGTCTTATTTGTGTTGTGGTCATGTGGTAACAGCATCAAATGCTATTTGAGTAAAACTTGTTCAAATTTAATGTGCTGAAATATAAAATCTGCTATCCATTGCTATACTAAAAGGGCCATTTAAAGGCATTTAATGGGGTTTTTTTCTGTTTACTTGGAGAAATCTGTCCTCAGATACCATCAACAGGTCTAAGTTATAAAAGAGGCTGTATATAGTCTGCTATGATGAACTGATTACCTACTGACATGATCTCTTGCAAAATCAATTAATAGCTAGTCAGAAGCAAAATACCAGGTTGTTAGAAAAATGCCAGCACAAACTGATTAATCTCATATTCTTACAGAGGCCTTGTGTGACCTCTGCACCACCATGAACATGCTTGTTATACTATATTTTTATCACTTAAAAATTACACAAGACTGAGAGCATACATGAATGCTGTGTCTTCTTGGTTTTCTTAGTATTTTTGTAGCTAGAAAGAGATATTTTGTTTTAATGTAGTCTACAAATAGCCTAGAAACTAATTCTGGTGACCTAAAAGCACTTACCTTGTTGCCACAACGAACTTATTAGTGTGTTAATACTGTAAGCAGCATAAAATAATATTGAAAACTTAGTGTCAGTTTTCCGACAAAGGGAAGAAGGATGTGTCAGTCAGAATGTGAAGTTCATTCCCACATATCACCCGAAAGTGCTAAACTATAAACTTTATAAGGCTAAAGATACTAAGCCTAAGTTTTACTATTTGTAATAATGCTAATTGCACAATAGCAATGTACACATAATAATAATAATAAGCAACAACAATAATATTGTTCACAACTGAAGAAATACATTATTTCTATTTAAAGCGTTTGCATTGGCAACAGGATTGCTAGTTTAAAAAGCTCTTTAAAATCAATAGGTTGAAACATACGACTACTTGAAAGATGACTAGCATTAATTTTTTCCACCCTCCCCTTGAGAATTCTTTGAAGAAAGAACCACTTCATGAAGGCTTTAAAACGTTGCTGCCAAGAAGAACAAATGTTTCCTGCTCTTCAGTCCTTGACATTTTATCATCTTATCCAGCAATTCAATTAAGCATTAGCCCAACTCTGGGCACAGTAACAGTCCTACTGACAGCCTGCCATGAACAGTTGCTAAGTCTGATGGGTCCTTTAGAACTGCAAGAACCCAGAAAAAATAGGCTGTGTTAATTTTAAAAGGTTGTTATCAAAAACAGTGGTTTTGATGGACAGACAACACTTAGCTAGCAGAACCTGTTGTCCATCTCAAAAAAACCACTGAGAATCTTAATGATGTTGCCCTGAATAAACAAAATGTGAAAATACATCTGTAAGCAAAAAATAAGTTTTAACAGTGACTTTTCCACAATAAACTGTAAGGGTTACATTATGTCTATTAATTCAGTTGGAATCGATCCAGCTTCTAAAAAGGAATGCATAATTCAGTCTGTGTAACAAATATAGCTGACCTGATTTTTCCCCCCTTCTGCTATTTTCCACCTTGTGTAGCTATTTGTCACCTGTCCTGGACACCACCTTTGCACAGTTAAATGCAAAAGTGCAAGTGACCACTACATAAGTCAAGACATTGTATAAAAGGTGCCTGGTGGGATAAATGAAATATTATAAAAACTGTTAACTGATGGCAACAGCTCTGCATTTTCCCTTCTGTTTTAAGTGTAGCAATTTTTTTTTTAATAGCAATGCTCCATAATCAGGTCTTGAATACATTACAAAATATTTTTGTGCATTCTTGCTTGAGATCAGATGGATAAAGAGGTGGATGCTCTACAAAGACAAGATAAAATCTCCAAACCTAGCATTCCTGGAAGCAGAAGAACTGCATGGCTTCCTTTTCCTGTTTGCTGATAGTGTAGGTGGACTCCATTCACTTGGATTTTGGCAGATGTTACTGAAGTACTAGGGATAGGGAAAGAGAAGAGAAATAGGAAAACATTCAGACAGATAATTTTCATTACTACATGGTCACTCCAGGAATACAGAATAATTACTTTTCCTAGATATTAATGACAGTACTGTGAGATTTTAATGGGTCACTTGTCTTTCATGGGTGCACAGAAGACTGAAAAAAGCTTCTCAGGAGCAGAGTAGTATTCAGTTGTAGCACTATGTAGCATTCATACCCAGGCTAAAGAGTAGGGAGAAAAAAAGTGGTGACGGTGCAACCAGGAAAATATAAAGGCCACTTTACATGGCTACAGAAACATTGAAATAAATACATTAGAGAGGAGAAACCTCATTCTGTCACAGCGTAACTTTTGAAATGGCTGGTGTTCACCCTGCTGTTACTAAACCGAGCCTCTTCATCTGCCAGAGAAACCACAATCTATTGTTGCTGTCCCTCATGAACCACAGGGTCTGCGATGAAAACCACTTTGCACTGAGATGAGAGCAGAGAAGAAGAATGTGATAATATTTCTGTCAGTGTAATCTCACTAGGAGATAACGCTTAATTGGAAAATACCACATGAGCAATAAATCCACCTACTAAAAAATCACCACAGAAACCAACTGCACAGGCCATCTCTCAGCCCCAAAACTTAAACCCCTACACTAATCTTCAGTACAAAGCAAGACACGTGTGTAAATGCAAATAAGTGACCTGAGAAACCACGTCTAGATACAAACACCTAGTGAGAAAGCAGAAGTAGCATAGATTCAAGGTATCTTCTTAACAATATAAACCATTGCATCTGTTCTCACAGGCAAATTTGTGCCCTAATGGTTGCAAAACATCTTTTCAACAGCCTAACTCATTTTATTTAAATGCAATATGATTAAAATCTTTCCATTTGGTTACCTATTGATTAACCCTCATTTTATGTAGATTAAATATTCTTGCCCTATGAATTCAATCACTGTGAATTTCATGTGCCTAGAGACATGTTGTTTTCCAGTCTTAGACGTAACAATAATTTCTATTCCATGATATACATTGGGCAATTCATTAAAAATTCAATTTTAATATATAAAGTCTGAACTACTTACAGTAGGTATAGAGTTGAAAGTGGTGAATTACAGGTAAAAACAATCCCACTAATTTAAACCCTTGTCATAAGAAAAATGAACAATATCTTGCAAACTCAGTGTCCCAATACATAAGTGGCAGTTAAACCACAGAACCTGTTCAACACAAAGCCAGTTTTGATTTTACATAAAATCTTGGGTCTATGTAACCCATCATACCACATGCCTGAATAAAAGCTGTGACTATGCAGAATAGTATCAGCTCCTTATGTGCAGATCCAATTTAAGAACTGGAATACAAATGCAAATCTGTGGCAAGAGTACAGCTCAAAGAAATTCATTGTGTTACTACAGCTTCAGTGAGTTTTGCTGAATTGCTACGCTAATGTGATCTAAATGCTAAACCTAAAGTCTGTGTATCATATTTGATGCAGTTTATACACCTCACAACTCAAATTCTGCATGTAGCACTCAGATGGCTGCCTTACCTCCTTTTTGAATACTGACTTCCACTTTCATCTCTTTATAAGGGTTTTTTTATTCTTCATATGCCATCTTTTGGTTTGTCATTAATTTCAACAGGTATTTTATTATAGTTCTCACCACAGTATATCAGCACATCACTCTTATTAAATTTTAAGAATTATGTGATTTTTTTTCCTTATGAATAATAATTGCCAAAACACTTTCCATTCCTAACAAAACAGAAATAATCAACATTTTGTTATCTTTTTAAAAACAGGTTAGCGACGTACAGTTTAATAGACAGAGTCACATATTCTGCTTTCCTGATTCAGATTTTTTTTTCACATAGTTCTATGTTTTTAGGATTAATTATTAACATCAGGGGCTTGAGAATTTTGCTGAGTCTGTGATGTTTTTCCATTCTTGGATTGTGCCTCGGTGTGAAGTCCACTGAAATCCGGGAGTTTCACACAGAGGGTATTTTCAATACTTTCTGGACTAACAACAAAAGAGTTGGGTTTTTTATGCACTGAGAAACTGGCAACACCTAAGGCAGACTTGGTCTTCCCAATACCAAATTTCTGTGAGCCTGAAATCACTTCACAGCGTGCTTGTCAGCAGGATGACTTCACTTCTGTTAAGTTTTCATAAAGAATGTTTTTTCCATTGGTTGACAGAATTGGAAAATGTGGTAAAACAAAACAAACCAAAACAAAAAGCCCACCCTGGTATTTTGAATTAGTAATGTTAAGGTGTATAGCTCTTTGAGAAGCATTGGATACATACTGCCTGTGTTTACCAAGGCAGCAGAGATGCAGAGCGGGCAGGTCTTGTACTTCACCTCGTGCTCTGTAGGAGTGCAGCTTAATCTGGGAACTACCTCTGTTCCAGCTGTGCTACAATACGACCTAGTCTTTATCTGTGCAGGGGCGAAAAAATATGGTACTATGTCAGTTTTCCTCAATAGGATCTGCGGAATAAGCAGTATGATATAGATTAGATACATGTGTTCTCTTTGCGACCTCGGCGACCTCCAGGGAGCCCCTGACCAGCAGCAGGTGGCCGAGGGGCAGGCGGTCAGCGGCACGTCCTGCCTTGCGGGGACCGCCAGAGGGGAGTGTGACAGGCACTGACCAGACGGGGCTGCGGAGCCTTCCTGGTACAGATCCTTGCAGCACGGGGAAAGCAGGAGCAGGCTCCTCGGGATAGGGCCTGAGTCCCCACCTTGTCACCCCCGCCCTTCCGATCCAGTGCACACCCCCTCTGCCAACACACTTTGTCCATCCCACCGCCCGTCTGACAAACATCCCCTTCCCCAAGCCGCGGGAGGGGAGGAGGGAGCTGGGGAAAGGGAGAAGGAGGCGATTTGTGGATTTTACCC
>VWZT01005959.1:660-32000 GCA_013397055.1 Pachycephala philippinensis | reverse complement strand
GGAGCTGCGGGGCCGGAATGGGTGTCTTGGCCCCTATTCCCGGCTCGTTTTCCTTGTTCCTGATGCCGCGTCGGAGCTGCAGAAGGGATAGTGCTGCCCCCGCTTGAGTGCACGAGGCGAGAGCTGAGGGCTCTGCTTCCTCCATCCGCCTCCGAGAGTAGGGCAGCGCCGAGCGCGGCGCAGGTACTCGGCTGCACCGTCGGCCGCGGCGGGGGAGCGGGGCACTGCGAGCGCCTCCATGCCCTGCAAGAGGCGGAGACGCACCGAGAGTCGGCACCAGGCGGGGTGTCTGCAGGGAGCAAAGATCCCAGCCCTGAGAGACAGACACATGGGACTTGAAGCCATAAACTGCCCTCCATCACTGCCCGTGATGCAGAAATTCCATGGACTGTGAGAGCACAGAGGACACTGGGTCGTCTGTGGCCGGCGGTCATCTGTGGCTCCAGACCGGCCTGGAGAATGGTTCTCTGGGCAGCTGGGACAGTGAGGGCAGCTCTGGGGACTGCAGATCCCCTGTGGAGGTGCTTTCAGCATCCCAGAGTCCAGGCATTCCCAGGCCCGTGGCAGGAATGATTAACTCTGCCTCACCAATGTTATTTGTAGGGCCTGCTTGTGGGGAACATCTCCTGGCCAAGGGCTTTGGCCTGACGAGTGCCCGTACTGATCAGGGCCAGCCACCTCTGGAGCAGCCTGACAGCTTTGGTTTACCGCAGCACTTGGCCTGGCTTTCCTCTGGATCTTTTTACAATTTGCTCATAAAACACCAAGGAGACCAACAGCTTTCCTTGGTGTCTGTTTTGCGGGCGTGGAGGAGAATGGATGAGCCTGAGTCACAGCCAGCCAGGGTGATGGTGGAGAAGGTAGTGAGGAAAATAGCAGAAAGCTGCAGAGCTGGTACAAACCTTGAAACAGACCTAGGGTTAAAGGTCTTCTGCCTTATACCTGGACGAGAGGAATTTCCTCAAGACAGGTCAGTGTTAAATATTGCAGCCCAGCAGAAGCTCAGTGTCTGCCCTGAGAGTGAACAGTTGTCAGCCTTCCCACCCCAATGCCATATGTGTGCATGGGACTAGCAAGTCTTAGAGGCAAATGACAGTCATAACAAATCCCAGTGCATAAAGAGATTAACTCAACTGTGTAAGCATACTGGTTCAGTTTATCCCCTGAGCAGATCAAACCATTTAAGATTAAGGTTTTTAGTATGGATAATTACAAGCAATCCTTCATCAGGACAAGCTGCATTTGCTCTTGCCTGGTGACATTTACAAGCCCCTGCAGTTTCCTTGGTTCCTAGGCTACTTTCAGAGGCTCATCTTTGTTGTGCGTTTCACTGTCTAAGTTTCTTTCTGGTGGAAAATGACTGGAGGAGGTGGATGACAATTTTGTGTGTAGGACAAAGAAGTAGCTTGGTCTACTGCCGTACAAATTTAATTTTTTTTCTGAATTCTGCATTTTCTGTGAATCAAAAGGGGCTCCTATCTCATGTGTCACTGAGCTTTCAGAGGGAAAGGTCTCCAACTTGTATCCAATTTCATTCGGGTTAAAATGCCTTTCAATCTCTTCTTCCTCCATATTGACTACCTACTAAGGCTGAAGGAAACGTACTGAATTCTCAGAACGTGTGCTGAAGGATAAGGTAGAAAGGGTTTGTCATAGAGTGTAGGGGTGGAGGAAGAGGTAACTAGAAAGGTAAAACCAAACGCCCTTCCCAGATGAGAGAGAAAAAGGAGATGGGGAGATTTGTGTACCACCTAGATCTGGGAAGGTTTCAGATGGGTTAGCTCCGTTGTCAGCATGACAGAAATTGAGAGGTCCCTCTGTAGAAAAGTCCCTCTGTCACAGTCGAATTGTTGCACAGTGTGTCATCTCCAGCTGCAATCACAGCTCTGGAGCATAGGAGGCCTGTAAAGTGGCCATTCCTCTCCCAACTGCCTGGACCATGCAACCCCTTCCACAGGCAGTGTCCTGCCTTCTTTGGCCCTGAGAGAGGAAAATTGTGTGGGAGTTGGGCAGAAATGGCATTGGCAAAAGACCCTTTTTTGTGTGCGTGTTAAATGACTGGCATTGTGAGGGGTGACTCAAGGAGAGTTGCTGTCTGGGCCCACAGGGAAATGGCCCCAGGTACAGCTGTGGAAGCAGCACTCTGCCAAGGCTGAATGCAGGTGGTGGATGATCTGAGGACAGACAGAGTGTAAACTTGCAGATTCAAACTGTGTTCGACCTACTCAGTTCAGCAGAACATCCAGTCTTGTTAGTAAAGCAGATTTCCACATAATGATGGGAATACAGTATTTCAGTTCAACTATTTCCTCAAATATGTTTTCATAAATTACTGGTTGAAAGGGGACAAAATCTTTGAGCAAGCCAGACAACGGCTGCTCAAAGCTTTTTGGCTTGCTTTTACACACATGAAAGAGTTGAGAACAACTGGAGCACTAGTTTTCCTGACCACTCCCATAAAATATTTTTATTTGTCAGATAGTTCAGGTTGGAAACTACCTATTTCTGGCCATTGCATAGAGAAGAAAAGAAAAAAGAGGAAAGGAGGGGAGGGGAAGGGGAAGGGGAAAGGAAAGGAAAGGAAAGGAAAGGAAAGGAAAGGAAAGGAAAGGAAAGGAAAGGAAAGGAAAGGAAAGGAAAGGAAAGGAAAGGAAAGGAAAGGAAAGGAAAGGAAAGGAAAGGAAAAAAAAAAAGAAAAAGATGTTTGGAAGAGGTAGCACTGCTCTGCCAGTGATGTGTCTCTGAGGACAGATTTCCCTTTTAACTGTCCCTGTCATTTTTTTGGTCCCTTTGGTGTTGCCCCATCTCTTCACTATGGTCATCTGCTACTGGCAGGGTTTTCCTCATATCCAGGTAATGCTCTGGAGGGCATCACTGCTGCACAGTGGGACTTTGTCACCCATGATGAACTATCACAGTCCCTGCAGTCAGGCTGCACTGTTGGTGCTGCATGGATTTGTTCCTTATAGAACTGAACAGTAGAGGAAAAGTTTTCCAAAACTTCTTCTAACTTTTCTAAGGGACAAAACTGCAGAAGACTGAGATTTTCAATGTCTATTAAATTGCAAGGAGGAGTCTTCTGACTCATGGTTGGATAGAAAATATGTATCTACTATTTTTGTACTTCTGCAGGTTGTAGAAAATCTAGAAAAGGCATAGTCAGTTATTGACATAGTGGATCCCTTGAGATCTGCTGGAACATCAGGCAGAAAGACTAATTCTGGTTCTCAAGAGGCATTATTTTCACCCACACATGGGATTCTCCTATCAGGAGCTGCGATCCCATACAAGACACCTGAATCATTAGGATTATCAGGGATTTAACTCTGGGGTTTTCAAGAAGGAACTCATTTGACAGGGCCATCGGGGCACTAATAGGCTTTAATGGCCATGATCAGCCTCAGCTGGGGTGTCTCCCACACCCTGGCTCATGGGTCCTGGAGCCTGATTTCAGCTCAGCACAGTGCTGTCAGTCCCTGCCCGTGCTCCAGCTGTCCTACAGCCGTGTCTGTGACTTGTTGGGGTCTCCAGTGATCCAGGTACTGTTGTAGACTTTGCTTCTTGGATCTGTGAACACGTTGATTGATCATTTTTGTGTCATTTATTTTAGCTGCTTCTGTGAGGTGAAATGTCCTGCTGTTTCAGACCTGGTTTTTTGCTTGGGCTCTTGTGCGTCTTGGGTGTTGATTGTTACATTTTCACCTTAGGACAAAATCTTGTTGCTTCAGCTCCACAAAGAGGTAGCGGGGAATTGCCAAATTCAGAACAAAGATGTGAAAGTGCTGATATTTCTGTGATTTGGTATTGACCTTCCAAACAAGACACACTGAATGAATATGGCATGACTTTTGAAGCTGTGAAGTGTGGCGAGTACAGCATGCAATTTTGTAGCAGTAGGCCTATTTAGGTAGATTAGCCAAGATGAGAACAATCAGACTTACATCATAAAGGAAAGGATGCTTTGTCATAAGCAGAATAGCTCGTAGAAGATCCCATGTACCTTGGCTCAAAGAACATTTCAGACTGATGAAGAAACTAAAACACAGACACATATTTAATGATTTTCTTTGCTTGCCTGCAGTTTTCTTATGCTAGCAAAGGATAGTGTCTGTCAACCTAGGTAGTGTCTGCATATCTTTCATATGTTCATGAATAACTGCATTAGAAATCTGACACACCTGCACTTGGGCACTTCAATGGGAAGTGGTCTCGTAATTTCAAAGCTGAATATAATCTCCATTTTGTAAATCCACGCATAGTCTTGGTATAATTTCTGAACATATTTAGGACATTCTAGAGACTTGAAATTACTCCAAATACTGTAATACAAAAGAGGAAACAGCTTGTCCCTTGGAGTAGGCAAGAGAAACATTTAGAAGATGGTTCTTGATTTGTTTATGGAGGGGGTTGTGTGAATCTGTTTTGATGAACTCGGTGACCAAGGCATCCTTTCCAGTGCTGCATTTAGCTCTCTCAACTAATGAGAGAGGGGTGTGTGTGAAGTGCACAGGAGTTGCAACCCATCATTCAAAATCCAGCAGTATTACTGGTTTATCAAGGAAATTAGTGTGGGGTTTTGTTTCAAACAGCTCTTATCAAGCATCTCTCTGAGCTCTGTAGGCTGCAGTGCTTTTTATCAGAGCACATCTTAGTTCTGGCAGAAGTTAGTGTCTGTGCTAAAGAGAAAGGAAGTGACCTACTTAGAGTCGTAGAGGAGGGGGAAACCCAGCAGAAGTCAGAACTCTGGTCTCCTTTGTTTCACTCATAGGCAATACTTCCTCCAGCACAAAGACAGCCTCTAGTCTCTGCAGCCTAGACCCTGTTCTGATCCTACCTTCCCCCTTCCCTTTTTCCCAGGGGCTGTTTTAAGGAGCTGCACTTTCACTAGCTGCTGTTGTGTGTTGAGGAACAAATGAGCATGGTCGGCTGACTCCTAATGCTAATCGGTATGCTAGAGGGAAAACAGCATGCTGCAAGGAGCACTTTCTGCAGTTTGTGGAGACTGGGATGAGAAAGGGGTAGGAAAAAAAGTCTGGAGGGCACTAGGATCCAGTGAAGACAGCCCTCCCAAGTGCTACTTAGCTCTAATGTGTCCCGGCTTGTACTGGATGATCCTTCCTACTTTGTTTCCTTGCAGCTCCTTCTCATTGTGTACATGGCTGGGCATGTTTTGGAGGCTCAGGGATTCTTACTCTATATTCCATGTGCCTCCATGCTGAAAGATAGTTTTCATTTGCTATTGAACAGTGGTGAAAAATCTATCAGAGAAAAGTGACATAGTTTACTTAAAGCTGCTCAACAGTCAGAGGCCAAGTTCTTGAGTGTTGCCTCTCCTTAGAAACTGTCCTCTGAGGAAGAGGAACTGTATGTAGCCAGCTCAGTTCAAAGGTCACATATCAAATACTTGCAACAATGTCCTCTCTGAGTTTTTAATTTAGCATTATTAATTTGTATTATTTAGCATAATACCATAATTTGTATTATTTTTGAAGGAGTAAAAATTCCTCACATTCCTTAGCTGCTTGTACACTGTTAGTGGGGGCATAGTAAAAAAACCAAATGAATTGCTGTGAATTACATGGACTCAGTCCTCTCTGCATTTAACTTCCAGCACAGATTGATTGCTGTGTGATGAGGGTAGCTACTGGGCAGGAGTTGTACTTGAGTAGTATTTGATCTAAAATCTCCAAGCACTTATGGTCTTAAAATGGGAAAACATAATGAATGTCCTTGTGCATAAGTGGATGAGTTCACCTCCTGTTCTTCAAGGAGAGACCATGAGGAGGTCTGCTGCTGCAACCCACAGCCTATTCCTCCCTGTCTTGCACCTCACCAATCTTATGAAAAATCTCTGTAAGGCTGCTGCATTACTGCTGCCTCTGCCCTTGCGGCTGATAGCTTGCCAGTTTGATGTGAAATTACTCTCCTGTCCTTTCTCTCCTTTGTTTTGCCATGAAAGGTATCAGATCTACGCCATAATACATGACTCTCTTTCGTCCTTGTCCCCATTATTTTCCTGCATTTTTGATCTCTCATGAAAGGCTGGTTTCAAAAATCAGCTCCATCCTTATCACTCTCTTCCATACTTAATGTTTCTGTAAAGTTTTAGGTCAGGGGAGAGCACTAACTCTTTTCCTTGGACCTCCTGTACACAATTTGCTTTTACGTGTCACCTAGTTAACCTTGTATTGAGACTTATAGGTTTGATTTCAATTATAAGAAACAAGACCAATCTTAATTAAGAGATACCAAGAAGATCCACAGACTCCCTAGGTAGTTTATTCGAATAGTTAATCATCCTCATGATTAAATATGTATTCTAATTTGGCATGCCTGGCTGCAGCTTCCAGGCATTGTGTCCTATTATGTGGTTTTCCACAATATGCTAAAGGACTTGTAGTACTTCAGCCTTTCTGCCCAGGAAGCTGAATCTTCTCTGTGATCGAGTTCTGCAAGTGGTATACTGAAGGAGTTTGTCTCTAAGTGAGTTCAGTTGTTTGTTTTCTGTACCATCTACAATGTCACATGAACTACGAGCACCAGTCTAGAATTGGACTTGACAAGCACCAAAGCTAAAATGACCTTCATCTCCCACATCTTACTTTAAAGATCTAGGACTCGCCTATGCCTAAGTCTTGTTCTAAAATGCTTCATGTTTGTGCTCTTGTACTGGTTTGAAAGCAAACCAGTGAGAGACTCCAAGTCAGAAACACAATTTAATAGGAAAAATAAAATAAATGCAATACTGCAAAAAAACCACTGACAGAGTCCGAATAAAACCTGACACCCTGTAAGGCAGGATGTTGGTAGCAGTCTGATCAAATGGTGGCTGCAGTCCTCCTGGAGTGATGGTTCTATTGAAGCAGTGATCCTGTAGAAGGGTCTGGTCTTCCTCTCGGAATCCAGTGGAAAAAAGGCTCCTTGTGGTGTTCGAAATCTCAGAATATATCCAGGATGGAATGCTTGGTTCCTCCCTCTGGGCGGAGCATCTCACAACGGGATGATGTAATTTTATCAGTCATTCGGTGAGACTAGATGGCCCGTTAACAGAAGATATCCCCAGAGTTTATCAAGGATGAGTCACAAAGAAGATGGGGAACACTGCCCCACCGGTTTTTAACAGCTTGTGAAGATGGTGATAGAATACATACTTTTGGGCACATCTTACCTTCTAACCTAGGACAGCTGTACATCTCTGTTCTTGTTGTTTCCGAAAGTAAGGTCCGGGCTTGCCTCAATAAGGAGCAAATGAAGCATTTAATGTATGCCCATTAAATAATCACCACTCGTTCTGTGTATCAAATAAGACAAGGATCTTATGATCAAAAAATTGCATATTGTATAAATAAAGACTGCAGATATGAGAGGCTTTAAAAACCAATGAGGGCTCAGGAATCAATGTAGCAATACAGTGTAACCAGTGTTAACAGAACATAAATGGACTTTGTGATCTGTTCAGGGATCTGAAGTAACACAGTAGCTGCTGGCTGTAACTCTGCAGACTGACCTAGAGAAGACACCCTCTACCCCATCTCTCTACCTGCTTAAAGAAGCGGTTTTTTTGGGAAGCGTATGCTTATTATATTAGATAAACCACATCATTCTATTATACTCAAGAGTTTATAGAAAATTTAGCATGTTAGTAAAACTGTAAGGCAATCCAATACATTTTAAGTAGGTTTAAAGATGACAGAAATGTTGATGCTTGCTTTGATTACAGTTTCCTTTTGCTTCCACTAAAATGGTGGGTGCTGTATCAAGAAGCAGAAATCCATTCTAACTACCCTGCCATTAAGTTATTAGCTTTTTTTGACAATTAAAATGAATAGTGATGAACATTAATCAACACCTAGTGGTCTATGTACAGCATAAACAATTACCTGCTCCAAAACATCTGCTTGAAATATCCGTAAATCTGATGGAATAGGAGGTATTGTCTCTCATAGGAAGGGTTTGGCATAATTATTCTTTGGGCAAGAGACTTCCAGTAATTCTTCTTTCATAGATACTACACACTGAGATTATGTCAATATTAGGAAGTCTGAGTGACAAGGAGCATTTCCAGGCACTGGGATACCATCACCTACACTACAGAGCTGTTCCAGTGTCCCCCAAAAACAACCTGAAATAGTGAAAACCTGTGAAATAGTCTTTGCACAACATTCTTGCGGTTTAAAGAATTTGTTATTCTGGCAGCAGGCTGCAGCATCCAGTAACATTCCCAGGCACATTTAATCTACTACTATAAATGCAGCCTGAGAGATTCAGAAAGTAGTGACACTCTGAGCCCCTGGAGTAGGAGAATGGGTCTTCAGTCAAGAGGTAACAAGGCACCTTTCCCTTCCCAAAAACTTTTGTATTCCTGAGTTTTTACTTTGGATTGCATACTGATTGAGCTTATTTTTTCACTATCTCATAAAGCAGATGAGACTCTTACCCTGAAAAATCTTTTCTACCAAACAATGTAAAAATCTAATGCAACATTAACCTATAAAATATCAATTATAGACTTTTTAAGCCAGAAATAGGTTTTGCTTTTATTTATGCTGCTGTTCTGCATAATTTTAGACATCTATATTTAATAAAAATTATAAAAATATTTAAAATATATTGACTTAGACCAGTCAAATAATACTGGCATGTAAGTATTGGCACTTGTGGCAAAAAGTAAGAGTTGATTTTGGTTTCTGTACAAGTTTTTCAAGGAGTAGGTCACTCTTTAGATATTATTACTTAGTTGTTCAGAACTGAAGAAGAGCACCAACATGTTTCAAGATTATAAGGCAGAAATTTTGTGTAATACAGTCTCCTTGAATTGATATTTGTCTTGCATTTTGTTGTTGTTATCTTTGGCAATCGTTCTGTTCGGAAGGAAGATGCTTTTGTTTCATCCTTTGGAAGACCAAATATTGTGAGATAAATTTTTTTATTTATTGGAGTTCTCAACCACTGAGAACTGGTTGGTGGAAAAAATGTTCCAAAAGTCTGTGCAAAAAGGAGAACTGTGGAAGGTCTGTTCTCAGTAAACTTATTCTTCTTGGATTTGCATCAAACTAGTAAGGAGATCCAGTCTTTGGCAGCCAAAGAGGGCCTTGGCAAGTTTTCCAACTGTAGCACTTTTGGAGCCTTCCCTCATTACCCACTTGTGCAGCATTTGGTAAACTTTTTCTTTTAGTCCATCTCGTTCATAGTCATGATCAATTTCATCAATCTCAGGATCACTGAAGCCCAGTTTCCGAGCACAGTGCTTCCACTGCTTAGCCAGATTTTCTCTCACTAGATTCAAATGTTTTTCTGTCAGGACAGTAGTATTGTCTGGAAAAAGAAGAAGAGTGTAAGAAAATGGCATCATTCAACAGTTCTTTTGCTCCTTTCACTCTCTCTCCTGTCCTCCCCCAACTATTTATTGGTAATATCTGGAGACAGAATCTTAGTGATGCAATCAGAAGTGGATTTCATGGAGGCAGCATAACCCAGCGATGGCAGGCAAGAAATGTCCAGTCAGAGCATGTGTATTGACAGGTCAGTTGCTGGACTTGCTCTTTGATCTGAAGCTATCATAGGTTGTCACTTAAACCTGCAAGATTGAAAAAAATCCTTCCTAGAGTTCTTAAAGACTTGTATATGTTTTATATTATGAGACGCAAGTGATTTATTTACTTAGGAATACACAGGGATAGTTTAATTCAGTATTGACTAATGAAAATAAATTACATTTAAAAATCTTCCAACTTCTACTGGAATTAAGTTGTCATGGCTCTTGAATATATGGTTTAACTTTCAGTTTTCCCTGTGTCATGTCAGGCACTGGACTTTATGATCTGCATGGATCCCTTCCAACTCAGGATATTCTGTGATTTAAACTAGAAGTCAGATGAGGATCTCCAATCCTAGCCTTGCTTCTACCAGTTTGAGTGTTTCATACATTCCAAACCAAATGATGCTCAGATAATTATATGGGGTGAATACATGAAAACTAGGGAGATATTTCTCTTACCAAATATACCCCTTGCTTCATACTGTGTATAAATTTCTTCCATAGCCACAGGAAAACTGCTGACATGCTGATTGTGCTCATCAATCTTCATATAATTGTGGGATCCAATTTGAATTCCAGAGCTGTTACTTATGTTGTACTTGATTGAATCATCTGTGTAAGGAACTTTAACATAAATTTACAAACATCAGCATAAGGTTCAAATGTCAAGAAGTAACATAAGGAGGAAGCAGTTCTACTAATAAGGGAAGTGATATTCATTGCACTTGATGTAGAAATAGCCATTTACTGGCAACTGTGCTGTGAGCATGTTTTCACTATGCAGTGTGACACAAATGTACTTTAGTGAAAGCCCAGTCTATTTTATGACAGAGTGCCACAACCAAGCTGACAGTTACTAGACTGTAAATAATGTTCTCTGTGCCTTGGGAATGCATAGTAGCAGTCTTGCTTTCTGCTGCCTAACAGCTTCAGGAGGTCAGCCTTGACTTGAATGCTCTTTTCGTTTAAATCTTAAAGCCTCACTTCTGCCTCTCAGCTTTACTTTTCATAGATGTAAGTTCAGGTTTACAGTTATGACTTCTGTGAGACTACAGCAAATCATTTCATGTTGCTCATAAGATACGATTAGTTAAACACATAATTTGATCTTTTGCTTATTGTTGTCTGATTTCCACATGTAGCGTGAAACTAAGTCACTATTCGTGTTGGGTGATGTCAGTTTTCTGTTCTCTTGACAGGGTTTTCTGAATGCTGCTTGGATAATCATCCACTAAACATTCTAACTCTAACTCTAGTTTAAATGGTGAATCTCATAACCCGGGTCTAAAATTGAAGTACAGATACTTAAAATGATACACCAAGCTCTGTATTTAATCATCTGAAATCATGGTTAGATGCACAAACATCCCTGTTACACACTCAATTGCAACGTGAAGTGTGAAAATCTATAGTTATGTATGAAAATCTGACTAAGTGCACTTAATATATGCTAACCTGAGACTGCAAGTCAGAAATATTATATGTATGCATGATTAGGTTGTTAAAGTTGTAAAAAAAGAATGCATTTTATCATATCTCATAACATTTTTACTTCTACTCATAACATTATGATTCCTGTATCTTTTTTTTTTTTTTAAGAGCCAGAGGACTCGGGAAATGTGTTCATATTTGTAGTTAAAAATATAAAGAAGCCTCATGTTTGCTATGTTCTTATCTGGTAACAAAATGAATTTAGCATAAGATATGAAAATGTATACAAATACTTTGTCAATATTACAGTATTAACAGTAAAACTTACTATGCTTATAAGTCTCCTTTCCCAAGCCTTTACACTTTGCAGCTTGTCAGGTTTGGGTCATCATCTAACGGGTGCAGAGTCAAGAAGACAGAAACCTGCTCTTTCAAGTTTTCTTTGTAATGTAGACCACTTAGAAACTGGACAAGCCTTTGAAAGGGTTAATTGAAGAATTCAGAGTGCCCCAAGCAACACAACTTGAAAGGAGCATATATTAACAGCTCCTGAAGGACATGACATGATTTTAGGGGTTCAAGCCAGTAGAACTGTAGAGACCTATGCCCCAATGATAAGCATGAAGCCTGCAGATAGAAATTTGTATTAAAATCCAAAGCAAGATAGGACAAAGTGTCTCAAATGTGTGTGTGGTTCAAGAGCTGGGCAGAGTGACAGCAACTTGAACTTGAAGTTTAATCTGAGGACGTGACATAGTTTAGGTGTACAGGAGATCTTGCAATACTCTCATATTTTAGAAGTTCTTACATAAAATAATATGTTGTCCTTGATTTATCAAATACACATTTAATGGTGTGCTTAGGTCCTGCTGGACAGGAATTAGTTTTACATACTGGTACTGAAAACTTCAGCTATGGTTAGAGGTATTAAGCAATAACATAAATTATTTCAAGTTCCTGAAGTTTTTCACTTTACTGGTCAGGATGCAATGCATAGCCTGTTGGCTACTAGGGCAGATGAAGGCCACAGCACTTACCTGGGCTTATTCTGGGTGCACTAGGATAGTATGCAAACGTTCCCCTTGTGAAAGAAGTGGAATCCCTGTTACCTGTACAAAGAGAAAAAAACCCAAGAAATGTCAAAAGCATTATGTAAATAGAAAAGTAGATGTACTTAACAATGACTGCCATATTTGTAACAGTGTGAGTATAAAGTGCTCTTAAATACAGAGATGAGAAGCTTTTTAATTAGCAGGGTTCTGTCTCCTTGAATAACTCTAGTTTAAGCAATGATCTTATTGTGGTTTTGCTCAGTTACAAATAGCCTTAACCATCCTTGGATCTCAGTGAGGACAATGGGCTTCCACGTGGGTGTAGGAATATCTGGCAGTGTGGGATCACAGCACACTGCAGTTACAGACTGAGCTGCCTTGTATCAGGTATTCAAACTGGCAAATTCCAAACTCCCAAGTTTTTGAATGCTCACAGATGAGCAGCTCATACTGGGGCAGCAAGAGCAGCTGGGTTACAGTCACCCAGCAAGTCAGTGAGGAGCTGAAATGCAGCTCTTGTGCACCTCAGTCTGGTATCTGCTACACTATTTCACACAGCCTTCCTATAAGAACTGTTTTCTTTATTTCTTTTAAACAGAGGGTTTTCCTTTATGTTGGCAATTCTAATGCCTGCCTTCTGACATGACAGCCTTCAGATTCATTTCAGTAAATAAACTCACATAAACAACTCATCACAGCCTCTGCATAAATAATTTACCAGAATAACACCTTTCTGGCATTCTGCTTGTAAAAAGCTAGGCATCCTTGATTTTCTTGTGAGATGACCTGGAAAATAACACCATGCTAAAAATATCCAAGAATAGGAGCAGACATCTCATGCCATCTCTAGTTCCTCAAAGCTCTATCTTGTAGGTCTCCAGTTACCACTTATTTATATGTTTTGTCAAGGCCCAATATTCTCTTCCTTGTCTCCATACCTTTCTACTCCATGGCTTACTAGCAAACACCAACAGAAGCTCTCCCTCAGCACCAGGCAGAGCTCTCTGGAGAAACCAGTTATGAGCCTTAGCTCCACGCTGGTGCCCTAGGTTCAGGAGTCTCTCAGCCTGGTGCAAATCAAGCTAAAAAATACCCATCTGTTTTCTGAAATGCTACAAATGTTGTTTCTGCACAAGCAGAACCTATGGTATGAATGTTATGGTTTTGAGAGTCAATGTTCTCCTCAGCTTTCCTAGAATGACTGGTAGCAGCTCCTGGTTTTGGGAGCTGCTTTAGCAGTACTTGCTGTCTGCTCTTCCTTGGCTGGTAGCTGAAGAGCCACGTGTTGGGCATGCTCTTCTCTTACACTGATGCTTTAGAAATGGTTCATTTGAAATTGGCAGCCTGACATCAGTGAAAGCAGCATAATGAAGTCAAAGCTAGAGTGTTTGAGTAAACAAAGAGAATTTCATGAAATAAATTCACTCTTGCTATATTACAGATCAGCCTGCAACAAGCAGGTTGTTCCATGAGCTACAAAACTCTCCTGACCACTTCACTGAATAGTGGAAAAGTGTGTTTTCAGAAAGACAGGTGTTAGGGAAGGAGGAATCTCACCTGTATCTGTGTCTGAATTCTTTGAATACCAGTTTCTGTTGGTCTGCGACTGCAGGTTTTGTCCAGATTCTGGCACAGGAGGTTTACTGAGGCTAAAGTTACTGGCTGAATACAATCTGTAGGCATCCTCTGGGTTTCCTGTTGGAAGACCATTGGGATATGGCCCATAAAATACATCTACATTTCCCCATTTTGGTGTTGTTGCAGCTACCTGTGACCAGAAATTTGGATAAATGTTTGCCCGGAAACATGGATTAGTGTTTGATCCTGTTTTTTCAGCTCTTGCATACAGCTCACTCGGTTGAGAAGTAGGAGATGGCTTTGCAAATGGATCGCAGGAAACTCTCCGTCTCTTTTCCTCCTCTATCATTTCAGGGCTGTATACAACAGGTGGAACTGCTTTATCCATCCGGCTCCCAAATGCGTGGTAGTTGTATTCATGCTGAAGTTTTCTTTCCAGATTTTCAGCAGGTGGAAATGAGGTCTCACAGCTCTCAACAGGCTGGTTCTCAGGGGAAGGAGCAAACAGGGCTTCATTAACCTGACTGGTCATGGGACCTTGAGAGCTGTGTAGCGAATTAGGCTGATCTGAAAGGGGGGAACATTAAATGTTTGAAAACATTCAAATGCAAATTTTAACTTGTTGTGATGATACTAAAATCTATTAACCTACTTTATTATTATGGTATATCTAAAAGGTTTAAATAAAACATTACATCCTGCATAAAAGACATTCTATAAAATAAAATGCAGCTTTACTGACGAGTAGAACAGATTTTTATCTAGGAAGTACAGGTTTGCTTAAGCTATCAGTGTTAAAATCTCACTCAAGTAGTGTGAGAATTCACTGCATACTCTGCTTATATTGATACCAGGTTTTCAACCATCGAAACCAACATTCCTGGAGGCATTTGCAGGGTCTGATTTACTGGTGTGTCCCCACTGGTGTTAACTGGAGTTTAATCTGTGCAAAACTGAAGTGTAACAGGATGGAAAATAACACCACTATAATAACAGGTGTAACTTAATACAGCACAAATAATTTGTCATTAAAATCTTATTTAAAAATGATTATGTAAAGTATCCTGTATTTCATGATGAATACTCTGGTCCCAAAGAATACATTTGTACAAGTAATGTCTACCTGATGAAATAGTCTGTCATCTACATCTTTCAAACTAATTCTCAGTATCAAAGGAAGCTCTACTTCAGTATTGTACTAGATGGAGTTATAATCTGTATAATGCTGTAGCTAAACAAGAAACATAAAAATCTGCTTGTTACTACTTGTACTTATATTTTTAAAGGTAGGACTAGAGATGCTTTCCTGAAGTTCTTAAAGCTTCACACTTTTCTAGAAAATATTGTACATTGCTTGAAGCAAGGAACACTTACAGAGCACTGTAAAACTGGAACAAAGTGTATATATGTGCTTCTATTTAGCTCAGATAATGCCTGTGACCTGGGGTTTTTTTTCCCCCCAAATTATATTATTTCAGCCCACATTAGGCAGGACCAAAACTAGTTCCTTTGGATGGCTGTATATTAGTACCCCTTCAGTCTGACTTGCTCTGCTTGTTCTGCTACCACTGCTAGAGGGGGAGTGGGAGGAATGGCTGATACAGAAATAACCCCATCCAAAGTGACAGCTCTTAGTAATTCATTATTAGCATAAACTGTATGGCATCTGTTCTCCAGGGCAAGCTTGAGATGTATGAACAGATCCTGTGGGATGCCTTTCACTACCACTGTCTGAGTAATGCCCATTGATTAGAGATAAAAACCCTGCCTTTGACTGACAGCCTGTCAAGATGACATCTTTCTGCAGTGGAGATTGACAACAAAGTCTTTTGTACTTAAAACACAAGAGCATCTGCAATCTGCAGCAGTCATACATGATTCTTTCTGCTCAGGAAATGTAACTACACTCACTTAAAAATACAGCAGCGGGGCTGCCCTAAGTCCATCAGTTCTACTGAGGAACAGTGGTGGCAAACCTAATTTTGGAGAAGATTTATTAGTTGCATGTTACAGTTTAACATTATTAATTTAATAATGTCTTTTGAGTGATGTGAGGTAACTCGACAGCATTTTGTTTCTACTGGATTTTTTATTATTTCTTGTAAATCAGTGTTGCAAATAAGATCCTGTGTCCCTTGACATTAAGAAACTTTGGTAAGAGAATTCCAGATACACTACTACAAAACTCTAACTGTATCATCACATATTAGAGAGCCAGCTCTATAAAATCACAAAACATGCAACTCATCTAAGATTTGATGAAAGTATGAGAGAAAGGAGAGAAAAAACTATCTACTAGTGTTCCTCAGATTCCTTAGAGAGCAAGGTCATAAACAAAGGAATACTTTACAATTATGTATCCTGGTCATATTCAGATCCTTCATAAGAAAGGATGGAATGGGAAAAAATAATGTCTTAATGAAATTAAAGCCTGCAAACCAAGCAGTTGGCATGATTAGAAAGATGAGAGGAAAGATAAGTATGAAAAGTAATTATCAAAGTGACTATTGAAAAGCTTAATGTTGAACAAAACTTTTGGCATGGAAGACAAAAGCAGAAGAATGTAAAAGGAGAAGGGTTTAAACTGTAGATGATAGAAAATCTGAAATAGTAAGTGTGACTTCTGGGAGTAAACAACATCTTCTCAGTGATTACAATTCTTTCTGAGATGGTGAGTAATTCAGTCTCTTAATAACTCTAAATGGTAAGGTTACTTGCTTTGTACACAATTTTATCTTTGGCAAAATACACAGAATGATTATGTGCTAGTGACTTACCTACTTGACCATTGCTGGTATCTTCTGGTACAGCATCTATTTGAAGGGATTCCATCCTATTCAGCAGTTCATTTGATTCAGGCCACATTTTCTGCATGTGGGAAAGAACAAATGGTCAAATTAGAGGCAAAAGCTTAACCAAAGGGAGTACCTGTAGAATAGGAAACAGCACAGCTTCGCTGTGAAGTGACCTGGATGAACAGATTCTGTGAATCTCTGGGAAAAGATCCCATACTCTTGAGGAGAGCACAGCCTGATAGAAAATACCCGTTGCTTTGCTACAGGTGGGCAAAATCTTTTCTTCAATGAAGGGAGGGAGGACTGCAATGCAACTGCAGTATATAATAGTCTGAGTTGGCCAAACAATACCCTTGTCTACATGAGTATGAGCTTAATCCAGAGTGGCTCTGGATTGTCTGACTTGTATTTAATAGCCAGACTTTTGGCAACCAATCTCAGTGAGGGCATGCTGCTGAGGTAAAGGTAGTAAACATGCATCCTGTTCTGTGGGTCTATATTTAATAAGTTCTTTCATCAATAGGGAAGGAGAGGTCAGAAATAATTAACATTCAGGTATAAACACATTGACTTTTATGAAGATAGGAGTTTAGAGGAAATTTTCAGAAAGAAGCAGTGCCATTTCCTTCCTATAACCCTCATCCTCACTTCACCAGAGTGAGGGCAAAATCTGTTCCTGTTCTACTCTTTTGATGTTCCCATTACTAGGCTTTGCTGGAAGTAATTTTTTTTTTTTAACCTGGAAAAATTATTTATCAACTTCTCCAAGTGCTGCTTACTCATAAAATAATTTCCAAAGGTAGAGTTTGTGTGGTTTTTCTTTTTAATTAATTAAACCCAAGAAGTACTTTCATAGATTAAAAATCAACAGTTCCTATCTATTCCCAAAAAACCAACTTCCTTTCAAAAGCAAAAGGTGATGTTCTAACACACATTACCACCATAGGTACTCAGATTTTACTTGAGTAATGGAATTGTTTGAACAAACCAAATGACTTCTGGTCTCTTTCAACCTCAACCATTCTGTGATTCTGCGATCCTTTTAGTTAGGAGGCTTCCATGATTGCTGGGCAGGCGGCAGGGAGGTTATATCCAAACGCTCTAACTCATGTTGCTACTGAAGCTATACTCGTAATTCACATAGTGACTTGCTTTGGATCCACTATTCACAGTCTGTGCCTTGATTGTAAGGGATGCTTTCCTTCCTAGGAAAGTAATGAACTCACAGCCCATTTCCTAAATAGTCATTTTGTCCCTATAGTTTAAGAGGTGCATCTGCAGAGACCTAATGCATCTAGTAAAATTGGCCATGGTCCTGATTTGGGACTGCTATCATATATTAGACATATATACAGTTCACAGTGGGAGTTTGATCAAATCAGTTCAAGAAATCTGTTTCATCAGTTTCATTTTGCAAAACTTTGTTGCTTTGTTGAACAGTTACCGGTACTTCATAAACATCACATGAAATGAGTAAATTTCATTTCCACAATTGAAAACTTGGTAAGAAGGAAGCACTTTAAAAAAAATTGTGAAAGAATGGTTTCACAAGGAAGTTGGTTTATTTTTTTTTTCTTAGTTAAAAATACTGTCTGTATTGTCTGTGAGTCAAGTCTGTATAGTCAAGTGATTAAATTCATAAAAGCTATGATAAAAAGGTTCCATTATCAGCCCAGTTGTTCAAGAAGTTCTTATTTTCAGCCAGGAAATTATTCTTTTTACCATAATTTTTAAACTTACAGCCAGAAAATTTAGAGAAACCAACTTGGACACTCAGGAAAACTATCTGAATTTAACTTTTACCTGTTGATATTATTGTGCTATAGCTTCCTGGTCTCAAGCAGGCTGAGACTTAGAAGACACTGCCTGAAGGCAGGGCAAAAATTACCAAGAATTTACAAAGTTACTTTAAATCAGATTCTGCCACTTTTGAATTGCTAGGAATAACATTTTTTTTCATGAGTGAGACTTAATGGATATATGAGGAGCTTTTGCAAAGTATCATCAGAGAATCAGTGTGTCACTCAGGTGGAAATAGACCTTGGAGGAATCCTCAGGCCACCTCCTGCTCAAAACACAGGTGCTTATGAAATCAGAGTTGGTAGCTCAGAGCTTTGTGCAGCTGGGTTTGGAAATCTCTAATGAGGTGACAGGACAACCTCTTCAGGTAACTTGTGCCACTGCTCTGTTGTCCTCAGAGGGAAAGTTTTGGGGGTTTTTTGTTTCCCTCTTACATCCAGTTTGTGTCTCTCTTATTTCTGTATTTGTCTTTTTTCTCTAGTCCTCACACGATGTGCTGCTGTGAAGAACTTGGCTCTGTCTTCTCAATAAACTCCTCACACACAGGGGCAGGTTGCTATTTGTTTGTGTCCCCCAAAGCCATTGCATGTCTGGGCTTAAGCAGGCCCACCTCTTATGGCAGGACTAACAAATGCTGAGCAGATCTGCTGCCTGTGACACTGCTGGTGCCAGGCAGGCTGTGGCTGGTGCCCAGGTCACTGCTCACCACCCTGAGGTTCTTCTCAGCAGTGCTGCTCCCTGGCTGGGCAGGCCCTGGTTGGCACTGAAGCCAGGGGTTATTTTACTCCAGGTGCAACATACTGCATTTGTCCTTCCTGAATTTCACAAGGTTTCTGTTGCCACATTGCTCCAGCCTGCAGCTGTGAGCCTTGTCCTTGTGAATGTATTGACTGGTGCTTCTAGTTTGGCGTCACCTGCACACCTTATGTGTGCTCCATGGCTTCTGTCAGGTCGCTGACAGAGGAGTAAACCAGGGAAGGTCCCAGATGCCTGCACTACTGCAGCTGCTCCTGGCCTGCAGGTGAAGTAGGACACGTCAACTGCTCTCCTCTGGGACTCGCCATCTAACCTGTTTTCATCTGCTCATCCAGACAGTAACGTCTGAACTTGGATACAAGAGTATTTTGGGAGAGAGTCTTGAAAACCTCCCTAAGGTTGAGATAAATGACGTGCACTGCTCTCTGCTCATTCACAAACCCAGCCATTGTATCACAGAAGGAAATCACGTCAGTCAAGCATGATCAGTCTTGGAGTGGCAGAATCTGACCATATCTGGGGTTGGGAAGAAGGAATGTGGGGAACTGACACCTTAAAATGCTTAGAAAGCTACTCACTTTTAAATTCTTCAGATCTTCTTCAATATTTTTTCCTAGATTTTCATAGTAAAATGGCTTGTATATTTCACTGATTTCTGCAAAAAGTAAAGAACTAAGTGAAAGTGGTTTTCAATGGAAAGTAAAAGTGACCTGTACTGTTAACAATCTTGATGGATACGGATTGAACAAAGACTTCTATGAAGTCAGAAACAGGAAAGTTATATATACATTTGGAATTTGTTCACATGATATATTTAGTCTTAAAGCAGTAACAAGAACAGGATGACTTGTAGGGACTTTCTGTTGTTGTCGTTGAATTGCTTTTTAGAGTGAAATCTCTGTCTATGATCTGTAGCTGAGCCTATCTTTCCTTGGCTTGCATGTGGGAAAATGAGGAGTTAAGACCCAATACAAGCATAAGATTAATCTATTAGCAGTAGATTATGTATGTTAAATATGGAGATAATAGGTGGGTTCCTCCTGGTATACAAATTTCCTCTGAGTATTTAAGTAAATGCCTGCTGTATATGAAGCTGTTGGTGCCCCGTCTAAATACAAACCTCAGTTTCCTGTTATATGTTGGGGTCTTTTCTGTGGCTGGAGTGTTTTTTTTTTTTCATTGGCACTCTATATTGAGGCAGAAAGAAGAGACAAGAAGATACAAAATTTTGACTTATTTGCTGAATGCTCTTAGTTTCCTTCCCAGACCATTCAGCCAAGACTTCTACAGATTGGAAGGGTTTTGGCATCTGACCATATGAAAGGATGATTAGCTAGTCAAAGTCAGTTGGATTGCTTATGGAAGAATAACTAGGACAGCTTTTGAATGTAGAATATTTTGAATAGGATCCATTCACAGTCAAGATATACTATATCCCTTGATGTTAGTTTTTGTGTAAATTTCAGCAATAAGATTATACTATGCTGAAGAGAAATTATCAGGTATAAAGTGTCTTAATTAGCTCCATCCACTTACTAGGATTTCTCAAACCTGTAAATGCTGGATCAGATTCCATTTTTGGTCATAGTACAGCTTTATAGAACATGTGAATTGCTATTTCAGTTTTCAAAAAACCTCCCACCTTATTTCAAGAGGAAAATACTCAGGTTTGTTTTGCTGCATTATAAACTACCAATGGACACAAACAAAAACGAATCCTCAAGTAACGCCTTACCTGCAAAAGTTGGGCGTTTCTCTGGTTTGTCATCCCAGCATTGCTTCATCAAGTCAATGATTTCCACTGGACATTTATCAGTGATCTCCTTTATGTCTGGTCTGTCTCCATTCGTGATGCCAAAGTAAATGTGGGCTTCATTTATACTATCTGAAAAATAAAACTTCCTATCAAGTTCTGCTCATGGGTTTTGCTACCTTTCCATAGGTAAAAAAAACAATGAAGTGGCTCCCTGTGTGTTTGTGGATATGTAAACTATGATTTCAAAGATGTCCAGGTTACAGCTACAAATCTTTCATACTAGTGAATTTGAATCCACTGCCCTGACTTCCATGGATTAGAGAATTATTTTAAGATTAATGGATTTACTTTTATACGTAAGACATGCACAGTGTGAATAAGGGTGACAGATGTAGCTCTCTAGAACCTGCCTCTCAGGTGCATCAGCTCTGCACTAGATATGAACACAAAGATGGCCACACAGGTAACATTTAGCCATTTAATTAGCAAAAAATCCAATCAAAATTATAAATGTGTTACTCTGGAATTCCACGGTTGGCTCCTATTGTTCTACATAAGCCCATTGGTGCATGTTGAGAAATCAGCACCATGCAGCTGAGAATCCATTACTGACTGTGGGATCATTCCCATTTCCATGCATAACTAGTCCACCTCAGGAAGCAGTGTCTGTCAAAGCTTCCACCCTGGCCCACCTGAGGTTTGCCTGATTTCTGCCACCACGTCTGGTTTGTGCCCACACCATGTAGATGTGAGTAGATTCAGCTCATGGCTGCATTTCATTCAGATATTCTTGTCCATGCTTGGAACTCAGGAATGATGCAACTAATTCCTGTCACTGGCCATGAGGTGCCAAACCGGTGCTATTCTAGGCCATGGGTGATTCAATCTAGTAATCCTAATTTTATAACGCTTAATATTTGTAACTTAGTTTTCTGATAACATCCTTTGAAAAGTTGCTTACTTTCGTATGGCTCTTTGTTAGCAAAAATTGCCCAGATCACAATGCCAAAGCTGTAAACATCTGATTTCTCCACTGGTTTTGTGTTAACACAGCGTAAATGCTCTGGGGCCATATAGAAAAGAGTCCCAGCATTGTTCCGGCAAGTGCTTTTGATTTGCTTCTGTCGGACAGTTTCTTCTTGGGTCAGCCTACTCCAGCTCTTAAAGGAGGCAACACCGAGATCTGCAATCTGAAAAATGAGACACATCAGAGCTAGTGCTGTAATGAAGAGGAGATAAATAAGTATTGCATGCAGTGCTCAATTTTTTCAAGACTTAATACTAATCTAATAAATTATCTAAAAACTAAATACTGAAAAAATACAACTAAAGAAAGGGAAACAGACTATTCGATTTTTTTTTCTTGGTTTTGTTTGTTTGGTTTGGTTTTTGTCCTAAATAAAGTATCACTGACAATTGCAAGCCATTAGGCTGAACTTTTATTATTGATTGTGGAATACTTGCACAATGCAAGGACAGAAGAAATTTGGTTTCACTCATGTTGACAATCATATTTGAGGTCTGCTTGCAGCGCTTATGGAAGAACAGAAGATTCATGTCATAGAGAAGAATCTAAGATTCAAATCTAGAATCAGTCTATGAGATGGGCAGATATGCCTCCTCCCTCACTGCCTTTTCCATTTAGATTCCATTTAACTCAACTGCCTTAGCTCTTACTTCAGAAAAGGGGAAGAAGAGGATCTAAAATGATGTGATATGTATACCAAAGAGACATGGAAAAGAATAGCACAGAGTAAGTTAAAGCAGAGATACCTGGGTACTGTGTGCTTGACAATGTGACATTACTGAAACTTTAATGTGCAGTTTTGCAACTAGACTAATGGCTGCTGGTGTAGAAAGTAATCCTTCCCTCCTTTCCCCCAGTCTCCTTTTATGTGCTCCCTCTGCTCCTCTTGTTCCAGCACTGACACTTACCTGGGAAGACCCAGTGCAAGGCAGTCAAGCAGCTTGCTGACCAAGTGCTCCCCAACAGAAGGGCAGCACTGCCAACAAGGTAAATGGTGATCTGCTGGTTTGGCTTCCTAAATCAAGGCTGGGTGTTCAGATTAGCAGCAGTGCTAACACAAGGGAACAGGAGGTCCACGGGAGAGGAAAACTAAAAGAAAATGGGCCTGTCTCTCTTGGCCACAGGCAGGTGTTAAACAGAGTTGTGTAAGCCAGCTCCTTCAGATAAAAGTGAGGTGACACCTTGTCTCACTTCTAACTCACTTTTCTCTCTTATTGCCTCTAACTAGCTTATTGTTCCTCTTGCGTTTCTCAAGCCTTGGGCTACATTTAGAGGTCATGTATTCAGAGGAAAATGTAGGCAACATTCTGCTGAAGAAGTAGGAGTCCAGCTTCGTGTCTGCAAGTGAGAGGAGGCCTAGGGATAGAGAAGGACATGACATAAATCTTTCTACATTTACAATTTCCTGGAACAACTATCTTTCTTTATCCCTTTCTAATTATCAACAATGTTAGACACTTTCAAGCAGATCATACAACAGCTGCCTTAAATTATACTTTTGATCAAGCTACTTAAGGAAGTCTCATCTGATTCTGAATTTGATCTTGGGTTCCAGATCAGTTTGTCATGAAATGTAGTGATAGCCTAGTTTGGTCCTGTCCATATAAGCGAGCTGAAACCCAACCCCTCATACAATTTACATTTAAAGCAGATAATGATGAGGTTTTTATTTTTGGAAAATAAATACATTTATAATTCTTATCTGCAAGCTGCTCATACTGCACTTGCTAGTATATTAACCTTGTGCAAGTACTTCTCATTAATTTATGTGTGAGAAATAGAAAATGACAGAGCTCTCTTCACAGAAATTTATTCTGTAGTTTCAAACTGTAATGGGGTGATTATTTCAACAACTCACCTTGACCAGAGACAGGCTATTTGATGAGGACTGCTGCTAATTCCCCTCAGGTTTATTCTGCAGTAGCCTCTGTATCTATGTGTCTTGATCCAAAACCCTACTAAAGTTAATAAAAGGGCTTTGGAATAGGCTTATAAAGCATTCTTTGAAGCAGTGTCCTGATGCGTTTTTTTTGTAGTTCCTGGATGTCATTTTAAAATGATGACTAAGGGAAAAAAGAGATCCAAAAGAGGAAAAGATAACGGGGAAATGAAAGAAAGGAGGTGAAGGCAGGAGGAGAAATTACAGCAATAAAGGACAAAAGACATTATCCATGAAACATTCTATTTTGTTTCAAACTCTGTATTAACATTTGTTTTATCTTTCGAGTTGTTTTGTTATTTATAGCTCGTTAATTCTCAACATATATTTTTTTAATGCCGTTAGTGATTTTTTTTTTCACAGTTGGGGGAATACCGTGCAAATCTCAGACTCGGAGCTTGTATAGGCCACCACAATTCAGCGATTCAGGGCTAACACTCTCTTAGTCATAGCTCGCTAAACTACAAAGGCATTCATCTACCAATCTTACCACGTTAGGAACTCTAACCAGCATGACTGAAATGGGTTCTTCAACCCAAATCACCACCCTTCTCCATTCATGTTCTAACAAGTACCTTAATGTGGAAGTCTCTGTCCACAAGGATGTTTTCTGGTTTTAGGTCTTTGTGTACAAAGCCTTGCTCATGCAGATAAAGCATTCCTTCTGTGATCTCCAGCACAAAACGCCCTCTCACTGACAAAGGTAGTGAGAGCTAAAAGAAAGAACAAGAAGTGTCATCTATTAAAAAATGCAACTACAACAATCAAATTAAAACTCAGTCTTTAAAAAAAGCTCCTCAGTCCCAAGAGTACCTCTGCTTAAGCTATGGTAAGAAAAACCTGCATCGCCAGCGCGTTGAGGGAGGTGATTGTCCTACTCTACCCAACACTGGTATGGCCTCACCTTGAATACTGTGTGCAGTTTTGGCCACAATTTAGGAAGGATATAAAGCCATTAGAGAGTGTCCAAAGGAAGGCACAAAGATAGTGAAGAATCTGGGGGGAAGCCATATGAGGAAGGGCTGAGGTCACTTGGTCTGTTCAGCCTGGAGGAGACTGAGGGAAGACCTCATCATGGTTTACAGCTTCCTCATGATGGGAAGCAGAGGGACTGGCACTGATCTCTTCTCTCTGGTGGTCAGTGATAGGGCCTGTCGGAATGGCATGAATCTGTATTAGGCAATGTTTAGATTGGATATTAGGAGAAGATTCGTCACCCAGAGGGTGCTTGTGATTTTTGGGATTATTCTGTGCAAGTTGGACTTGATGATCTTTCAAGGTCCCTTCCAACCAGGGATATTCTATGGTTCTAACGTCCTTCTTGGATCAAAATTTTGGCATTAGTAATTTTAGAGTCACTCCATATTTGCAAATATTTGCTATGTGTTTAGCAAATTCTCCACATATCTCTACAGACACTTCTATAACTTTTTAATCTGTAATTGGTCTGCTCCTCTGTGATGCACAGGAAAGCCATTATCATTGTCTGCTGTCTCTAGAGAAGGCAGTGCTGCCCACTGGCTTTTTAATCCAAAAAGAAGAGTAAGAAATTAAAGACTCCATTCTCTGGATATGGCAGTGACATCCTGTGCCTTTTAAGCAGCTCATCAGCCCTAAGGGATGAAGTAATTGACTGCTCACATTCTGTAGCACTTTCATCATGTTCCCCCGGTCCACATACTCCATCACAAGTGAGTAGTTTCCATCTTCCAAAATGACACCCAGTAGTTTTACCACACGGTCGTGCTGCAGTCTGCGCATAATCCTGCCTTCTTCAAGGAGGGAAACATTGTACCTGTAAAACAGAAATTACACTGAATTTAGATACCAGCCTAGAAAGAATAAAGGGATGAAAAATCACACTGATTCACGATGAAAACCATGGCCAAAAATGTCAACATCCCTAGAGACCCTGCAAGATTAACCATACCTTCAGCTGATTTTGAATTGATACAGCTTTGTTCATGCCAGGTTATATTCTCCAAGATTCTGCTCAAATGCCTTACACAGAGACTGTCTGCTCAGCCTGATTTTAAGGCCTGCTTTTCAGAAATTGCATAAGCATTCTTCTTGTCAGTAGCTGTGGTTGTCCAAATCTTTGAACTGAGGTGAGATCTGGGCAGGGCTGAAAGAGCCTTGGAACAAAGAAGATCAAGATCCACTCCACTACTTCTTGTACAGGAAAATTATAGAGGTCTTGTTTCCAAAGGGCTTCATGTTCAAAATGGATTTACTACAAGGGAACCACACACACACTAAATGATGACAGCATTTGCTAACAATTACTGGTTTAGGATGAATTCAAAACCTAACTCTTTACTTGGGCTTCAGTACAACCCATCAATAATCACAGGTACATAGCTGGGAGCTCACTAAGAGTCTTAAAAAAGGACAGTATCCATTACATAATGAATAGAGGGGTGGTATTTTTATTATTGTTCCTGTTCTAGTCATCAGACAAAAGGATGTAAGAAAATCTTGAAACTACACTGCTTGCTAATGCTTTCCTACCCTCTGACTTAAAAGGAAACTGCTTTCTCCATTTGTGTTCACCCATATTACTGGAGAAGAAACTGGTTGTTTTGTTTGCATAGGCTCAGTTAAAAAATTTAGTAAATACTTTTGGTTCAACATTTTAGGAAATAACAAAATTATAAACCTGTGTAGTGAGAAAATAAAAACACAAACCCAAAAATACACTTGGCAGGCTTGTCCATTTTAACTGTGGTCATCCCAAACTGTCATTGCAGGCTGCAAACTACTAGAATCTCTTAATTTGCATTCCACCAGCAAAATAAAAATTTATTTATCATAACCCAAAGTAGAAAAAAAAATGGAATTTTGTCTCTCTCTAGTGGATGACTCATGGGAGAGTTTTAGTATTGTTATGGCTGTGAGGTAGTAGAGCTGCAATGTGACCTGAATCTACTGAAATCAACAGCTAATTCAATCTTTGATTTAAATCAGTGGGCTTGGCTCACTCTGCTCTTTCTCAAGGGAGAGAGAGTTACATTCCTGGTATTAACACACATGGGGTTGGAGTCCTGCTGACAGTTTATGTGTGTTCCTAGTGGACATCTACAGTTGGATAATTTCATTGAAAACATATCTGCAAGTTAGAAGATACTGTGTAGCCACTGAGTTCCTGCATTTCCTTAAGCGTGCAAGAATCCTCTTGATTCTTAACAATTCATGATAGTGCTCACTTTGTAACAAAAACCAGGAACTTCAAGGGAAAAATGAGTTAAAACTAAAAAAGTTGTCTCGAGAGGGGAAAAAAGGAAGATTTGCAGGACAGCTGTTAGCATTGTCGTATTTCCCCCACATACAGCATCTCCTGAATCCAAAGACCTGAAATTATTACACTCTATTTAGGTTTATCTTAATTGAGTTTAGAAGACTTAGACTAACTGAAATAAAAATCAGAACTGAGATCTGTAACTTACTCAGTGCGCTGTGGTCCTGTATACACTTTTTTTAATACTACATATCCATGTTTCTTGTGAAAGCATAAAGAAATTGTTCCAAATCCTCCAGCATCTAATTGTTTTTTTTCAAGCAAATCCTTGGTGTTCATGTGGATGTCTTCCAGAGACATGGCTGCAGTCTTTGTGGCTTAGCAATTAAAACAAAATCAAGTACCCTTGTGCTTCTGGACCTGTAGTATAAAGGAGGAAAAAGAAGCGCCATTAAAAGCATTTAGCTGTTCCACTAAATAAGTTTAAGGAGTGGGACAGAAACATAAACTCTCATGACCCTTATGAATGCTCAGTTGGAAACCAAAAGTGCTGTGGTTCTCACAGAATCAGACCTAAAGATCACAATGATTTATCCTGTCAACCCACTACAGTTATATTCAGTTGATGTAAAACCACTTCTTCACCTGAGGATCTCAAAGTGCTGTTGATAAACAGTTTTTATCCATATAATATGCAGTAGATCAGTACTGTCCCTACACTTCATATGTGCAAAATCCAAACCCCAGAAAAATCAAGAGCCACAATCCCAAAGGCAGGTAGTGCCTAAAGATTCTGATAGGTATCTTGTTTCCTGAATTGCCTGAACATGGGCCTGTCAGGTCACCAGATTCTTACATAACTCTAAGCTACCTTTTAGGCATCTTTACAAACCTAGCTCTAAAGGGTTTGCTTAAAGCAAACAACTAAATAAAAGGTTCTTCTGGAGGATGAAGTGAAGGACTCAGCTTCTATGGGAAACTTATTTGCACATGAACTCAAGGAGACAAGTACTAGGAAAGAATACGTATGGCAACTTCTCCTCTGCCCATTAAAAAGAAGAGGAACAAAGAAATTGTGAAGGCTTGTAGTAACTCCTAAGTGCATCAAGAGAAAAAGAGAGTTTGGGGGATCCTACAAAATAGGTAAATAATACATAAGTAGTAGATAAGTAAATGCCAGTGGAGGCCAGAATAATTTTAATCCTTTGATAAAGCTGTGGTACTGTCTTGCCTAATTTTTTTCCCAGGCCAGCCCCTGCCTTCAGCACATGCCACCAATCTGCTTTGCTAGCACTGGTGCAAGCCAACAAACTCTGCTTTTTTTCCCCTCACTAAGTTTTTAACTTAAGCACCTTACATCAGGTAAAGAAAGAGTTTGATGAGAAAAGACAGAGTCCAAGAGACTGGCAGGGCTGTTAATTTTCCGCTCATCTTGGCTAACTACGATACAAACAGAGCTGGGAGAAAGGCACCACCTCTAAGTGCTACTATCAGCAACAGCAGATTGGCTCGTTGGGGTAACTAAGAGCTCTAAATACTGTAGCAAAGGGACTCCCAAGTTTTTCCAGACCCACAAATGACTGCTAACTCCTGTAAATTACTGTGCACCTGTATCATCAAATCTCTAACTGAAGAGATTGCTTAATGTTGTTGTGAACATCAGCTGCAGCATAATTTTGACTATCTCATTACCACAGCCTCTTTGGGGAGCCTGGGAAGTAAGGAGCTAGTGTGTGTGGAAAGTAGGTATCTGAGGGAAGAGAGACATTTCAGTGCCGAGCTGGAAATGCTCTGATAAGTTCAATACTGACAAGCCAAAACAGAGAAGGGTAAATTTAATTTTTAAAAAAATAAAGAAATTGTGCTTGCAGAAGACTTAGAGCAAGCACTTTCTCTTCAAAGTACATATACAGACAGTAGGGGCTGTTGCAGTACAGATAGGGAACAACCTCTCTACACCCAGAGCAGTGTCCTCTCTTCAGACTTTTCTACTTTGGCTTTCCTGACTTCAAAAAGATGCAGGCTTTGTTTTGCTGCAGTGCTAGCCTGCATTATGAGCACTGGACTGAGGATATGGCTGCATTCACTTAGTAAGAAGGTAAGTCCTGCTATGCCTAATAATGATTAGAGGAAATTTTTCTTGTGTTTTGTTTGTTGTGATGCATTTTTTGGTTGTTTTTGGTTTTTTTTTTTAATTCCTTTACAGCAAATCAAATAGCTGGTAACAAATAGCAGTGCCAAGAATGACTCATAGCAGTGCCATTGCTGCTTTCATAGCTGAGCTTTCATCTCTCTGGAAGTTTCTGGTGATGGTTCTCTGGATTTCATGGGGTGGTGAAATCACTTTTGTGCAGATGGGGTGGGTATCACATGTACAAGGGCCTAAATTCAGTCATGAGAGTCAAAAGTGGCATAAACTAACATCTCGCTTCTTTTTCTGGGTGTCCCTTTCAAGAATTAGTTTGAAGTCACTTATGTATGCTAACTTTTCCATATAACAGCAATTATGCATCTAGGTAGTAGTTATAAGACTTGCACATGCTTTTCTTGTGAACGTAAAGTAGATGTGTATTTTTGAATGGTGAATTGCATTAATACCACTGATAGCTTGGGACTGGCATTCAATACCATATAACGTGGCAAAAAACAGCTCTGCCCAAAGCTGCAACAATACAGAACCTTGGTCCCGTTTACATTGTTAATTACCTGTTCCTACCAAGCCACATGTAGTCACTATAACCAGAAGTCTTGGAAATTCAAAAGAAGTAATAACTTCTAAAATCATAATGTATCTGCTGGAGTGACCTGGGTAACATTCAAGAAGACGGAATTTTCTTATGAGGTGGGAGGGAACCTTCCTCCTTGGGCATGGTAGGATGCTACTACTTTTTTTGCTGTTCTTATTAAGTAATGAGGTGCTCTGAATAGAAGCTCTCTGATCTAATGACTTATTTCAAACCCAAGGGTTTTTTTTTTGTAGAATGAATATCCCAGGAAAACAATCTCTAGCCAGGTTTTAAAACAAAGACTACTTATTCTGGTAATACTATTTAACATGAGATATTGGCTTATGATACCTTGAAATGTCAGATGATAAAAAAATCAAGGATGGAAGTTCAAAGACTCAGGCTCATTCCAACCTTACTGCTTCTTATTGAGATACAGGGTAATTTATGTGTATCCTCAATACTTAGGACACACCAATTCATACATTATATATCTGTGGTTAAGAGAACAGAAATTTTGTAGTTTGATTTAGCCTGCCCTTACAGAAGCTATGCATACTTCTAGCAGTTAATTTATGTTCTGTGAAGTAGCCCTCATCTCTATACTTGATTAATTATAAAGCAGGGTTTTTTTGTATACTATTCTGAACATTTGTATTCGGGTGGGTTCATATTTACCAAGTGCCAGCATGTATTATGAAAATTTTAAATACTGGTTGCTAGAAGAGAGGAATTTTTGTCCACCAGTATGACTGCTGTTCCTTAGAGAAGGAAAGAAGTGCAATAAGTGGGTTTGTGGCATTTTTCTTTTTAACATCATGGTTACGTCCCCTTCTCTAGCTCCTAAAGGGAATATAAATTCACAAGAATCATACCCCGGACATTGGGTCATCAGGTCATATTCCCTAATCACTGTTCAAAAGTGCTTTGCTCAGTTCTAACGATTTGTAACTGATCTGATGCAACCTGCACGGTTAAGGAGGAGTGCTGAGCAAATTAGCACGGTAATATGAAAAACCATTGATTGCAGCCTTTGTAGTCTAATGATGCCCACAGCACATAAGTTCTTCAGAGGTGCTACAAACTTTAATTGGAGAATATTAGCATGTTTACAAGTGCCAAAACTCGTGGCCACTGAGTTATCAGTCAGTAACGGAAAGGAATAAAGAAGAGAAGCCAAAGCTGGTATTCCCAAATGAGTAAGACGGGAAATAGAAGAGTTGCTACAGCTGATAACAAAAATACTGCATATGTTTGTTGAACGATGTTTCAAAAGCTGTCAGGGCATCTCAGATCTGTTGCTGTAACTGTCATAACCCACTCCATCTAAACCTTTCTCTTATGCTCCGGTTTTTCACCTGATGCATCTTTTCACTAAGGAACTGTTTTTTTTCCTTTTTTCCTTCTGGAAATAGCAAAGAAAATACCTGTGTCAGATCATCATCAGGTTACAGAAGGGATCCCGTGGGAAGGGGAGGAGAAGCCAATACAAGGGAAACAAAGGTGTGCAACACAAGTTTTCACAGGAGCAGGGGCAGCAGCGTGGGAAGAGGAAAGGATGGGGTCTGTGCAGTGGCCTGTACCCGTGCAAAGGTGTCACAGTCGGGTCTGGTCACAAAAGTGCATTCTGTAAGGGAATTGGGTCGGGCTGTCTCGGCTGCGGCGCCGCATCGGGCCGTGGCTGTCAGAGACGGCGCCTGCAGC
>VWZT01005952.1:0-11214 GCA_013397055.1 Pachycephala philippinensis | reverse complement strand
AAAAAGCGAAGCGAGGCGTGGGACGGGGATGGGCGCGGGGGCGGCGGGGGCACCGGCGCTGGGCTGTCCCCGTGTCCCCGTGTCCCCGTGTCCCCGTGTCCCCGCGTCCCCGCAGGTGACGGCAGCAGCAGCCCGGCCTCGCTCCTTCCCCACTCCAAATCCCGGTTTTCCAGCCAGGAGAGGTGTGCCGGGCCAGAGCCATGGCAACTCTTACACAGAGCGCCAACAAAAATCGGCTACAGAACGGCTTTCTCCCTGAAATCCCCCGGGGCTGGGGGAGGCTCCGCGCCATAAAAAAAGGCTTTAAAATTTTTCAGTGGATGCTGAAGAGGAGCTAAAGGGAGACCCTGCTCCAGCTGAGCCACATCCCAGCCTGCGGGAGCTGGGATATCCGGGACAACACAAATCCACCGATGTCCCATTCCCTGCCCTGGAGCTGCCTCACCCCCTCCGCACCAGCCTAAAACCAGCTGGAATCCGGCCTGGATAGGTGCGAGAGGGACACCTTGGATTAATCCTATTTTTTTGTATGGCGTACATCTTGAAAAAAAAAATTATTTTAAACCCAAATCCAGTGGTTTCCAAAAAACCTTTTTTTTTTTTTTCTTTTTTTTTCTTTTTTTTCCTTTTGATAATGGAAAAATTCAGCTCGGAGGCAGCTTCTTTCTGAGCTGGATGGGAAATTCTCCTGTGGGGAACCGTCCTCCACCTTCCTCGCAGCAAAGACAACCCTCCCGCCTCGCCACTCAGCGGGGACTCAATTACACAGATGAGGCTGACGCAGCTAAAAGAAGAGTTTGACACGAAATTGGGAACCTGCCAAAAAATTCCTAATTGAAAGTGGTTCCTGCCGTGGGGTCCGCGCCCGGTGACCCCTCCCCTGTCACCGTGAGTTACGAGCGCGCTCCGGCTCGAAATGAGGCAGAGGAAATCTCATCCTGTTTTCATGATTCCCTTTTCCTCCTGCCTGAGCCGAGCCCTGGGCACGCTCTGGGATGCAGGAGAGAGGTGGCTCTGCCTTTTTCCAGACCCATCTCTTTCCTTGGAGTGACACGCTGGATTAGGAACAGATTAAAAATTCAAGCTCTAATAAACCGAGCCCCCAAAAGCAAATTTCGGCAGAGGAACAGATGGGATTTCCAGAACCGTGGATGTGCCCTGCACTTTCTCCCCGTGTCCTGGTCCTGACGGGATGTTTGGGAGGGATGCGGACACGGGGATTTTGGGGGACAAGAGCCATGGGGGGCTGAGAGAAGCGAGGCAAGAACAGAAGCTGTCGCACCGCTCCCGCGGGGTCTGTCCCACTTCCACCTGAGCTCGGCCACGGGGCAGCCCCCAAAATTCCGGGGATTTTGCCCGGGGCTGAGCTCCGGAGCTGGAACAGCCACCGTTCAGCATCCTGCCTGCTGCCGGGATATCTCCGCAGGGCCGTTTCACACCTCCCCGGGCGCCAGGGTCACGCACCAGATGTTCCCCATCAGCAGCAGATCCAAGGACATTTTACACCGGATTTCGGCACTCAAATCGCCTTCATTTTCTCGGAGGCGAGCGATCCCTGTTCTTGGAGCGGCGTTTGGCCGGGGAAGGGCTGGATGCTGCTGCACGAGGAGAGGGATCCGTGGGATACAGAGCGGGGCCCGCCTTCCTGAGGGCTTTTCCAAAATATCTGCTGGCAGCTGGAGGTGTCCGGCTCCGGGAAGAGCGCCGGGAAGGACACTGCCCTGACCCCAGGACACTGCACTGACCCCAGGACACTGCACTGACCCCCAGATGCCCAAACTCCTTCCAGTGCCCACCCTGGCAGAGCAGCGATGCTCAGAGGCTCAGCTGAGCTCTCCTGATTCCACAAGAAGTGTCCCAGCCGCACGTGGGCTCCTCCTGGGGGTCTCCCACCAGGAACAATCCTTGTTCTGCCACCCCCAACCGCAGGGATCTGCTCTTCCAGCTTCATCCTGTGCTGCCACCACAATCCAGAGGGAGAGGATGGCTCTGTGACCCACAGAGAAAGAAGAAATTTCGGTGACATCCTCGGGAATCGATGTCGTTCCTCCCGGCAGAGCGGGATGGGAGGGCTCACCTGGCCCTGGGGGCTCCGAGGGGCTCAGCCCAGGAGCTCTGCTCGCTCCTCCCTCTCCATCACATCCCAGCCAGGTAAAATCCTTTCAGAGCTGGGCTCTGAGCGGGGCATCCCACATTGTGGAGCCATTCCATGACTCCAGCTCCAGCTGAAGGTTTGCAGCTGGACACAGCCCGGCTTCCGACCGCTGCTGGTGCTGGGAGAGCTGCTGGGGCTGCACTTCAAAGCTTTTATAAAAACCTCTGCCACGGAAATGGGGATGCCTGGAACTTCCAGATGCCTGGCAGGGCTGCAGATAAAACATTTGGATCGTTTGGCTGGCTGGGGGGGCGAGGGAAGCATGGATATTATGGCAACATGTGGAAGCATCGGCCCGGAGCAGAGCCTCGCTCGGCTCACGGGGGCAGCTTTTGCACCAGAGGGGTGGGAAGGAGTCGGAGAGAACCTGGAGCATCAGGACAGAGGAATCAGGGACAGCTTCCACTGTCCCAGGCTGCTCCCAGCCCCGTCCAGCCTGGCCTTGGGCACTGCCAGGGATCCAGGGGCAGCCACGGCTTCTCTGGGCACCCTGTGCCAGGGCCTCCCCACCCTCACTGTGAAAAACTTCTTCCTCACATCCAAACTAACTGGATCCTTTGGAGGCACAGGAACGGGCTGCTCGCAGCCAACAGAAACGCCAAATACAATGGATTCCCTTAAATCCCCCGCAGGAGCACAGCCAAAGCCACCTGCCCCCGGGCCGGCCGCGGCAGGAGCTGCTCTCTCCCTGCTCAATGCGCCTCTGTTCCCAGCGCTGCCTTTCCTGGAGCCCACGAATCCCAGCCCTGCCCAGGGCTGGCACGAGCAGCCCACCCTGCTCCTGCTCCCGGGTTTTTGGGAAGGGTCAGGGGCACACTCCACCCGCTGGTGCTGTGGCAGGGACAGGTGAGCACCCCGAGGGTCACCCTTGGAGGGGATTTACCCTCGTGATTCACCCTCTGGACGCGGTGCATTTTAATCCACGCATTTGCATTAAAAAGGATCCACCCAGAAAGGCGACTGAACCAGTCGGGGAAGTGATTTGCTCCATATTTCTACCTCAAAAAAATATTAAAAAAAAAAGGGGTTTAAGATCCAGCCTTTTCTATCCCGCTGGGCTGGCATCCACCTCCCTCTCCTGCCAGGCAGCCCTGCACACCAACTCCCCAGCCAATAAATCCTCCTCCTCATTAAACATCGCAGGTCTCCATTAATTAAATGAGCACAACAACCACAGTCCCTTCAGCAATTAGAGAAGTGGCTGAGTAATTAGATGGAATGTTAATTCAATTTCCGGGGGCGGGGGGGAGAAAAGGAAAGAAAGGAAAAGGAGAAGGAGCAAATGAGATTAAGTTTGATGAGAGGGAAATCAAAAGTCACTTAATCATGGGGCAATTAAAGTTCCCCAAACTGTGCAGCTGGAAAATAAACCCTGGAAGGGCAGGACCACCCTGGGGCGTGCTGGGAACGCTGCTCATCCAGGTAAAACACAGCTGGATCCCAGGATTTGTGTAACACCCATCCTCTTCCCCTCACGAGGGAACAAGGAGAAGGATATCGCCTCGCAAACAACGGCTTCATCCTGCCCGCACCTCCAGATAATGCTCTTATCAGCCTCCCTCAGCTCAGGCAGATCAGCCCTGCTCTGCCAGGAGAAACAGCGAGGGCAGCGGCTCCCTGGGCCGCGGGGAAACCAGGACTGGCACGGCAGGGCACGGGCACGCAGGGCACCTCAGCAGTGCCAGGCTGCCAGCGCCGCATCCCGCCTGGAGCGTGCCCTCCCAGCGGGCTGGCTCCTCTCTGAGGGGCTCTTTACACCCCTTTCTGGTTTAAATATGGTTTTCCGGGTGTTTGGAGCATCAACAGGCACCAGGTTTCACCCGGGACCCCCCCATGAGGGTGATGCCCAGAGCCCACCCGAAGGTTTGCTCCAGGGATTGTGGAAAATCCCCTTTTGGGTATAAGACCTGGGCAAGGCGGGGTTTTCCACTCCATCCCAAATCCCTCTGTATTTGGAGGACATTCAGCACCAAATCTGCCCCAGAGCTGCCAGTCCCCCCAAAATCTGGTGCCAACAGAGGGGCTGGAGCCCCCCAAGCCCTTTCCCTTCCCAGAGCTGTGTTCAGGGCGTGGGACCCACATTCCCAAGCCTCTCCTGAGCTCAGGGGTGGGTGCCAGACTCTCGGGCACGATGAACTCAGCCTGAGCTCAGCTCCCGGTGGCCTCCTGCCTTATCCCAGCCCGCGGCAGGGTTTGGAGATAAAGGTAGGTTTTGTTGGGTTTAATTAGCGCTGGCGTGGCAGAGCTGCCGGCTGCCAAGGGCTGACAGGCGGCTTAATTAATCCGCTCACCGCTGTCACTTGGAGACGGCTCCGCAGCGGGGAATTGAGGGGGGGAACCCTGGAGAGGAGCAGGGAGCCTCGGCAGCGCGGAAAAGCCGGTGGGGAGAGGGGATGGAGGGAGGTGTTCGCTCCCCGATGATGTTTTTTCCCCTTCTCCCCCTCCCCGGCATCAAACCTCCTCCTGCTGCGGAGCTGCGCCGATCTTCAAACGGGAGAATTCCTCGAGCTGCGGAGCTGCAGGACTCAACCCCGCCACCGCGAAACCCTTTGGGAGCACGGAGGGGTTTGGGGAGGGTGAAACAGGGAGTCAGCGCCCCTGCGGCACTTTGGGAAGCGGGAGATGCTTTGCCAGCGCCACCAGGCTGATTTTATTCCAGCCAAGGCGTGTGAAATAAAGCAGAGCAGCAGCCTGGCGCGAGCAAAAAACCCTCAACGAATTCCACTCCCCACAACTCACTGGCTTTTAATTAGGATGTGCTGCACTCACAGCAATCCAGGAGGGGAAAAAATATCCTTATTTCCCACCAAACAGCTGGGCTGGAATGCCCTAGGGCTGGCAGCAGGCAGTGAGTGGAGGTGGCGGGAGCTCGGAGCACTGGGGTGTCACCTGGGGCCAGTGAGACGTTCAGAGATGTTCCCAGATGTTCCCAGATGTTCGTTCCCAGCTCGGGCCATGGCACGGGCAGGCCTGGCTGCTTCCCGTGTCCCAGGTGTGCAGGAAGGATTGCTGGCTGGGGCAGGCACGGGCTTGCTCAGGGAGAAAGGAGCATCGGGAGAGCTGGGACTGAGCCCTGGGGAGGCTCCGGGGAGCTGCAGGGGTCAGGAAAATTCAGGGGAAACTGGGATGGATGGAGAGAAAATGGGAATCAAATAAAGAATGGGTTGGGCTGGAAACCAACACGGAGTGAGGAGGGATGGAGCCCTGCCCATTCCCTCTCTGGCTTCACAAATCCCAGCCTGGGCACAGTCAGAGCCAGGCCTCTGTCCCTGCCCTTCCAGGTCTCCTATTCCCACTCCCAGGCCCAAAAATCCCACCTGGATCTGGTATTAACTCTCCCCATGAATCAGGAAAGCTCATGGAGGAGGCTGTCTCTGCAAGAGGGAGTTCCAGTCACTCCCAGAACTTTGCTGGGTGCTGCCCAAATATTAAAGCACATAAATAAAATCAGGGATGAAGCACCCGAGCCAACACAGCGTCAGGGATGAGGGAGCTTAATTAAAATGAAGTAAATAAGCGTGTGATCGCCTAAGTGAGGCTTGGGTGGGTGCCAGGCTGGGCAGATCCTGGGTGCAGGTCACAGGTGAGAGGCCGGGCCCTGTCCTGCATCCTTCCCACTCCCTCCCTGTCCTGCGTCCTTCCCACTCCCTGTCCTGCATCCCTCCCACTCCCTGTCCTGCATCCTTCCCACTCCCTGTCCTGCATCCTTCCCACTCCCTGTCCTGCATCCTTCCCACTCCCTGTCCTGCATCCTTCCCACTCCCTGTCCTGCATCCTTCCCACTCCCTGTCCTGCATCCTTCCCACTCCCTGTCCTGCATCCTTCCCACTCCCTGTCCTGCATCCTTCCCACTCCCTGTCCTGCATCCTTCCCACTCCCTGTCCTGCATCCTTCCCACTCCCTGTCCTGCATCCTTCCCACTCCCTGTCCTGCATCCTTCCCACTCCCTGTCCTGCATCCTTCCCACTCCCTGTCCTGCATCCTTCCCACTCCCTGTCCTGCATCCTTCCCACTCCCTGTCCTGCATCCTTCCCACTCCCTGTCCTGCATCCTTCCCACTCCCTGTCCTGCATCCTTCCCACTCCCTGTCCTGCATCCTTCCCACTCCCTGTCCTGCATCCTTCCCACTCCCTGTCCTGCATCCTTCCCACTCCCTGTCCTGCATCCTTCCCACTCCCTGTCCTGCATCCTTCCCACTCCCTGTCCTGCATCCTTCCCACTCCCTGTCCTGCATCCTTCCCACTCCCTGTCCTGCATCCTTCCCACTCCCTGTCCTGCATCCTTCCCACTCCCTGTCCTGCATCCTTCCCACTCCCTGTCCTGCATCCTTCCCACTCCCTGTCCTGCATCCTTCCCACTCCCTGTCCTGCATCCTTCCCACTCCCTGTCCTGCATCCTTCCCACTCCCTGTCCTGCATCCTTCCCACTCCCTGTCCTGCATCCTTCCCACTCCCTGTCCTGCATCCTTCCCACTCCCTGTCCTGCATCCTTCCCACTCCCTGTCCTGCATCCTTCCCACTCCCTGTCCTGCATCCTTCCCACTCCCTGTCCTGCATCCTTCCCACTCCCTGTCCTGCATCCTTCCCACTCCCTGTCCTGCATCCTTCCCACTCCCTGTCCTGCATCCTTCCCACTCCCTGTCCTGCATCCTTCCCACTCCCTGTCCTGCATCCTTCCCACTCCCTGTCCTGCATCCTTCCCACTCCCTGTCCTGCATCCTTCCCACTCCCTGTCCTGCATCCTTCCCACTCCCTGTCCTGCATCCTTCCCACTCCCTGTCCTGCATCCTTCCCACTCCCTGTCCTGCATCCTTCCCACTCCCTGTCCTGCATCCTTCCCACTCCCTGTCCTGCATCCTTCCCACTCCCTGTCCTGCATCCTTCCCACTCCCTGTCCTGCATCCTTCCCACTCCCTGTCCTGCATCCTTCCCACTCCCTGTCCTGCATCCTTCCCACTCCCTGTCCTGCATCCTTCCCGTGCCCTGTCCTGCATCCCTCCCACTCCCTGTCCAGCAGCGGGATCACCCCCAGGAACCTCGCAGGGAAGAGGCAGAGGTGCCCCACTGCTGGGCTGGCCATGGGATTGGGAGCTCAGGAGCTGGGCTTTGATGATCTTCGTGGGTCACTTCCAGCTCCAGGGCCTGGAGAGAGCCACAAGAAGGATGGAGAGGGACTTTTACAAGAGTTTGGAGTGCCAGGACACAGGGAATGGCTTCCCACTGCCCCAGGGCAGGGATGGATGGGATCTTGGGGTGGAATCATTCCCTGGGAGGGTGGGAAGGGGCTGGGATGGAATTCCCAGAGAAGCTGTGGTTGCCCCTGGATCCCTGGCAGTGCCCAAGGCCAGGCTGGACAGGGCTTGGAGCACCCTGGGACAGTGGGAGGTGTCCCTGCCACGGCAGGGGTGGCACTGGATGGGATTTAAGGTCCCATCCAACCCAAACCATCCCATGACTCCATGATTCCACGATATTCTGTGACACTGACTCAGAGATCCCTCCAGCAGATCCACTTGGACTCCCCAAAAAAGGGAGCAAAGAGGATTTTTCCCAGTGCAAAGCTGCCCTGGCTGTGTGAATCCCCCCCGAGATCCCAGCTCCCTTCCCCCCGAGCCGCTCCCGTGTCCCAGGGCAGGACACCGTAAAAATCCATCATTTTCCCAAGCGTGTCCCATCCCCGGGGAGCCCGGGGGGAGCCCGGGATGAGCTCGGGGGTTCTGCAGAGCTTGCGTAATCCCCGCGTGCCCCCGGGACGCCGCTGCCCTTCGCTGTTTATTTGCTTAGCAGCAATTAGAGCAGCGTAATTACAATCAGCGCCGGTTTACATAAAGGATCGCTCCGCTTGGCTTCTGGGCGCCCCTGCTCCGGCAGCCACGTGCCAAGACAAACCTCGGCCACAGAGCGAGGAGAAGCTTTTTGGGAGCGCAAAAACNGGTCCCCCCCAGCCCGCCCGCCTCGGGTTTCCCTGAGGATGAGCAGCTGGATGGGAATTTTTGGGAATGCCGCCGCGTTCCCAGGCGCTGCCAAGGGAACCGGACAGACGCACCGCACCTTTTAATTGGCAATTAAGAGCCAGGCGGCCCCGTCCCAGAGATTAATGGGTTTGTACGTGTGGGAATCCTGCGATTCCTTCCTCCCAAAGCCGCGGGCTGTGGGCAGGGGCAGAACTCACCTTTACGAGGCTGTTGCGGCATCGGGAGGCCTTGGTTAAGTTCAGGTTAAAAAAGAGTCCAGAGACACCAGCGCATCCCAAATTCTCCTCCTTCCCTGCAGCAGCCTGGCTTGGCTTCACTCCCGAGAAATCAAAGGAAAGGCTGTAAGTATTAGGTCGGTTTTCTAAACAATTCCCCTCTGAGCTTTTAAATAAGACCCAGGTTTTCGAGTAAGCGCAGTGCGGGGCAGCTGAAGACAGCAGCAAGGGGAAAAAAAAACCACTTTTCATCCACAAAATCACGGGGATGAAAATATTTACATTTTCTTCCTCCGTGTTTTCAAGGCTTGGTTGGGGGAAAAAAAAAAAAGGTTTTCATTTGGGAAAGCAGTTTCTCTGCAATTTTAGGGGGGAGAAAAACCAAAACAAAAGTTGATTGACCTTTTCCAAAATTCAGTAGGTGAAATGAGGCCAGGAACTAAAAAAAATTTGTATTAAAAATCAGGTGCTGTGAGAAGAATTTGGGGAGAAAAGCAGCTGAAGCAGCTGTTGTTGGAGGTTTTACACTGCACACCCTCCTCCCAGCCAGTTCTTGCCCGACAGATAAAAAACTAATCTGATTTTTTTTGGCAGATCTACGAAAGTCTGGATCATGTAGACTAATTATTATTTGGGTTAATTATTATTATTACTGGGGAGGGCTAAACCTCCCTCTTTAATCCTCTCTGTTCTTCCCTTCCCTCAGGATTCTCAGATGATTTAAGCGTTTCCCCACTGCTCATTGCACATCCCTCGTGCCCCTCCAAGGATCCTGGGCACAGAGGAGCTGGAAAAGGCCCCCACCAGCAGCTCTGCCCCGTCCTGCCCTGCCAAACATTCCCAATTCCCTCTGCCACCTGGGCACCGAACGCCGGGACAGGTCCCTGCTGCCCCCATCCCCTCCCCTGATCCCAGCGAGTCGGGGTTTGTTTTTCCCAGGGCTTTTTTCGGGGGATGTAAATAGGATCAAGGAGGCAGGAAGAGCTCCAGGTCTCCAGGGAGAGGATGTCTGTGAGCGCCTGCCTCGAGAGAGAGCTCTTGTCTGGGCTTCCTGGCTGCTCGGGGATCTGCTCTGCATCCACGGAGGTGATGACAGGTTGTGCCTCGCTGCTGGCAGCCACGGCAGTGAGGAGGGCTCAGGAGAGATCAGGGGAGATCAGGATGGTTTCACAGAGTCGTGGAATCATGGAATGGGTTGGGTTGGGTTGGAGGGACCTTAAATCCCATCCAGTGCCACCCCTGCCATGGGCAGGGACACCTCCCACTGTCCCAAAGTGCTCCAGCCTGGCCTTGGGCACTGCCAGGGATCCAGGGGCAGCCACAGCTGCTCTGGGAAATCCATCCCAGCCCCTTCCCACCCTCACAGGGAAGAATTCCACCCCAAATCCCATCTAACTCTGCCTTCTTCCACAGGGAAGCCATTCCCTGTGTCCTGTCCTTCCATGCTCTTGCAAAAAATCCCTAGAAAAGTTTGCTAGAAGTCCCATCACTTGTGTTTTATCCCACTTTCCTCTCTCTCCAGAGCCATCTTTGCCCTGGGAGAGCCTTTCCTGGCCCAGCCTAACGTGCTGAGCCCAGCTCTGAGCACAGACAGCATCCAGCCCGACGGGCTGAGCCCAGCTCTGAGCACAGACAGCATCCAGCCCGACGGGCTGAGCCCAGCCTAACGTGCTGAGCCCAGCTCTGAGCCCTTCCTGGCCCAGCCTGACGTGCTAAGCCCAGCCTGACGTGCTGAGCCCAGCTCTGAGCCCGGAGCAGCGCCCAGCCGGCGGCTCCGAGTGCCAGGGGAGCTCCCGCGGGGCTGGCACGGATCGATGGCGGGATCAGGGGTTTTATGAGGTGTTTACATCCCAGGAATGCCATCCATCAGCCCCAGACAGCCGGCGTGCGTGTGAGGCTGGCTCGGGAGGAGCAGCAGCAGGAGGTGCCTCTGGAGGAGGTGCCGAGCTCAGTCACAGGTGAGGAGCCCCTCCAAGGTTTTGGTTTCGTTGATTGAGCGTCAGCCCGAAGGCAACAACGTTCGGGAAATAAATCAGGAGAAATCCTGCCCGGAATTCCCAGCCAGCAGAACCTTCGAGCTGGTTTGGGAAAGGGCTGGAGAAAGAGGAGGATAAAAAGTGAGGACTCTGTGAGGGTGGCGAGGCCCTGGCACAGGCTGCCCATGGAATCTGTGGCTGTCCCATCTCTGGAAGTGTCCAAGGGATCCAGGCTGGATGGAACGACCTGGGATAGTAGAAAGTGTCCCTGCCCACGGCAGGGGGTTGGAATGAGATGGGCTTTAAGGTCCCTTCCAACCCAAATCCTTCTGGGATTCTGGGATTCCATGACTCCTGGACTCCCCAGACACGTTGTGGATTTCGGTGGCCCCACCTGCAGCAGCAGGGAGTCCTTTCTTTTCTGTGAATTTTATTCCCTCACGCAGCCCTTCCTGAATCCCTGGGGCAATCAGCCAGAACCATGCAGGGTTAATGAATTAAAACCCTTTCACCCCAGCTCAGAGGCAGCAGCTCCATCCCGAGGTGTGGAGAGACCCAGGCAGGGGGACAGAGCCAGGACGCTGCCACTCCCCCGTCCCTTCCTCCCTCTCCCTCTCCCTCTCCCTCTCCCTCTCCCGAGCACGGATCGTTCCCTCGGGCTGGGAGCCAGAGCCAAAGCTCATCTCCGGAGGACACATTTTTAGACAGTTTACAGAATCTGGCTTCCTGCTTTTAAAGATCTGGGCTCCTTTTGTTTTCCGTCACCTGGAAGGAAGGTGTGAGAGTGAGAGGAGTCCGTGTCCCCGCGTGACTCTGGGGGGATCCACCAGCAGGCAAACCCACGGCTTTGGAAGGAGCCAGGAGCCAAACACCCTGAAGGCAGGGAAAAGGATC
>VWZT01005944.1:245778-291991 GCA_013397055.1 Pachycephala philippinensis | reverse complement strand
CGGGGTGGGGATGGAGGGAGCGGCGTGGCGGCGGGGTTTTGTGGGGGTCGCAGCGGTGCGGGTTCGTAGGGTTCGGAACGCGCGGAGGGGGCTGTGAGGTGTGCGGGGAACGCGCGGTGTCCCCGGGACGGAGCCAGCGGAGCCGGGAGTCAAAGCGGAACGGCAGCTCCGCGGGGACCGGGCCGCGGGGTGGCCCCGGCGGCATCCGGCTTCCGCTTCCTCCCGCCGGGGCCCGGCACCCGGCTCAGCTCCCTCCAGCACGACGGGCGTCCCGGCTCTTCGCTATTCAGGTGATGCTGCCCCATGCAAATCTCCAGCTAAGCCTCGCTCGCAAACGGCGGCGTTAAATAGGGCAGTGAAGCTCCTGGGCGGATCTCTGTAGGTCAGCAAAGCATCTGTGTTATTTTTAAACAAGAAGAGCTTGTTAATCAAACAAGAGATAGGTTGGATATCAGGAAAAGGTTCTTCCCCCAGAGCGTGCTGGGGCACTGAACAGGCTCCCCAGGGAATGGTCACGGCCCCAAGGCTGCCAGAGCTCCAGGAGCCTTTGGACAACGCTCTCAGGGATGCACAGGGGGGGATTGTTGGGGGGTCTGTGCAGGGCCAGGAGTTGGACTGGATAATCCTGGGGGGTCCCTTCGAACTCAGGATATTCTGTGATTCTTTGATATGTTTCTCAAAATACTTCCATCTCAGCCTGTTCAGAACATGTGCTCCTAAAACTTCGTGAAGTTTGTGAACACCAGCCAGATGTGGGTTTGTGTTGGTTTCTGTTTCACGGGATAGAATATACTTCAGGTTCTCTGTTAGATTCATGTTAGATTAATGTATGTTAGATCCGCTACAGTGCTTTTGTAGAGAAACTGTGTAAACACACGCAGGTGCAGAGAACCTGGAGCCCAGGTCGACAAGGTTTTTTCCCTCTTTTGGTGGAGGACGGGCTTTGTAGTTAATGTGCTCTTTAAATAACTCAAATATTTAATTTAATAATCAAACTAATAAATTTAAATAATATAATACTATGTTATGTACTTAATATATGGAGAATATATATACAGAATACTTTTGTTTATTTTAAGTTAAAAATTAAAATGCATTACATAATATAATACATTCCATATAAAAATAAAGTAATGAAACAATTGTTTAAATAAATGTGACTTTAAAAATAACTTCTTTTTTAGCTTTTCAATGGGTTAGATTGAAACAGTCTCCCAGGGATCGAGCAAGGATGTCTACTTTCAGGACAGTGTGGATTAGGGTATTTAAATATGTATATGCAAGCCAATATTTGTCCTTCTACTTCAGAAGCTCTAGTAACTTGACCTTATTTGTGATGTGTGTCAGAAAATTCAGGACTTTGGATGTGTGATCTCCAAGACTGCTGTGCTGCTGGATTTACTGTTCTAAAACATTTCAACATCTAAAGAAGATATTCTGTAACAATGTATATTTACAATTTCTGGCTCTGAAATTCAGCTGTTTGTGGCTTTTTTTTTCTTTTTTCTGGGCAGGTCTTAATCACAAACCCAGGGGGTTTTTGAAAGAGTTTTAATTTTTGTGCTTGCTTGAGATTTAAATTGCAACAAAACTACATATTTCCTTTGGAAAGTTTTCATATTTAGTGTCAGAAGATATAACCATAGTTAGTAAAAAACCTCTTTTTTCACATAAAATTCCAGTAGTGTGATTGCTTGCCAGGTTTTTTAGATTGAAGCCAGTTACCATGTTTTCTTTCTTTGGTTTTGTACACAGCTGATAAGTTGTACTTTAGTAAAATGGAACTCAGAACTGTTACAGACATTCCTTCCACAAAGCTGATTTTGCTTTACATCACAGAGAAAACCAGGGAAATGATGATTTGTCTACTTACAGTAATTGCTCTAAAATCCATGGTATGACCTAAGTGTCCTTTGTAGCAAAACCAATCTGATTTATTTGTAATTTTTTTTCAAATTTCAAATTAGTAATGGCCTACCAATCCCATTTTTTAAAGGAGAGCATTGTCTTCAGTCTTAACCAAGCTCTCTGCCCAGTTGATTCAGTGGGTCCTTATCAGTATTTATTTTTAGATGTTATAAAGCAATTTAGTATTTTCTTGCTGCTTACATGGGTATCCTGAGGCAGCAGTGTGGAGTGGAATATGGAATGTTTTAACCACAGCTTTGGGGTTTTTGTAGCCCTTCAGAATGAGAGTATACAAGTTACAGTTCTGAAAGAAATTTTTCCAGCTGCTAAAGAAAACTTATCCCATAACTGAACTACACAATTCTATTGTTGCTTTAATTTAAGATTGAATATGGCCGATCACCACAACTTTAATCTCAAGTGCTGCTGATTGTTTTTGCCACAACCCTTGGTTTTCAGTTGTCATTCCAATCTTGACCTGCTTCTACAAGAACTGCAATTCCTGTTTTTTTGTTCTAAGAATACAGATCGAAGATCACTGCTGCTTAGAATTTAATTTCTGTGCAGTTCTTTCTAGGAATTTTTTTTCTTCCACACAGGTGCGGGAAAATGGCAAAGAGAATTGCAGAGAAGGAACTGACTGACCGAAACTGGGACCAGGAGGATGAAGCTGAAGAGGTAAAATACGCATTAGTTCACCCCCACACATCCCTGCAGGTAGTAGAGTTGCTGTTCACATGTGCTGTGTATCTTGTTCGTAAAACCTACAGTAAAACTGGTTAAAAGTGTAGCAATTAAAGATAATTTTAGAGAAGTGGATTTTTAAACATTACTTTTTTATAAATCTTCCAGTTATGCAGACGGTATGGCAAAGCGGCTTTTAAGAGTTAAAATTACATCAGTGGTTCTGGGGGAAGGAACTTCATGTTTCTAGAGGGAACCCCGGGTTTGTTAAAATTATTTTGGACTCCTCAAATATGTGATAGGTATTCATTGAATTGACGGGAAAAGCAGATTTGATTTCTGGAGAATAAATGCTCTTCATGCTTCCACTATTATTTTGGAGGATCAGTGATAGTTAATTTCAGAACTGTGTTAATTTTACCTGAATGTCCCCACACAGCCAGAGGAATTAGGCAACTAGTTCAAGTGGTATGTTTCACCTGATTGTAAAAAGAGATTTTCACCTTTAATGTCTCACACTTCCTTATGGCTCATGTTTAAACAAACTGGTGTAGTTTTTGTCCGACTAAAAGTGTTAAATGCTTAGGCTGTAAATGTAAGAAAGAAAACTTACTCTTCCAGGAATTTGAATATAAGAAAACTTAATTTCCTCATTTATTGCAGAGTAGTACTGAGCCATTAGCTGCCTTTGCTAATGTTTGACCTACAGCAGGCTGCAGGAGGTTTCCTTAGAGCCCACATCTCCATATATCTGCTCCAAACTGCATTACTGACAGATTCCCTTCAGCAGAGAGAGCTTAGAGATGTGTTTTAAAAAAGCAAAGCAAAACTTACATTATTTGTTGTAATAAAATGGAGATAGCACAAAGAGAAATGTATTGCAGAACAAGAAAGAGTTTTCCAAGTATGAACTCACGTTCAGGTTGCTGGCAAGCTAATAGACGGTGCTGTATTTTTGGGGTGGGTTGGATTTTAACTTCTTCCCTTGTTTGTTTGGGAGCAGTGTTAGAGTTGTGTTTAAAACCTGATCTTGGCTGTCCCTTCATGTTGTGCGTTTTGAGAATTCTACTAATGATTCCATAACATCCTTTTAAAGGTGGGAACATTCTCTGTGGCAAGTGAAGAAGTCCTGAAGAACAGAGCTATTAAAAAAGCAAAGCGCCGAAACGTTGGGTCAGAGGTAATGTAGTCACTGAACATGAGTGCTGGAGATTTAGTCAGTTACAAAATACAACATCATGCTCAGGGGTTTTACTTCCTTGTGTTTGTAGTGATGCTGAACAAAGTTACCATTTCAACTCACCAGCTCGTATGTGCACATGAACTTTGACTTTACTGTACCATGCCAAGAATAAGGCTAAGGCAAAAAAAGGGTAATAGTTTCACTGGGTGAGGAGGGTGTTCTTGCATATTTTTGAAGTAAAACTAAAGAGTGTTTTGGACACAATGTTGTTTACAAATGGGTAAAAGCATTTTTACTGCTTTACTTCCATTTTTTTGCAGAGATGGAAGTATGGAAATGCGAAGTTCTTAGTTATCCATACTGGAGGGCTGGGTGATGTCTTAGAAGCTATATTTGTATAGACATCCTTTGAACAGGGTGTGCATCATGTCAGAAATAGGCCCGGAGCTTTATCTGTTACATAGATTGCTTTAGGATTGGATGGGACTAGGCACAGTTAGGAGCTAGACAGTCTTCTGCTATGCTTTTGATTTTCCTTCTGCAGTCCCAAGCACTGTAAATGAGGAAGCTGCCTTAGCCCACTAATGCCTTGAGTAGTTTTAGCCACAAATGTGGTAGAGGATACAGTTAAATAAAGGATTGTACTGGAAAGAGGTGATGCAAGACATAAACTACAACTTGAGCAGGAGAGATTCAGGGGCAGATGGAATAGGAAAGAGAGAACAGCGTGAGAAAGGGGACCAGATGGGTTGTAGAAGTAATCAGGAGACTGGGAGCAGGCTGTTAGAGCTGGTAGAAGGGCCTGGTGTACTTTAACCCCAGCTGACAACTAAGGACCATGCAGCCCCTCACTCACTCTTCCTCCTAGCAGGATGAGGAGGCAAATAGGAAAAAAGGATAAAACCCCTGTGTTGAGATAAGAACAGTTTAATGATTGAAATATAATGATGATGATGATAAGGGAACCAACAAAAAGAGAAGGAAATAAACCCCAAGAAAAATCAGCGATGTATGGGACAGTTGCTCACTACCTGCTGACCTCAGCCCATCTCTAAGCAGTGATCAGCTGCTCCCAGCCAACCCCTGCTCCTCCCCTCCCAGTTTCTGTGCTGGCCATGACATTCTGTGTTATGGGGCATCCCTTTGGCTAATTCAGGTCAGTGTCCTGGCCGTGCTCCCTCTCAGCTCCTTGTGTGCTGCTCACTGGCAGAGCATGAGACACTGAGAGGTCTTTGATTGCAATGAGCACTGCTCAGCACCAACGAAAACATCTTTGTGTTATCAACATTCTTCTCACCCTGAATTCAAATCACACCACTGTACCAGCTACTAGGGAAAAATTAACCCTATCCCAGCCAAAACCAGGACAACAGGCTGGACAAAGTCTAAGATGCAGAAGAGATGACAGGACAGCTGAGGTCACATAAGAAACCTGTGAAATATTTACAAAAAGATAGACTTGAAACTTACTGATGTTCCTACATGGAGCAAGCAGAATGCTGCAGTGAAAAAGACTGCAGTTTAACTGGAATGTCCAGAGAGAGAGAGGTGGGACTGATCATTGTACATGCTAGAAGTTGTTGAAAATAAACCTGAAATTATATAATCCTGTGTAATTATTTAAAGAAAACAAGATGCTGTGAATGTCTAATAGGTAGTCAAACACATCCATAGCTCTGAACAACTTCCATGTATCCACATCCTAGACCCAGTTTATTTTCATACCAAACATATGAGTCTTTTAAAAACAGTAGCAGTGTGTGTCATAAGGAAGCTGTTAATTTTGTTTGCATAGCTGACACAGTAATGCGTGGAATGACATGCTGAACTGGGGAAAAATAAACTGAGGATATCAGGAATATTAAGTGGGGATAGGATTAGTGTGGAGAAGGTGTTTGTAACTGGTTGTCTCTCTTCTTTTCTCTGCCCAGTCTGAAAGTGGAGGAGCTTTTAAAGGGTTTAAAGGCTTTATATTGCCTTCTGGAAAAGGAGGAGGTGGCTTCAGTGGATTCGGGAATGGTGCAGGAATAAAGCCTTTGGAAGGGCTGTCTAATGGAAGCAGTAATGTCTCTAGTACTCCTCCTTTCAGCAGTTTGAAGGGCACCTCTGAAACGCAATCAGCATTTGGTAAGTTTTAAATAAGCATATATATTTTGCAACACCTTCAGTCATAAAATCCATAGGGTTATTTCAGTAGGGAAAAAACCACATTTAGACCATCCTGTAGTTGTGTTTTAAAGTTTTGAGACTTTAGACCTCTTTGTAAGATTTCTTAAGAAGATTTTAGAGTGCTGGAGGGATAAGCTTTCAAATGCATGCAGTTTAAAGAGATGGCAACTAAATTCATGTTTCTAATACTGGAGGTAAAAGCTTTGTAGGCACAGATGGAAATGGAAGACACTGGCATAAGGCAGTCTACAAAAGGTGTAGAGTTTCTGGTAACATGTTCCAGTTAAATAGTTGTCCCAATTCTTTGAATTTAAACAAAAAAATACGTGCTGCATAGCGCAAGTCTTCATCTTTTTTCCTTGTACATCTGATGTTGCAGACAGTCTTACTAGAATCTTACCTGTTACACTTATACCTACATTTTAAGACATTTGAAATACTTTGGCAAGTTGAGGTCTCATGCTTTGGAATTCCCTGAGGAATATTAGTTCTGTCCCTTTGTGCTGGGAGATGCAGAAATGCTGACCCTGCCACCACAGAATTTTGGAGTCACCATGCCATAGAACAGAAATGGTGGAGTTTGAAGTTTAGAGTGACTGAGATTTCAGTGAGCTTGAATAAATTAAGGGAAATTTAATTTATATTGAGAAATACTCAATGAGAATTTTTCTAGTTTGCTTCTTAGGGTTTTTTATGTGGAAGTGCTCAAAAGCGTGTAAAATCATGGGCTAGTGCACTCAGGGTGGTTTAAAGCACAAATGGAAAGATAAATTGAGTATTTTGATTTAATAAGTTACAGCTTGCTAAAGTTGTAAGATTTTTGTATGATTTTGAAGGTTTTGGCAATATATAAAACATGTATTTTTTTAATGTTCTGTACAAGATGTCTTTGGATTTATTTTTTTTTTAATACACCAGTGTGCTCCATCTACTTTGTTTATCCCTAACTTACTCATCTAAACTTAAAACTTGGGTCTGGTCACTGGCAGTACCTGGGGCACAGTGTGGTGACCCAAAAGAAGCTGCTCAGCTGAGTAAGGATAAGTGATTTGATTAAGAAATATTGAGCATAATAAAAGTTAGGCTTTTAAGAGAGCTGTGCTTTCTGGGGAAAAAAGAATGTTCTAAGTCACATTTCTCACTAGGTCAGCAAAGCATCTGTGTTGTTTTGTTGTGTTATTTTTTTAAACCAGAGCTTATTAACCAAACAAGTTAAGTTGGATATCAGGAAAACGTTCTTTCCCCAGGGTGCTCAGGCACTGAACAGGCTCCCCAGGGAATGGTCACGGCCCCAAGGCTGCCAGAGCTCCAGGAGCCTTTGGACAACGCTCTCAGGCAGAGGGTGGGAGTGTTGGGGTGTCTGTGCAGGGCCAGGAGCTGGACTCCATGATCCGTGGGGGTCCCTTCCGGTTCAGGATATTCTATAATTCTGTGATTTTTCTTGTAACAGGATCTCCAATGTCAAATGGTCCCACTGCCGCTGTGTGTGCTGAGAAAAAGGCTGTGAGCCCGAGAGCCAATGGCGGCAGCCAGCCCTGCTCATCCGGCAGCGCCTTGAGCGCGGCACATGGCTCCGGCACCTACCACAAACAGCTGGCTGCTCTCAACTGCTCCGTGCGTGACTGGATAGTGAAGCATGTTAACACCAACCCCCTGTGCGACCTGACCCCCATCTTCAGGGACTATGAGCAGTATCTGGTGAGCATTGAGCAGCAGCATGGAGGCAGCAGTGACAGCAGCTCTGAGAATGAAAGCAGCAAGACCCCTGGCCTGCAGGCTGTTCCTGCGTTTGGGAGTTCAAAGCTCCAGCAAGGCTCCGCATTTTTGTTTAACAACAAAACTGAGGATACCTCAGACAAAAGACCTGAAGCTGCATCAGAAAAAAGAGACCCATCTTTAGGAGCTACATCAACTGTCTCGTTTAATTTTGGCAAGAGTGCTGACAGTCCTGTTTTGGGTTCCCTTGGTTCAGGAACACTTAGTAGTTTTTCATTTTCTCCGGGGAATTCAGGTTTGTTTGGAAAAGACGCAAACCAGGCAACGTCTGTCACTGCAGCATCCACCAGTTTATTGGAAGCTCAGACAGACAGTGGCAATAGTGATGAAAAAGGTAAATTCTATGTATTTCTATTTATAGTTATTTTAATGGTCAGCTGTCAGTGTACGTGACTTGAGAATACTATAAAAATGCAATATTAAGTTGATTGCGATCATGGCATTGTGTAGAGTCAGAGGAGGTTTGGGTTGGATATCAGGAAAAGGTTCTTCCCCCAGAGGGTGCTGGGGCACTGAACAGGCTCTCCAGGGAATGGGCACAGCCCCAAAGCTGCCAGAGCTCCAGGAGCGTTTGGACAGTGCCCTCAGGGATGCACAGGGTGGGATTGAGGGGTGTCTTTGCAGGGTCAGGAGTTGGTCTCGATGATCCTGGTGGGTCCTTTCCAACTCAGGAAGTTCTATATTCTGTGATCATCATTATTCTTGAATTTGAAAGTGCAGAATTATACCCCTAATTGGGAGAACCCAGCCTTATGTAAGCAACACCAAAAGTATGTACTTATCAAGACTTATATATTTCTGTCAGATTTATACATTCTATAATATAATATATAATATAATCCTTTATCTGAGGACAGGACTTGAACTGATGAAATTTAAAGCAGCTGGTGTGTTCACCTTTGAGCCTGCTGGACTTCTCAATCCTACTGCTTTTCCTAGTAGGTTTATCAAGAGATCCCTGAAGTAAAAAGCATGAGATACAGAACAATGTAGTCCATTATACTTAACAGATTGTAAGGCCAACGAAGTTACATAGTACCTGACAGCTTTACTCTGCTCTTTGCCTGTGCTGGGTACAGTAGGCTGATAGAAATCCCAGTAGCTGAGGGGCTGGAAAGGCATAATCTCTCACTCTCTTGTCTGTCATTCTGCAACTTAATTTTCTTCCCCCAAATTAAACCTGGCTCTTGGAAGTATTTATTGTGCTTTACTTGAACCCATTTGTGGAGCATATTCTTTGAAATGTGAAAATAGTTTCTGTTCAGACAGAAGGTTTATAACTTACTAAGCTTTATATTTTATTTTTGGGGTTTGATTTTTTGGTATGGATTCGGTATTTTCATCCCATGTAAACTGAAGGTGAGGATGAAGTTGCTTTAAGAGCTGAGTGAAAAGCAAGTAACACTTTTTTCTGTAGCTAAAGCTGCTGCAGAGTTCACGTGGACTGAAAGGTGTTCTGGCTGTCACTGACCAGCCACATGTGTCCATATCAACCATGGTGGGCATAAGGGACTTGTAATACAGTGCCAAAATCTGTGCTCACAACATTAACATATTAAAACTTTCTGTGTAAAGGAGGGGAAGAGGAGGAAGAAGAGCCACCAAAAGTCATTGTTAATGAAATAAAAGAAGATGATGCTTTCTACTCAAAGAAGTAGGTGACTTTAACTTGGAAAATAAAATTAATACCTGCATATTGCTATGCAGCACCACTGCAGTGCATAATTAATGACGTGTTTCTGACTTTCTAATTAATAAAGCTTGTTAGAAATTCACATAGAATATGAACTCGTAAAAAAACTTAATTATAGGCAGGAATGTGTAAGATCTTACTTAAATTCTTCTGTATCTTGGACACAGCTCTAATAGTTTGTGTTGTACATGTGATCAGCTTTTTTACAAGTGAAGATGTTTCTACCTTCATCAGGTTTTGTACAGTTAAATTACAGGGCCTGTACCACAGAAATTGTGTACTGTACTGCTGGAAAATCTATCAGCTAGATTTGCATAGCCTAACAGTTGGAAAATGCTGATTATTATTATATAAGGGAGTGAACAAGTTGTGCTTTTAAGCTCAAAATGAAACTAGCCCTACTAGACGCAGTTTTTCTAATCATGTTCAGTAGTCCAAGTAATTGTGTGTCTGCTTGACACTCAACACAGAATTTGTCGTGCTCCAAAAAGCCATTAGCTTTATCTGAAAGAAGGTGTGTGCTACTTTATTAAAACGGCATTAGGTTTATTAGAGCTTCACTTTAAAAATGTTTATAAATTGTACATTAAAGTCCTATTACAACTTCAGAATGATACAGCAAATTCTTATGGCTTTCTAATTAGTGTTTTTTAAAAGTAGCCTACATTTATTGCTCCTCACAAACCCTAAGTACAGGTTGCTGTGCCTTTTATTTTTCCCTGAAAATAATACATTTATCATTTCAATACTGAAAGAAATAATTCACTTTCTCTTTGAACCGCCAGTGCTGTCCATTAGCACGTGAAACAAGGTCAAGAATAATAAAAATTTATGTTACTCACAGCATGTTAACTCCTCATTATTGTCACTGTGAGTCAGATGGATATCTGTGTTTGGAAGATATCTTTGTATTTCATCTCTACATGGCTGCACAAACAAGGATTTGGAATTTGTTTTACTTTTTCTCCACAGGTGCAAACTGTTCTACAAAAAGGATAATGAATTTAAAGAAAAAGGCGTAGGAACATTACACTTAAAACCAGCAGGAAATGAAAAAACTCAACTCTTGGTACGAGCAGATACCAATTTAGGTAAGTACATTTCTCCCAGTAACAAGTCTTGATGTCAAAATTCCTTGCAAAGCATTAGGATTTTTTTGTCTCTTTTGCACAGCATTAACAGACACAATTAGTGAAAACCTTTCTACTTTTTTTCCCTGAATAATTTAGAATACTGACAAACACTTGGATGCCTCTAGTGAGCATTACAAAAGAGAGCACTTGAAGCAGTGCAAGAAGTAAAAGGTTATGGTGTTACGATTGGGGATACAAAGTACCTGTTTTACCCTGGTTTGTCCAGATTAACGTCTGTCTGTATCAGAACGTCTTGCTTCTGCATATGAACTGCGTCTGGTGGTCAGAATGAGTAACTTGGCATAAACTAAGCACTGTGACTGGATTCCTTATTTGCTGCTTCTCCCTTGTCCCTTTCCCTTTCTCCTGTGTGTCCCTACGATCATTTGATATTCAGGTTCCTCCATTTAAAAAAGGAGGATGCAGTATTTGCAGATTTTCTCATTTCTAGTGAGGAAAGAAATCTGAGAACAATGGCCATGATGCTCAGGAAAGAAGACCAACATACATGATGTTTGTGAATTGCCTTCCTTCCACACACCACCCTAAATCTCTAGTTAGTACCTATACTAACACTGTATTGCAGTAAAAGCTAGAAAATGGCTAATTGTAATCTTTTCCCCTCCTCATATGCAGGAAATATACTGCTGAATGTTCTAATTCCACCTAAGATGCCATGTACAAGAACCGGAAAAAACAATGTTCTTATAGTTTGTGTTCCTAATCCACCGATCGATGAGAAGAATCCAGCTGTTCCTGTCACTATGCTAATAAGGGTGAAAACGAGTGAGGATGCAGATGAGTTGCACAAAATCTTACTGGAGAAAAAGGAGGCTTAAATAAGTTGCAGTCCGTAATTTGAGGAATTATTGCCAAACTGCTGCTGCTCTTTTTTTTTTCCCCTAACTTCACTTGAACATTTAATTCTTTAGTCTGATATTAAGAACTGTTATAGGAATTCTGGAAAAATGATGTGAGGAAAAGCTAAACTAGCTAATAAAAGCTTTAATAGAACACAAGTGTTGGACTGTGCTCCCTCATTTTCAGTATCTAAATGCAGGACCTCTTCTGGATAAAGCTCGTGGATGTAAATCCAAGCATATGTTTTTAGCACCACTCGATCAAATGGACAGAAATCCAAGTACAAAAACATGGTACCAGAGCTTCCTCACAGACAATGCAATACAATGCAACCACCTCCTGTTTTGAGAAGGGAGGATGTTCAAGTTTACCTGTTGAAACTGTTTCTAGACCGCAGATTTTAATTGGTCTGTTGTATTCTGGTGAGACGGACTTTTCAGACTCGGTGACAATACTGCACCCCATCAGTGATGATCTACATTTTGCTGTGTCTGTACCCTTGCAGACCTACGTGCTTTCAGGACTCAGAGACTGCAGATATTTAAAAGAGAATTTGCTTGTGTAGTCTTGTTGACAGTAGTGGTTCCTAGAGAGGAACCGTCAGTTCTGTTCTTACTGTAGCAACAAACAAATGATGTGCAATATAGTACAAGCAGACAACTGGAAGACAGTTTTATCTTGGACACACTGGCATCCCCTGGCTTCTGACAGGTCAGAGGCAAAGGGTTGCACTTCCACATGGTCCTTCCGCAGTGTTTGTCCCTAGTCCCGAAATGTCGCTGAGGCAGAGCTGGACGTGCTGCATTGGTCCTGCTGCTCGTCCTTTGCTGAAGAGAGCTCTTCCCACCAACAAACTTCAGGACTTTTACAGACCTTTCTGTTGCCTGTGGCCCTTGCCAGGAGACACATGCACAAGGGTGCGTCTCAGTATGTATTTTTCCATGTGGTAAAGCTTCAGTGCTGTGCTGCACTGCATTAAATAAAGCAGCGGAGTGCAGCTTTGGCACAAGCTTTCTGTTGCATGTAGGGACCACGGGGTAATTTGTAAACATAAGTTTTCAGCTGTGTTAAAATTAACCAGATGGCAATAATTTGGGGATCAGAACATTCATTCTGGTCTTGGTCTCCCTCAACTTTGTCAGACTGTGTTTAGTGGTTTAATGCTTTTCTTTTTTTCAAATGTTTGCTAGAAACTCCTTCCCTAGTAACTTTTTTTACTTTGCTTCCAACTCTGGGACTTCTCCAAGAGCTTGATGTTAGTATGAAACTTGAACTGCTCTGAGATGTGTTGCACTGACCAGCTCTGGCAAGATGGAACAAACATGCTGTTTTGCCTCTGGCAAAACAGGAAAAACCCCTTTCCTTAAAAAAAGTCAGTGTGACACAATTCATACAGGGGACCTGGAAATCCAGCACAGTGGCATCCTGTGGGCAGGGAACAAGGAATAACACCATTTGATGAGGTGCAGCACATCTCACCTGCCCCCCTTGCTCTGGGGGGGTAACAAATGGCTGCCTCTAGGCCTAATTCACTGTACAATTCAGGTTATGGCCTTTTTTCCCTCTTCATTAAAAGGAGGAAAATCTTATAGCCCTGTTGACCAAAGTTCCAAAACAAAGGCGTTTGCTCACATTTCAGCCACGCTTAGTGTACAGGAATTGCATTTTTAATACTGGAGTGTGAAGGGAGCTTAGATGCCATTTGAGATATTTGAAAAATAAACTGGTGCCTTTTAGGGTTTCTTTTTGCATCTGGCGTACTTAAACCATTAAAAGTCAGTGACATTGCTTTCCTCAAAGTAAGATGCTTTTTTAAAAAAAGAAAGTCTTGCTGCTATCTAAATTGGAGGCCCAAAGCTAAATCCGTATGAATGAAAAGCAGAATGTTGCCTAACAGTTTAGTCCAGGGCTGTGTTTAGTCCAAGGGCTCAGTTAATTTTGCATTTGTCTTTTGACTGTAGTGTCTTAACCCTGTCTCTGTGCAGAAAGGTTTATAGACAGAGCTCTGGTTGTGCATCCCATAAAGAACAGCTCTGTCTATAAAAGCTTGGCCTTGTCTTTGCTTACTTCCAAAAGCTCATAGATTTGGAACTGTTCCTTCATCCATAGAAACGTGGACCAGCAAACTGAACTTAACACTTCTTACCTTATGCTTTGCCTCTGAAGAGGGGCAGTTGTGGGGTTTTGCACACATGGATGTGGCCCAATTCTGACAGTAAATCTCTGGCCTGTTTCCAAGGGGAGGGCACAGAGTGAAAGGAAAAAGTAGAATAATAAATTGTGTTGGAAAGAATTAAACCTTACCCTAGCCATGAGTCCTGAAGTTCAGCAAGTAACACCTGAATTCTTCAGTGCATGTATTTAATCAGTAAAACCAGGGGAAGGTAAAAAATTGGGATGTCACCTTCATTAGAATGTCAAATATATGCATAAACATACAATTTTGAACATTTTACATGGGGAAAATTACCTCTAAAAGAACAGGGAAGAATTTCCCTGCAAGTCAGATTTTAATCAACATCAATTCATGGTGATCGCATCATTATGTGGACTATGAAGCAGGAAAAGTCAGTCACATACTGACATACTTGGTGCTCAGGTATAAAGCACAGCCCTTTTCCAGCACTGTTAGAAACTTTTGATGATGCTTCAGTTTCTATTTAAGAAATATTAAGATACACAAATGCTGTAAAAGGCCAGAGATTGTTACATAGAAATAAAGGCCTTAAATGAAAAAGCAAAGTTCATGGAGAGCACAGACATCATGTACTGCTGCCTTCATAACAGCCTGGCACATGCCATCCAAGGAAAGAATTTTGATCAGAATTCCAACTCGAGGCATTCCTGTGTCTTGGTTCGTAATGTATTTAACAGCTGGATATCAGACACCTGATATTAAAGATGCAAGTTTCTGCCCCAATTTGCGTTAATGCCTTCACTGTTCCAGCTGTATGTAGATGTTGGAGTGTCTTATCTGTTCCTCCTCCTCCTCTAATTTTGAAGTTTCACCTGGAAAATAAACATCTCTGCTTCTTTTAATTCTCAGAATAATTTCTAGGGGAGATTATTACAGTTGGCTTGAATTTTATTTTAAAATATTAAATCTCAATATTCAAGGTTTAGTTTTTTGGGGGGTTCTTGTTGGGGGCTTTGTGTTTTGGTTTAGTTTTTTTTTTTTGGTAAATTACTCAAAATTATGTATTTGGGAGGACAACAGTGTGTTCCTTTAATCCCTTTTGGTTGATGGATGTGGAAGTTTAAATTAAATTTACAGTTCAAATTAACATACTGTAGAACATAAACCAATCAGGAGGTTTGCTTTGCTATTAAAACTGAAGTTCAGCTCCCTTTGCAGCACTATAACATTTAAAATGTCATTAAAGACTTTCTTATGCCTTAACTTACTTGCATTTGATAAAATTTTGTAGCTGGTGCCTGTGTGCAGAAATTAACTGACATTAAACAATTTAAAGTGGCATGAGCTAGTCTAAATCCAATGAAGATGCTGAATGTGATGATACATTAGTTGTTAGTAGATTTAAAAATGCTCTGAATTTTTCAGTGAATACTTAAGTTTTACATAACGTGTATGTTAATGTTTTCATTAGTTCTGATACACTGAGGACATGTACAAAAATCCATGGAAAATGTGAATAAATGAATGGAAGATTAATTTGTCTTGTGTGGATTACTTTGAGTGTGTAACATTGCATTAATAAAATGAATTGTACAACCAGTTGCTTGCAGGTGAACTTCTGCCTGGAAAATCCTGCTACTAAAAGAAGGAATGTCCTGCCCTGCCGATTCCTGACTTGGAAACCTGGAGCCAGTTCAGCAAAACGCTTCCTTCTTGCAAGGTCAGCGAGCTGAGCTAGCTCAGAGCAAGGAGCTGGGACTGCCTTGGAGGACAGAGGGAACACCAGTGCTCACATGCTGGTAGAATGACAGCAGAGACTGACCTCTAAACCCTCCACATGAATATTAAAGGATTTAGAAGCCACATAATCTGGGTTTACCTGATGACCCTTTCTGAACTTATTTTAGATCTTGCCTCGAGGCACTAACCTAAAGTCAGGCCAAAGTGATTCTTTTCTTCATTGGTTTGTGACACTTTGCAAACACAAGAAAAAACCCCAGAAACCAAAACCCCCACTGATTGAAATTGCCACAGACTTGTTATGCCAAGTGTAGTTCAATTTCATGCACTTGGGATGCGTGTTGGCATTATTCCACATTTTGTACACTTCTTCCTTCCTTCTACTTAAAAAGACTGTCATCGCTGTTTAGAGTCTCCCAAGCTTTTGGCACCCATAAAGAAAAAGCAAAGTAACAGCTCTCAAGGGCAGAATTATTTTTCTTTTTGGGCTTGGGTAACCTAGAACATCTGATGCCTAATGCTTTGCTAACCACCAAAGATTTTATCACTTGCTTAAGAGGAAGAGGCAAAAGCAACCATTTAGAAGACATCTAGTCTAAGACTAAGAAAATTCAACACTCCAAGAAGGGAGTGTATTAATCAAAATCAGTCTCTTTCCTGATCCAGGAAGCAAATGCTCTTGCAGATCAGAGCAACCATAGCATACAGCAGTTGTAACCATTCATGTGAAGAGCACAGCAAGAGCTTAAGGTATGCTGGTTTGGGCTGGGATGACTCTTAATTTTCTGCCCAGTAGCTGGTAGTGGCTGTGTTTTGGATTTGTGCTGGAACAGTGCTGATAACACAGGGATGTTTCAGTTATTGCTGAGCAGGGCGTGCACAGAGCCAAGGCCTTTTCTGCTCCTCTCCCACCCCACCAGCAAGGGACTGGGGGGCACAAGGAGTTGGGAGGGGGACATGGCTGGCAGAGTTTTTCCCAACTGGCCACAGGGACATCCCAGACCATATGGTGTCATGCTCAGCATACAGAGCTGGGGGGAGACAGAGGAAGGGGGGACATTTGGAGTGATTGTGTTTGTCTTCCCAAGTAACCATTGTGCATCATCCCAGCCTTTCCTGGGATGGCTGAACACCTGCCTACCCATGGGAAGTGGGGTATGAATCCTGTTTTGCCTGTGTGCATGGCTTTTGCTTTTCCTGTCAAACTGTCTTTATCACAACCCACCCGTTTTCCCACTCTCATCCTTCTAAACCCCCCCCATCTCACCAGGGGGAGGAGTGAAGAGCTGAGCTGCTGCCTGGGGCTAAACCACGAGAAGGCTGTGCCTGTGTGTCACTGGCTAGAAAATACTGATGGTAAGAAGTACACTTTAATAATGATCCAAACAATGCCTCAACAGACAAGTTACCTGCCATAATAAACCTCATGCTAAAAACAAAACTGAAAGGCAAATGCAGAGCAAGAGCCAGCCAAGTAACTCTGGGTATCATCTTTGCACAAGGCAGGACATGGGAAGGTATGAACAAGTTCCAAGTTTGGGCAACAGCTTTGGTAAAATACTTGCTTCATTGGAAGTTTGTAAGACAGACAAGACAACTAAAGTTGAGGTGGAGAAAAGCAACAAACTGCTCTGAATATTCAGGAGGTGATGGCTGGAGGACAAACCTCTGCACAAGCTGCAGTATATTATTGTGAGCACACGAAGATGAGTTGCATGAAATACAGCAGTAGCACAAAGGAACCAAAAGCTATACAAGATGAATAAAGAAGCAGCAGCAGAATTTACATTGTTTGAAGCAGTCAATATACTTATCCCAGTTTCTGTCAGGTTTGTGTATTGCTCATTTTTTCAGGCCTCACACTTATTTAGAAATTCTTATTTGCATATAAGCATCCTGCATATGGATATTTATTTTGATTACAATCAAAATGGATTATAATCAGAATAAATACCCATAATAATCAGTTTAGTGGGCATTACTGTAATAACTCTTCTTGCTCCTTGATGATACATCTATCACTCTATTTTTCAAAGGAAAACCTAATCTGACACTTGCGATGATGAAAGAGTAGGTTCTGGCAACTCTCTTGTCCTTCAGGAGCAAAGGAAAGCCTCTAGACTTGGTGCAGGCTTAAGGCATTCACTATTTCCAGTAGGGTTTAGATAAACAGAATGATTGCATCAGAATTAAAGGCCGAGTGTGGGAATTCAAAAAGTCTGTATACTTGTAAACTGCTTTTGCTGAATCTCCACAGCAATACTGCTCCAGCAGGAAAAGCAGAACTGTAATCATAACCACACTTAAATGTCTGGGGAGATGGGAGGTGGAAGAGCACGGGGTGAGTCAGCACACATTGTGATATACTAATTCATGAATCACCAGAATCACCCGAATGTTGGCATAAAAAGGTAACAAGGAAAACATTAGTGCAGCTGTAACGTTTCGAGACAAAGCTTTTTTGCAGTGTAGGTGCTCTCCACTGAGCTGTGCAGGAAGACTTGGTATTTCAGAAAATTATCACCCAGCTCCATTCATTTCAACAAGGGTTTAAAACTGTTTATTCCCATTTTCCTTTAAAGCGTTTCTTTGAAGTGAATTCAGGAACATGCAGTTTAACTACCTGCACACTTATTATTCATATATTTATGTCATCACCTCAAGCTCACCCATGTAACAGCAGCAGCTCCAGAAGAATGCTTATACTGCCCAGGAAGCTGCAGCAGCCCCACCTGCTTTGCTGAGCAGGCACATCCTCACTCCCACCCCTCACACTCATATCATGTTCCGACCAGGAGGTTTTGCCTAAAAATCCTTCTTTCTGTGCAGGTGCCATGAGGTACACATTGTGTGACGGTCCAAGGACAGCTGCATGGCAGGTCAACTTTATCTTCTGCACTGAAAGGGCATGTGCCTCACATAAGTAAATCCTGTTTGTGCACACAAACCCTTGTGTCTTGTCTGAACAAAAGAGTGGATCATCTACCTTAGTTTTCATACCACCACCTCAGTCAACATTAACCCCACGAAGAAAAGCCAACTAGCTTGTCTTGGGGAAGAGTTTCCTGGCATAACCAAGCATAAACGACTTATTTCCGACAACGAAATCACTAGACCCCATACTTACCTCTGTGAGGAACCAAGCTGGGGACAGGGTTTTGTTGCGGTCTGTAGTTTCTGCGTTGGCATGGCACACCACAGCCTTCCTGAAGAGCACTGCGGGGCTGCTTGGGGAAAGCAGCAGTGCCACTTCCCGTAGCCCCTGGCGGGTGGCCCAGCACTGTTGCTCTGGCTGGCTGTCGGCCCCACGACATGGCAGTGATAAAGGAGGAGAAAAGAGGCCCTCCACGTGGAGACCACAGGATAGCTCTAATCTCACATGGTGACAGTCTGGTTCCCACAGGCAGAGAGAGACACCACGTGCCACGCAGTCTCATACTTTTCTACAGGGACGAGGAGGAGCAGAGAGAATGGTCTCAGGCCACGGGGGCAGTACATGGGGGGAGTTGGGGTGCCGGAACCAAATAGGGAGAGCTCGAGGGAGTGGCCAGGACTAGGGGCAGGGAAGGGAGAATAGTATGGGGGATGCAGACACTTAGTAAGAAAAGTGAGTGGGGAAGTATATCACAGAGTTTGAATTAACACATATTTTCTTTGATGTACTTTAATGTTTTCTTTACTGAGGAGCATCAGCCCCTCCCAGATTCTCATCTATACTGTTAATGGAAAATTAGACCCATATTCTTCCTGCATTTCACTCCTTTGCTTTCTGCAAAGTTTCAAGTACAAGTTTCAGGAACAACACACTTCTGAGAAGAGAACACAGGTAACTGTTTGCTTACAAAGACACCTAGTTTTCCTTTAATCTCCAAAGTGTGATTTTACTTTGTAAAATCAGACCTCGATGATAAAGTTGTGTGCCAAGCAATATTAGGGTATTTCTTGGGAGGATCTCCACAGGTGTGGCCAGGCAGGACACAACACTGCAGGACAAAAGAACATGAGTTAACTTGGCTGCCCAAAGCAGGGACACCATAGAGCATGATGTACTGCCACACTGTTAATCCCGTATTTGTCTTTTAGTATATTCAAGAAATTAATTCAGTAAAGCTCGGAGCGCTTTTCAAATATGTACATGGCAGCCTTCTGTTCCCTCAGCATTTGGATTAAAAACCGAACCCAAACCAGCAAACGTTTTCCTGTCCAAACTCCTGAATGACTAACCAAGCAGGGAAGGTTTATTACCACCACTCATGAGGTTCTGCTGCTCTTTACCTTTTGCACTGATTTAAATAATGCTTCTTCATTATGGCTGCTTCCAAAACCTTTCAACTTAAAGTATTTGAGGAAAAATGTCAGTTTGTTTCAAAGCCATATTTTAGTATTTCCCAACCAGCTAAGATTCCTGCCCCGTTGCATGTGCAGTCACAACACTGCCATCAATCTGCTCAAATATCCATGTAAAGAACCGAGATATCCTGTTCTTCTTAAGCTCTGTGTTTTAATTCTCCCTAATATCTCACACATCTCCCAGCTATCACACATGGCTTAGGATAAATGTTGTTACCTACCCCATGGATTCATAAAACATCCTGGTCTGTGATTCTTTGACATGGAATCATCAGAACATCAACTCATGGACATCGTTGGTAATATTTGTTCAAGGAGTTTTTAACTAATTTAGACATGAAAATTCCCTGAAGGTTTCTTTGACTGTGAAATGTTAGCCACAAAAATCGAGTGGAGATGGAGGAGCCAGAGCCTTGCACATCTTTAAGTCAAGGCAGATCCCTGCCAGTACACACAATGCAAGGCAGTGTAAGCAGTGCAGATCTAAATGCAATCTCCTTTTTGTGACAATGCACAAACCTGCATTGAAGTTCTTCCTGAATTAATCAGGAAGAAACCATTACAGCCATCAGTCCTCACTATTATACACTGCACAAACATAGATGTTGATGACTACACAATCAAGTTTAGAACAGACCACAGATCAGTTTAGAAGGGTGGTTCTAAAGACAAAAACAAAAAACTTTTGTAAACAAATTCAGGACTACACTGACTTTTAGTTCTTATCCATTATCCAATGTCAAGTTGTCAGGGACGGACCACTGAGAGGTTCCATAGCAGAATCAGAAGTTTGGCTTCGGTCCAAGCGCAATAAGAATGAAGAGCAATGAGGCCACTCTGCCTCATTAGTCTGGCGTCTGGCAATGCCTACACGAGTGCCAGGGAGCACTGTTCCACCACTGGTGTCTGCCACCAGGAAGGAATACATCCAAACTCCAACATCACCAGGCACAGTAGAGAGAAAACACCACTAATAGAGTTCATGGTAGTTAAAGAGGTCTGTTTATTTCCTGCAGGGTCCAACACTTTCTTCACTGCTGCCATAAGCAAAGTCAACTTTATTTTTGGTGCACAACATTCTCCTTGCTCTTTGTTCAAATGGCTCAGTACAGTGCCAGCACGATTTTCAACCCATCATCTTTTAAGCAACACCGATGATCGATGAGGCAAATAAAACCCCAACCATGCAATATGTGTTAGGCTGATAAAATTAGGCTGAGAATATTTATATATTTACACAGAGAACGTTCAACGTTGCAACCTGCTTGCAGACTTGTATTATTTTGACCAAGTATCCAAACAGCTACATTCTGGTGTAAAATACTCTCTTGTTTAAGGTTTGGTGTAAAAGCTACTTACTTCACAATGCCTTTAATGGGATTCTACTGCACCTATTTTTGACACAGAATTTCTACACACCAGCACCACACACTTTCAGTCATATCTTGCAGAATGTGTAAGGCATTTGCAGACATCTGATTGCTATGACCACAGGAAATCCACTTTGCAGAGCTTTCAGCCATGACCTTTGGAAACCATGAGAGTCTTTCAAACACAAAGGGTGAGTCCGTAAGAGAGACACTGTTCCTCCAAGAACTATAAACTTGCCATTTCTTGACACTGCTACACACAACACAGATAGAATTTAAGACTAATAATAAATTATTTTCCTAAATAAAAATTTGTTCTTAAACCCCACTGGGTAACAACAGGGCTTAGGCACTTTTGAAGATTTTATCTGTCTTTAATATGGAAGCTTCAGACTATAAAATACAGGACAAGCAATCACCTCAAAAAGGAAAAAATAACGACTGGCAAGAAGCAGGTCAATAGTCTAAGAGTGTAGTCTATTTCCCTGGACTCCACATCCATACAGAACTTCAGTGACCAGATGGGATTCTGTACATCAGGGTCTGCTGGAAGAAATCTGTCTGCAGAGCCAAAGGACTTCACTGTCTAAATTATGAACATACTTTGGGAAAAACACGTTACTGTGAAAAGCCACCTGTGCAAATAATTATCTTTTCTGGAAAGTACACCATGCCCAGAAATAGGAAACCGAGTAACAGCAATCCAGAGCCCAACATGCCCAAGCCTTGTAAACAATGAAGACCAGGAGAATAAAAAGAGAAGGAACAGGGACCAACACAAACTGGATTAGCCAAGACAGATGAAAGACCCATAGAGTTTCTAAAAGCATCTTCTTTTAAAAGGAGATTTGGAAACCTTGTCCTTGCTGGCAGTAAGAGAACATAATTTTATGTACATGGTGGTCTCTAAGGCAGAGCAATAATCAGCTAACACAAAATCATTTATTTAAGAGCTTTCTTAAAAAAAAACAAGCTTTTTATACTGGTTAAATTGATAGCAGTGAAAAACTTGTTATGGGTGAAAAGATTCACATCCTTGTATTTGATATCTATCAATATACAACATCTATGAAGAGCTCAAGCGGTAAGCCTTGATCTCCAGAGGGAGTGAATGAGCAGAAGGATGGAAGGAGTTAACCGAGCAATGAGGCATGGCAGAATTCCAAAAAGAAATAAAGCTGTTCTGCAGAGTTTCCCAAATTTGTTGACTGAGCTGCATCTTCAAACATCAGCATAACTAATGAAACCCACTGTGCTCCAACCATTAAGACACTGACAGCCAAACAGCCTTCATGGCACTGCAGGACACGCCAGCTCCCTCTGCAGCAATTACTTCAATGGCCAACAGGGGCTGAATCCAGTTTACTGCTTAGGAGCTACAGAATTAAACCCCCTCCAAATTAATAGGGTGAGAGGTTCTTACTAACATTCACTTTTCTTTTTTGATGTAGTGCAATAGAATGGTAAGGGTCCAGCTGTGCCATCCTGACCCAAACAAAACTTTGATCAAATTCCTTGTCAATCTGTCCACAGAAGGACAACCAATTATAACTTTCAGGGTTTGTTTAAAAGCAGAACAAAATGTGGAATTTGACAACAGAAAGTGGGAACCACTGGCGATACATAAGAAGTCCCAAGATAGTTGTTTAAAGAAGGAATAACTGAGAATCTGGCACATTTTTGCTTCCAAAAAGCACTATTGACATTCAGAAGACTTTTTGACCTCTATTTTCCATGGATGTCCATGAGGGCATACTTATAGTCCTTTTCTACTAGAAAAGGTGAGTCTTCAATGTACCTATAGCATATCCCACGAGCAAGATACAAGAAAAAGAATTTACTTTTTTTAGGACATTACAGCCCTTCAAACACTAGACATCAAAATCCAACCACATACATGTAACAAAGCCTGAACAACAGACGTAGGATCTAAACTGTACCTTCCGTAGCACTGCTTTTAAACTAATGCACTAGCTCAGAATCATTCCTCATTTGCTCTGAAATCTTACACAGCAAGATTTTTTCAGTCTTTCAAATCACACAAAATTAAGCCACCTAAACATAATACACAACACCAAGGGAGCATTACAAATTCCAGTCCACTGAGAAGTGTTCAGGCACCTACCACTGAGGGTCCTATCTGGATACACTTCGTTTTTACATTGTTCCTCCGGCTGCTTGACTGAAAGGTATCAATTGTCACGATTAGTACAAATGTGAACCCTCTCTCCCTTCCCTCTGCAATGAACATTTGAAGGAAAACCAAGCACTGATTTGCCCAGTCCAGTAGTATGAAAGCAGAGTAAGTAGCACATTGAGAGGCTTGTTTTCTAGCTGAGGAATGGTTTAATTCTCAGCATGGGCAAAGAGAGAGTATTTGTACCGACTGATGCCAGGCACACTACCTGGGGATCTCGGGTACCCACCCAGGCTGCCTGGCAAGTTCCTTGAGAGGGCACTTCAGCTGCTGAGTGAAGACTCCACTTCTCCCCAGGCTCAGGAAGAAAGTCTGGGGCAACCAGGTGAGATGGTGGAAACACCCTCACATACACACAGACCACAGGCAACATTCCAAGGTTGCAGCATGAAAAGTGGATGTGCTGGTAATGACAAAGGGAACATTTTTCTAACACCTTGCAACGTATTTGAAGCCAACTGAAAACTGGTCAGCTGTCCCTGTCATACACTCATGCTGCCGGTGTAAGAAAGGCTGCCACGCTGTGCTAAGGTGACAGCTTCCAGGCCTGGCCTCAAATAGTGACAGACCTCCTTACCATGCTGGAGTCATCAGGTTGGGCTGAAAGGCAAATTTGGTCTGCCTTTATGCTGGAGCTATTTCCATGGAATCTAGCATGAGGAAAAAAAGCAGAAAGTCCTATTTGAGAGGTTAAGTCATTAGATGCTACTGTGAGAGTAACAACAAAGCACTTGGGAAAGACCAGGTATGAGGGAGACAAAGGTCCAGGCTCAGAGCACATGCCACAGCATCAGGTTTAGGTGCTCAGAGTCTGAAAAGTGACAAAAATGGCATCTTTGCTCTCCCTCTGCGCAGGCGCTGGAGTCTCACGTGCCCCAAGAGACGTGCCACCCCTCCCACTGCTGTGCGGTCCTAAATAGACCCAAGGATGTACTGGCTCTCACTTCAAAACAGTCAGCCAGAGCACAGTAACCTCAGCATTCAATCATTTTGTTTTCAAATGTCAAGGACAGCAGTTTTGCTGTTTAGAGAGAGCTGCATTTCATGTGTAAACATAAGGCTGTTTTCCTGAGAGCTCCTGACACACCATTTTCAGACCTCCCACTATGCAATTTTTAGTCACTTTTCAGAACAGAATTATGTTTCCATCTTTTGTATTTCAAGAAAGCTCTCTGTGCTTCAGCATGTAACAACCAAAGATGGAAAATCTGGGCAAGCTGCCTGACCATAAAGCAGCTCCCATGCCCTCCTTGGCTACAAAGGGTACTGCAAGGACGACTCTACAAACTCTTAAGTCCAGTGCATGCAGGAGGATGGGTTATTGGTAAGGTTTTAGGCCTTTGGAGACTGATTACAGCCTCCCATTTTTTCACTTCAGACTCAAACTGGTATTGACTCAGCTGAGAGGAAGATAAGCAGCATTAGTACTGGAGATGAACCTCGGTTTTACTGTAGCAGCACATTTTAGCCTTCTTTTCACTGGCTCGTTTTCTTAGCCAGTTTTTGAGGATGAAAATGTTGCTGTTCTTTGGTAGACACAGAAATCTGTCAGCAGAGTTCACCTGTCCTAACACTGACAGATGAAAAATGGGAACATTTTCAGCCTCTTTTAAGCTCTGACCTAACCTGCTGCACATACCAAAACAGTGATGTATCTTTTTCCTTTTCTTCCCTCAGCAGGTAGTTGCTCTCTCCCCCCGCTCCACACACACACACACACACACACACACGCACATGCACTCGCACACAGCTGATCAGACGAGGAGAGGGTATGGGCAGAGTCTATGGAGCGATGTCCAATAGCACATCATTATGAAATTCTTAGAATGTTTCTCCCAAAGAATATAAAGTTTAACACATTCTGTACATATTGTTGGCTTCTTAGTTATAAAGTAAACACAGTAGCAAACTGTCCATAAAGTGTTGACTCAGCTTAAACGCAGCCCCTTCTCATTTTATCTTGCTGAAAGTCCTCTTCCAGTCAGAAACACTCCAGTGATGTGGGCATTTGGTGTGTGACAGCAGAGGAAGGAAGAAAGAGGCACTTTTGATCGGCTGGTATTCCTGGACTTCCCTTTTTCCTGCGGAGGTCTATGTTCCTGACACTAGATGGTAGTGTTAGCACGGAAAACCGCTGTGGATAGGCACTTGGCAACAAGGCTCCAAGGCAGTGCCTGCTCTCTGCTATGTCATCAGGATTGGTTTCTGCCGCACCTCCAGGATATCTGGGCATGGGAGAGAAACAAAGAGACACAGCCAACTTAAGAAGCTCCTGAAAGCAACCACAGCACCAGGAGCACAAAGAACTGAAGACATAAATGTGGACTGCATCACAGCCCACCAGGAATCTAAAACACGACGAGTATGCGGCTTTGCCTGTTAAAATCAGAGTTAACCAGGATGCAGCTGGGACGAACTGAGAGATGAGAAACTGCAAATATATCCCATCATGTGGAGAGGACAGCTGATCTACTATCATTTATACTGGGATGAAGCAACATATATTAGACAGGGAGAGGCAATATTTTCCAGGGAAACAAGTGTAAGTGCCATTAACATGAGATGCCAAGGGGTTTCCCATTATTGAAAGGAGAAATGCAACATCCCCAAGCCCCTTAAGGAGACTTCTGTAGGTATAAATAATTCACCTCTTTCATTCATTCTATAGCCCAAAGCCTACATTTCTGCACTCAAAAAGCTGCCATAAAAAACCACTCCTCTTTTTGGCTCCTCAACTCCATATTGCCCAAGTGGGACAGAATATGAACCTGTAAAACTTCTGTTGTAATCATGGGCATCTTTCTAAATATGGGCAGTAAAACCAACATGGCAAGGCACTACACAGAAGTATCTGTAAACTGGGCTGCTATGTTCTTTTCTAGGCTACACAAAGAACAAGAAACATGGGAAAAGGGAGCACACAATTAAAAGGCTGACCAAACACAGCTGCAGAAAGAGGATGACATGAGAAAAAATTGATTCCCAGCTCCAGAGGGCTCCAGCCACACCTGTAAAGAATTAAACACAGTGGAGGGAGTCCAGTGAAGGGCCACAGAGATGACTAAGGGACTGGATCATCTGACATTATGAGGAGAAGGTGACAGAAGTGTGATTATCCAACACGGACAGAAGGGTCAGAGTGAAGTCTTATCAATAAACTTAACACATTTTAAAAAGTACTTTGATCACAGTGGGATTTTAATATCTTAGTACAGGTTTCCTGAACTACCCAAGAGAAATGAGCACCTTTCCCACTTCACCCTGCCCTACATGTAATGCTCCTGCTTCCTGGAAAGCTGCCACTGGCACAAATACACTGATTACAAAAAGGCCTTGGAAACAGGGCCTACACAATGTGTCAAGCTAAAACAAATGTGGGTAGTGAAAAACTGCAGATGAAAATCCTGCCCAGAAATTTCATGCCCTATTTCTGTGTATCTCAATATATACCACAATTCCTGCAACCACACGTTCAACAAATTAAGTCTCAGAAAGGATGTTCAAGCTCAAAGCCAGTAGTTAAGCATGGAGACATTTGTGACACCCTCTTGAGCAGGTATTAAATGACAGCAGAAACAATACATCTTCTGTGAACTCCAAAATGCCTGTGGTGAGAGAGTGAGTGAGCTTGGTAACTCCAGCTAACTTGTAAGACTATCAACACAATGATCATGAGGAACAATTACGTATTTTGCTGAAACATTCAAACTCCATCCTTAATTACAAATGACCAATTTTTTACTGGAATCTATAATTTCTTCTAAATTGAAATCAATTCCTATCTACAGTGGCATTACAGAGAAATACTTGTTCCTCTGTCTTAACAGCAGAATCCCCCAACATTGTAGGCTGTGCACAATGCATGTCAAAATTCACCTGTTAAAATTCGATGCAATGGCAAAGTGATGTATGTTAAGTGTGCATAGAGTAGAAAGTTTTCATCTGTTCTGTTCAGCTTCAGCCACGAGCCCACCAGCGAGCGTCCTGTTCCAGACAGGGACCGTGACCGGAGATTTGTCGCATTGTGAAGATCTGCAAAGGCAGGAAGAGACAGCAAGCCTCAAGGGGTTGCAGTTTGTTGGAACACTTCTGAAACTCAAAAAAAGAGGAAAGCCTCCTATTCATTGTTTAGAGACAAATCACATGCAGGACACTATCATAACTGCTTTTTTAAAACCAGACAGACGTTGCCTAGCACAGAGTTCACCATTTACAGTGAAGCTAATAAATGGTAGCAGCAGCAGATGAAAACAACAGACAGTCAGGACAGGCCTTGTGCTACCACACTGCACCATCAGAACCCTAACTCAGCCTTCCCTCATACACAAAATCATAGAATAACCCTAAAATTAAGTACTTATGCAGAAATTCACCAGAGTAACAAAATAGAAATTATTTCTTTTGAAGAAAATTGACATCTAGCAGACATGCGGAGATTCAGAATTAATACCACAGTTTCCTGCACACCTCCATGCACACCCTGAGCCACACCTAGGACCCTTCAGCTGAGCCACTGTTCTCAGAATTAGTTTAGATATCCCCAAGTAACTTTTAAAACAAAAAGATACTGATTCCCCTGTAGGCCAGAGGAGTTTTTTACAGGTGCAGGTCTCTCGCACAGCCATCTTCTCCATTTTTGACGTGTTTTTAAATCTTTGCTCTATTGCCCTGTAAAATTCAGTCCTGTCCCACAATGCTAAAAGCAGATGTTGAAGTCAACATATTGATTCTGAACCAGAGTGATCCAAGCTCTGGGACTGAAAGCAGCTACCGATCCAAACAAAGAGGAAAATACGTGGTGGCAGCTACTAAAGAAAGATGCATAACAATGTGGGAGGAAAAAACTGTGAAAATCTTTCCCTCCTTCCCTATATATGTATATAGCCAAGCTGTCTATTTCCTCTTCCCATGCATGACCACTATGCCAGGAGCACTGTGGTGATCAGGGCAGAAGGAGCTGACTCTGGTAGCTGCAATAAGCACAACTGTCCTATAATGCTTGCAGACAGCAAAGCCACTGAAGCGGGGCCTTGATGGGCTGCTCCTGTTCACCACGGGTCTGTCTGCACTGGGGCAACTCTGCAGCAGCAGTGGCTGTACCAAGGACAAGATCAGCAGATCTTTACACAATCCACATCTTTTCCTCCACCCACAAAGCCAAGATGCACCCAAATCTCTGCTCCTATCTCTGCATCTTCTGCATCTGCATCTGGCTTTTTCATGCCAAAATAAGAAGGTTTCACCACTGGAGCTCCTGAGCAAACACTGGTAGGACACTCAAGTTTCTGAAATTTGTAAAAAAATCTCAATTTAGTTACTATTCCTTGTAGAAAACTCATCGTTGAGTAAATTAAACTTCCTAGCATAAGCTGCTAAAATATTCCTCTTTTTATTTTTCAGATGAGGAACAATAAGGTCAAAACACTTAGAAACCATTTCCTGGTATTTTATATGAATGCTATAAAATATCTGAAAAACCTAGAATTTGTTTACTTCCATAAATACATTATAAATATATCCTTCTGTATTAGAAGGAAAAGGATATGAAAACTAAAAGAATGTCCATCATTATGATGAAATACTCTAGGATCAGACCCTGCAAGACAACCCTGAGCAGGCACTGCACCACCCATGAAGGTTGCCAAAGACCTTGAACCCTGTTCTCTCCTGGGCAACCTCCAAAATAAAGGTACCAAAAACAGGACTGCATGTGGGGAAAGCCGCCCTTCTCCCAACCCTACCCTGTGCCTAGTAAAACATACTTAAACACATCACATTTCAAATAACATAGGCTCTGATCAGGCAAATTAAGGAAAAAGAGATGAACAAAGGTTTTTATTGATAGAACCCTGAATTAGCTACCATCATGTTTTCTTTAAACTGCCACAGAATTTGCATTAAATATTATCACTTCAGTTTGTTTTTTAATGTGCAATTCTTTATTAGCTAAGGTGGTCCAGTACTGCTGATAGGCAATATCTTTGCTACTTCAAACAGAACTTTTTTTTTAATCTGGAAATTACCTTTGTGTTTATCTGTTAGAATGCCAACAGACAGATTTGTAGACTGAATTGTTTTTAAACATATGAAAAGCAGTTTTGACATTGACATTTTTGAGTTTCTTGCCTCACAAGACCGTGATGTGATTGGGATTTATATACTATATTCTGAGCCAGGCTCCATCTTGCCGGTTGTTTCCTGCTGAGTGACTAGAATTTAAAGGAAGAGTTCCACAAGGCATTAAACTATTATACAAACTCATTAGGTTTTCTCTTTATAGAGTTCAGAACTGATTCAAAGCCAGTTGAAGTAGATACCATTACACCAGCTTTAACCAACTCTAGATCAAATCAGAATTCAAAGAACTTGTTGCTGAGAACATGCCCTACCCCACTATACCCGGAAAAGTGTCCCCAGAGAGTGTGGCATCTGGGAAAGGGGGAGGATTTCAGCTGCTCCAGTTTTTCTCAAATGGGTCCATATAAAAGAAATAAGTTTTAACATATTTAGGAGTTGTGGGCTCCAGCCTTCAATGAGATGCTTAAGCCTGTGAAAAACCTCATTTTCAGAGAGGCACTGGCTGTATGTGGAGCTCTCGTTTTTCCACCCTGCAAACCTTCTTGAAAACCCTGCACTGGGATCCCTTTCCACAGCTCTGTGCCCTCTCCAGACAAGTCTGTTTAGCTGTCAATACTTCTCTCACCTCCACCGTCATCATCTCTGAAGAACTCCTCACTGTCATTTGCTGAATGGGACTTTTTCATCTCAGCAATTCGATTTCGGGGCACTTTTCTCTTGAGGGATGGGGAGAAGAAGGATGGGCGGTTGTTACGTTCTGGGGTTGGCGGTGTGCTGAAAGAAGTAACCTGAAAGGGAAACAGAAGAAATGCTGGAGAAAGTCTTGGTTTTTCCTCCATGTGCCACAAGGTGGTCACGTGTAAAAATCAGAATGGTGACTGGTGTCTAGCTGTTTTATCAAAGCGGCTAGAGAATTTCAACTGAGCAATCATTTCAGCTTCAAGATGCTCATCAAGGGGAAAATATTTTGATATATCATAACCCTCAACTGTTACATGAATAATGAAAAACCTCTCTCCTCAGATGATCACTTTTAACAAGGATTTACAGTCATAATGGCACAAAATTAATAATTTAGGCACCAAAAATGTCAATCTTATTTTTGCACGTTGAAATTCAGGAGACTTAATATGCTAAGAATGTATTGCATTGAACACACTCAAATCATGCATCTTCATTTCTTTGGCATGCACAAGGCAGCAGTTTCCCTATTAGGAAGGCTGTACCATGGGATCCCTGTGGAAGGTCAATGTCCCTGGGAAGCAGAGTCACAAATTCCTGAGCCCAACACACTGAGGCAGAAGCGAAGTCAATGTTCTCTTTTATGTGTGTCATGTTTCAATACTGGAAGGAGAAAATGAAGCTGTGGTGCCTCAGATTATTTGGTTAGTCCAAGTGATGACAAATACATGGATGGGACTCTTTGTGGTGAAACTGAAGTTAGGGACAAAACTGTGGAGACACCCTTCCTTCAGAGCAATAGTTGCCATTGAGTAAGCTACAATTAAAGCCAGCACACCTGTTTTGGAGAGAACTGAAATGTAGTGCTGATGTACTGGCTGTGATTGCAGTATTTTAATGGTTTCATTTCAAAAGGAAAAAAATAGGGATAACTACTTTGCAAATGGATGTGAGTAACTTTTATCTTGTCTTTTCTTTCACACAGTCAATTTAACAATGCCATAACTCTCCCTGAGCTGGCAACTGACACTGCTCATACCTGTCCAAAGAAATGCAGAGGGACGTGACATGGAGTGACAATGGCAGCCAAGCCAGGTTGATGTTACACTGCAGAAACACTCCATGTTGTCCCTCTATCACCAATGTTAAAAAAATAAAAGAAACGGATTGTAACACCCAACTGATCCTCTCCCCAGCACACTTTGTTTCTAATTTTTGCTTGTCTCTGTTTTTAATTTTGGAGTAATTTCATATCACACTGTGGGGGGAACCAGAAACAGACATATCACCGCTAAAACCATTAGCAAAAAGCAGTGGTAACACATTATCAAATTTAATTTGACATTTTCCAGCTGACACTGGAAGCCTTGGAGACAAAAGATCATGTTGATCAGGCCTGACTTCTTCAGGCTGTGTTTCTGTGGTAGAGTACAAGAACATGCAGCTAATGAATTCTGTGCTGGTAGCGCATGTTGTCTTTTACCAAGTCAGAAACAAAAACCACACTGCATGCATGGAGATCTCTAGAAGCAGTTCTGCAGATCTTTAAATTATACAGGTTAACCACACTGCACAGAAAACCATGCTAGAGTCCATCAGGTACTGACCCAGCCCAGGTCTGTGCAGGTATTTTGAAGACATGTTGCATAATCCCCATTAACCAGGTAAAATGTCTTAACGGAAAATAAAGTTCAGAATTGAATAAAGGCCAAATCAGCATCTATGGTCTGATTCTACTGGCATTTTACAGCACTTGCATTAAAATTAAGCATATGTATGAATATGATGCATCTGGACCCATGATCTTTGCTTTAGCATTATACAAGCTTCATGTTGGCAGTATTCCTCAGTGGCAAAACCTAACAGCACCACTTCCTGTGAGGTTTAGCAAGCAACCTATATAATAACAAATTCCATGTTTCTAGGTAAATCCCATTTAGCACAGAAGTGGAATCTACTTTTTTTTATAGAAAACACACAGAATCATCGGTTTCCCTGGCATCAAGATTGCTGTTGTTTCAACAAAACACTCCTCCAGAAGTATGAATCATCCGGTCATCTCTGTATTCAGCATTTGCTCAGGGGAAACTGTATTAAAAAATCCATCTCATATACTGAGTACAACCAAATTACACATAGGCAAACCAAAGTGCAGAACCTCGATGTGACTTAAACCCAGCTTCAGTCTGCCTCCTGGCTTTGGAACAAAGCATATTCATGCTTCACCTTAAGAAAATATTTCTGTCTGCTACTTACTCTCTCATGCACTGGGGAGTCTGGATTTGAATCTTCTTCTGTCCCATATGGTGAAGTGTCACCAGTGGAAACTCTACTCACTGCCATCTCCGCATGTCCTTTTCCCTGCGGTCCTTTCATTCGGACAAACTCCATGTTGTTGTATTTATAAAAGCCAAACGACATTCTTTGAGCCATCTTAGCTGCAACACTCACCTACAATGCATCAAGACAGGGGAGAAAAACGTGTAATAACAGCTCTACAACTTGAAAATAACATCCTCTGAAAGCAGTTATTTAAGAAAAAGTCAGAACCATAGTGGATAATGATTCCCAAGAAACATTTTAAGCCACAATCTGAAGTGATCTCCAAACGGAAAGTAATTTTACAGAGACAAAAACAGGTTCTGAGAAGAACCAACTCCTTCAGCCATCTAAAAGGCAGAGTTACCAATGGCACACTGAGAGAAAACTGAAAGTTTCTATCCAGGCCCACACACTGTGGCACAGGAGAGCACAGGCAGGTATGTGCACAGCTCAGTGCAGCCTGTGGTGGGGCACTCGTTTGAGTCCAAAAAGCAATAGACACACACATACAAGATGCCTCAAACCAGCAAAGCACACCCCACAACTGGGTCACTACTTTGTGCTGAGTAATTTCTGACATTTTTATGTCCATACTGTCAAGGCCAAAATGTAAGGAACAGCCCCATGCACAACTAAGCTGCACTGCATGGCTCACCAAGACACCCTGACAACTTTAAATCCCCTAAACAGAAACAGGGGCTCAATTTCCAGTCAGCAGAACTGAACTGAAAATTGAACTGAGAACTGAAAAAAGGAACAGACCAATATGAAAACAGCCAAGGTTTTGCTAAGTGAAGTAACTAGGACTTATCCATAAGTTTAAGTGATTTATTGCAATTTTCATCGGTTTATGAAAGGGCCAAGATGCTCATCAGCTTATATTGTTCTGAGAATTACAGAATCCTAGAATAATTTGGGTTAGAAACAAACTTTTAAGATCATTAAATCGAACCATTAACCAAACACTGCCAAGCCCACCACTAAATCATGTCCTTAAGTGTCACATCTACACATCTGTTAAATATCTCAAGGGTTGAGGACTTCACCACTTTCCCTGGGCAGCCTGTTCCAGTGCTTGACAACCCTTCCAGTAAAGGAATTCTTCCTAGTATTCAATCTAAACCTTTCCTGAAACAACTGAAATCAAGTAATCTTCAAAAGACTAGAGATTACTCCTGTTCTGTAAAAAGAATGGTAAAATTGCAAGTTTTGCCTCTGGCCACAATGGAATATTTGAAGAGTTAACAATTTTACTTCATCTAACAAAATAATGTCAAGTAGCTGTGTGGTCAATCAGGACATTCCTAGGCTATGAGGTGACTTTACCACATCAAATCTTATCTTTCCGCTGCAGGGCTTTCTTTTTATGTTGTCGTCAGTGATTCTGCATTGCCACTTATTTTAATAATCCAGCTGCTGATCATGTAAGGCCACAAGATGACGGTGGGAGAGAAACAACTTTTGTTTCATGTTCTCTCAGAAACCTGTTAGAAGAGTATAACGGCTCACATTTAAAACAGGGAGAAGAGAAATTATTCAGGACCTCTCCCGACAAGGGTAGAAACAAAGAGAAATTTACAGACATAGCAGATATTGTGGGATTTTCTTCTGTTTGTTTCTAAAATCTCTCATGATTGTCTTCATAATAAACCATTTGAGAAGTTTACTGACTCTTGATTTCAGCACTAAGTACTGAATGTGAAGGTGAAAGTGCTGGTATTTCATGTTTCTGTAGAAAGCAGAGAAAGCTTCTCTCAGAGGCAGTGAGACTACAGGGGTCTTTTAAAAACAGCCATGAGTGCAAAATACAATGAAGAAAAATACACATTACCGCAAAGTAGTTACCAGAGTTTAAGATCTCCCATGAAATCATACCTTCTCTGAATACAGAAATATCTATGACCCTTCAAGAAAATGAAGGGGCTCCAAGAACTGTTGTTCAGGTCCATTGCAGTGTCACACACTTGACTACTTATCCCTACCTTCCCTCCTTCTGGCAAACAGCAGAGGAATATATCCCAGTCTGAATACCCTCAGCTATCTGAGCCAAAACCAGTAGCTTTCAGCTAACTTTCAAAGCCAAAAAAGACAGACTATGATGCAGCTGATCTAATAGGACAAAAAGCTGACAGCCTCAGCCACAAAGAAAATCCAGTCAGAGCACCATTGCTGCAAAGGACATGGTCTTTCAGAAGCTCCTTACCCTGTTGTCATAGACTTTCTTGAGTGCTTCATAGCGGATGGACCCCTGGAAAATCACCCCTTGGAAGGTGTTGCTTTTATCACTGGCCACCAGCTCCACACAGACCATTTCTCCTTCTCCCACAGTCATGTCACTGAAAACCTGCCAAAGATGCAAGATGAAACACTTTGATGCAAACTGCAGTTGTTCAAATCAAAACACATTAAGATTCCCATGGCTCTCCATATGCCCAAAGAAGTTTCAATATAAACTGAAAGGGAGCAGAATGTTCCACCCCAGCCTTTCAAAAAAACAGACTCCAGGCAGTGCACACTGCAAATCAAATCACATGTTGAGATGAGCAGCTCTCACATCAGCCTTTCATGCTTTAGCCCATCATAGACACTGATGCCTAAATACAGCTTTAAGATCAGATTTCAAACATTAAAGAGAGAGTAAGGTTAAATAAAATAAAATAAGATCTAGCAGAAGATAACCCTCAACTAGCCATGAACATTTGTTCAAAAGGTACAAGAAAACAGCTAATCAGGACATAAGACTAGAATAGGACAAAACTTTGCTGTTGCGACAAGGAACTCACCTCTTCAAAACTGTCAATCATGAAGAATATATTGGGGTAGCTGATCTTTGACTCCTCTCCTTTACTGTCCATCGGGTGTTTGCTCGGAGATGCAAACACTTGCTGAGAAAGATGCAGAAAAAGATACTTTTTCTCAGTTACATGTTCTTGGGAACCGACACTCAAAACACAAGGCAAGTAATTACAAAACATCTCAGGCTGGCAGTGCTCACTTACACTAGAGATGCTGGACATCCTGCAAGCACAGCTGAGCTGGTTTCAGACTAAAGCCAGATTTGCAATTATGGCACTTGAGAAATCCTTGGTTTCCACATGCAAGTAATCAAAAACATTGCTCCACAGTAAATGCCCCTGTGTGTACCTGACCTCTCACCATACTACAGTACACCATCCTACTTTTTCATCACCACTTTCACATGCCTTTAAGCTGCTGCAATGTGCTACAAAGTAAAATGCCACAGTGCAAGAAAGTTACCGTGAAGCAGCTGACCCAACACCTTTACTTTAATTTGTTATTCTTTACTTAGTACCAAACCTTAGTAAGATCAACCTCCCTCAGTAAGGGCAGCGTGGCTGTCCTGGGGTGATTCATAATGTTACTTTATTCCATGTCTATCTGCACCCAAAAAACATTACTGTATCTTTACAACCATAGAGCCATAGACTTTGTGTGTGTGGGGTGCAATCGCAAGCATTTTTGAAATCGGCGCGGAGGCAGTTTCTGGGCTCTTGGCTGTGTAGTATTCACTTTGCAAGCTACTTGGTCTTTGTTCAGGCAAAGGCTTTCCTTCCCTTTTTTTGTTCTCTCTTCATTTTGTTTTTTTTTTTTCCCTCGTCTAGGGGAGACTGCAGTTAGCAATTTTGGGCTGTCTTAGGGCGAATTCCAGAGGCACCCACCTTGTAGCAGCCCTCACTCCAATCCAAGCCCTTCCAGGAGAGAAGCCCATGGAGAGTCTCTCTTTTGTGGCAGCTTTGGGTTTGCAACTGTAGCTACTTGCAGAAACTGCATTTTGGAATTATAAACTGTTTCAAAGTGAACTTTGCAAACTCTGCCGGCAGCCAGAAAAAAGCAAGCAAGAAAAAAGTGAGCGAGTTCCTGGGGCCAGGCCGCCCTCTGCCCGTGCCCACAGAGCGGCCCTTTCCCGCCAGCCCACAGCCGGGGTGCAGAGGAAGCGGCCGCAGCAGCGCAGACCCCACACGGGCCGGCGAGTTTCCATCTGCCTCTGGAACCGCTCTGTGGGCTCCTGCCCTCCTGGTAGGGGTTGCTACCATCTTGTCTCTTTGTTCCTGGGGACATGTGATCACTTGGGTGGTGCCATCTTGGAAGGGAACGACACAATCTTCCTTGGCCACATGGCTGTCTCCTGCAGGCGCCATTTCGGGAACAGGTATTTCTGGCATTCTGGGTCTCTGTTCCCAAGGGGTTTTGAGTTTTAACAGTTTGGTATCTAGCAGTTATTTACTTTTTCTCCCTGCCTGTTGGTGTCTGTTAATAAAATGTTACTTTTTCACTTTAATCTACTCATATTTCATCCCTTATTGGGGGAATGGGATTGGTTGGAGTCAAGGGGGAAGTTACTCAATTCAGAGTGCCCACCTCTTTAGACTGTCCCAAACTGTTGGAAACGATACCAAGTTTAAAATTTTTTTATATAACTTTAGTCAGGGGTTTTGTTCATCTTTGCCCCAGGGGGAAGGCAATTGAAGTTTCTCTTCAGGGGACTGTTTCATCACTCGAGGCCTGATGAGCTTAACACCTCAACAGACTGGGAGTAACACAGAAGATACACAAAAGATAACGACCATCAACGACCATTAATGAATATCAACTCCAAACATCACCCCTGGCATGGTCAGAAACACCTGGTCTGGGAAAAGAGAGATAAGAGAATGAAGAATGAGAACCTAATTAACATTGAAGGCAAAGAGATTGATAACCAATAGGAAACCAAATACTAAGAACTGTGTAACTTTGGACCAATGAACATTGAACCAACAAATTTCTATGGGTTTTGACTGTATAAGTATGTGAAAAATCTAGTAAAAATTATGTGTGATGGAACGATTTTCTCTGTACAACCCGGGCAACGTGTGGGTGAAATGATTTCTGTTGCACATCCTGGCTAGAACAAAATCCTGGCCAGAATAAAGTAACACCTTGATTCTCTAACACTAAAAATGTTGTTGGAGAGTTTTTTGGTTTTGTTGTGGGTTGACCCTGGCTGGGTGCCAGGTGCCAACTCATTAACTCTATCACTCCCTTTCCCACTGGGACAGGGGAGAGAACAGGATGGAGGGGAAAAAAAAACCAACAGGGTGAGATAAGGCAGTTTTATTACAGCGAAAAAGAAAGAAACAAGCAGAGATCTGCGTGTGCAAGAGCTAAAGAGAAAAAGAAATCAGTCTCTACTTCCCATCAGCAGCAATGTTCGGACACTTCCTAGGAAGCAGGGCTTCAGCACACATAACCATTCCTCCTCCCTTCCTTAGATTACATATCTGAGCTGAAGTCATATGGTATGGAATATCCCTTTGGCTGGTTTGGGTCACCTGGCCTGCTTGTGCCCCCTCCCAGGATCTCACCCACTCCCATCCCCTTCGGTGGGGCAAGGAATCAGAGGGACAGCACTGCTCGGCAGTAGCCAAAACACTGCTCTGTTATCAACACCCGTCCAGCTACCAATGCAAAGCACAGCCCTGTAAGGGCTGTGAACTTTACCTCAGTCAGACCCAATACAGTTTTTCCCACAGTTTTGGTGACAAAACCAAGACAATGGCTCACAGGAGGGCATGCACTTGGTTTCTCATCCGCATCTTCTGCTTCTGTTACTTTCCCTATCACTGTGCTTCCTCTTTCACGTTTCTCCCTCCTAAGCAGTTCCTGAACTCCCTTAGTGACTTTGTTTAAACAGCCAAAGGCTTTAGATTTTATAATTCCAAAAAGATTAACGAGTAGGTAAGGAGGGAGAAGGAATTCATACTGAGCAGCTTTCTTTGCTTCCACATTTGTTTACAAACAAAGCTTTGAATTACAGAAACCTGTCAAATCTTAGCCCACTGTGAACATGTTGAAAGCTTTGAATCTGACCAGGCTGTCAAGCTCGTGACATTCTTGCTACAAACCATTCAACACAAAACATAGTTAAGGATAGGGTATTAGATATTCATGAGAGGGTTGCTTTTCCTTATTTTTCCTTATGCGGCCTTTATGCACATTGAAACAGAATTAAAAAGAAAGGTTGCTTCAAGACCAGAAACTGCACCAGAAACATCATTAGAAAGTAACCAGACTCCTCAAAAATGCTACTTGCACCAATGCCTGAAACAAGGACGTCCTCCAGGCATCCTCGTTCTCACACCAGCCAACGAACAGCAAAACACCCTCCCAAATACATCTCCAGTTGGGCACACCTGAGGAAAATACAGTTTGTGGAGATCTTATTGTCAAGCCAGCAATTTGCAAAATAAAGTCAGCCTTTTTCATACTGGCTTTGTGCCCTAAGCACTCACTGGTATGAGCAGAGTAGATTTGTCATAGGTCTGGAGTAGGACAGCAAGTCTTAGGCCATCAACATCTGGCTGCACATGGGCAGGAGAAGACACATTTTCTAAAGCAAGAATCATCAGAGCAGTAATGCAGATCCAAACCAGCTGGATTTCCTTCTTCTAAACCCAACAGCTCAATGGTGGACATGACAACAAAATGCCCAACTGCAAACATGCTTTCACAGCATATGGAATTGCCTTTCCTTTCTATAGATCAACACGATGATGCTGAAATGCTACTGGTATGTACTGGTAAGTTTAAATGTGGAAAAAGGGAAGACACAATTTATAAGCAGTCCCACAGTAGGAGCCTCTAGAAAGGAGGAACAAAAAACTTCCTCTTCATTTTAAATACTGCTCACATGCAGTAAAGTAAGGGCATATCCCTCATATTTTCCTTCCTAGTTTTCAAATCTGCAAATAATATTCACAGATTTTTCTCAAAAACATTTGCAGAAGTTAAGTTGGGGTGAAATTCGGACTAGCCAACAGTGAAAAAAGCAATGAGAAATAACAGGCTTAAATCAGCAGTGCAATGTGGCATCTCAACAGCACCTAGAGAAAAAATTATGTGCTTAATCAATGTAAATTACAGAGACAATAGTCAGCATTGCCAGTTTTGTTTGTAGGCAAAGCAAAAGTTCTTTTAAAGTGGTAAAACATGATTAAAAACTAAAGAGCACTGGTTTATTTAGGTGAAGCCATGCAAGCAGTTGCACAAACTAAGGGAATAGAAACGCCTGGGATAAATAGCCTTTTAAAGGCAACAGGAGCCTTTTAAAGAAGAATTTCTGCTAACTAGGAGAAGTTGTTGCAAGATCTACTGGAAACTGAGTGGGAAAGCCTCAGGTTTTTTCTTCCTATCCCCTTTATGCTTGTTATTTAGACTCTTCCACTACGCTAAACCCTGGATTAACTGCCCACAAAAGATAAAAGCCTAGGGTGTGGAGATGAAAGGAATGAGCAGTTTAAGAGACAAACTAAGAATCCTGTAAAATAATAAAAATATAAATTGGGAATCAGTAAATTGTCTGCTGTTTAGCAGCTCTACATTACAAACTTACCCTGAAGGCTCCTCATAACCCAAATCTCATACAATTTCAGGTTTAGTCTCAGACTGGGGAACAGTTTGGCATCATATTCCTTCCTCCCCCCAGCACTTTCCCTCTCTCCCCTAAATCCAGCAGGCAAAGATATACACCCTGAAGCATGCAAGGGTCTTCACAATTCTTTGAGAGGGGCTATAAAGGACATTCAGATCTCACATATAGATAACTGGCAAGAAATGTCACTATACAAAGACTTGAGATGCTTCGTGAGGATGAATCTGTCAAACCACAGCCTGAGAACCACTGCCACAGTTTTTAGGATTAGGTAATACTGGATACCAACCTCTGATCCACAGCAATAAAAGGGGAAGCTCACCTGAGATTTCTTTTTGTGAATATGAATATCTCCTCCATCGGAGCGTGTGCACACAGCACAGGTCACCACATAATCCAGCTGGAACAGGGCACCACACAGAGAAATTAACATTTACAGTTGGGAAAACAAAACATTCCTGAGTGAAGCAGAACACATTCTGTCTCACTTTTTTTTAGCTGTATGTCTAAAAAGTAAGATATTTTGGTGTTGCCATTTTCTTTACTCTCTTTACTATACTGAACCTCCTTCAATTTTCAAGCCTGTGTTTGTTCATTAACTCAGTGACACCAAAATCTCTTGCACAGCTGCTTGTTGAGGTGCAGAGCCAATGGGTAAGGAAAGTCCTGCCAATATTGTTTAACATGAGCTTATTTTCAGATGGGGGAATAAGAAGCACACACACACACCACCACACACCCCTAAGCACACTTTAGGATAGAAATAGAAAAGATTTCCTCCCTTTGAACAGGGAAAAAGAAACACATTAATGAACACCAGTGACATGTTAGAGAGGTCAGAAAACACTAGCACAGCCTCCCAAACAACTTATAAAAACTTATAAGGAGCAAGTGCAATAGCTCTGGACAGCAATGCCCAGCTGTAACAACATCTCTCAATTCCGACTGTGGCAAATGTATCCTGGTTTTATTGAGTATCAAATAAAGGCAAAAACTGCTCTCTGTAGAGAAGTTCTGCAAAGAGACTTCTGGGAGGAAGGCAAGAGAATGAAAACAATTTATTTTCCAGGATGTGTGCCTGAGCCAACAGTTTCCCATTCTGAGACCATAATCAGCAAAACTTTTCAGGGATCTCAAATGATTACAGTAATATTCAGCTTTCCTAAGCGCCAATGTAACACACACAATAACCAAACAACCTATGAGTTAATTAAAGAAATAATTAGTTCTGGCTTCATGCTCCTACCACCAAATGTTTTATTCAAGTTCTGCTGTCAAGAGTAGTAACCTCTCTGCATAATACATGACACTGCATTTACACTTACCACTCTTCTCTCTTAGCTGCACCAGTACTGTGAACTCTACTGGAAATGCTGCTTGTCTAAGTCTCATTCACTCCCAAAAACCATTAAAATGGATGAAGCCTTCCTTTTGCAAAATTTTGTTACAGAGCACAAAACTCTGCCCAGCTTCACTGCATAAAGTTTTTTGTAGAAAGCTATTAGGACTCTATTGAAAAATAATAAATATCTCAGTTTATGTTCATTTAGATTCTGAAAAGCAAAACTGCATAAATAGCCTGTGAAAATTAGATAAGCATCACTGTTACCTTCTGCAGGATGAGGTTCAAATAGACACTCTCTTCCCAGTCAATGTCGGGGTCTCCCAGGCCAGGAAGCTTCTTAGAATCTCTCCGGTAAACTTCAACTTCAACCTGCTAAGAAAATACCACATCTCTTTGACGACTATTACTTAGAGGTACCTATTTCCAAACATAAAACTGGTATCAGAAGCTGCACATCATGTAGCTTCCTAGTTTTCTGTCAGGATCAGATTTTGCTGATGATGCAAGGCTTTGCCTAGAAATGAACTGGGGAAACATGGGATGTGTAGGCAAACAGGGAAGAAAGGGAGGTCTGTGCAGGAGAATCTCAGTGTTGGACAGGAGCTTCATTTATTTCTTGTAACAGGTATGTTTCAGCAAAAATGAAATTAATAAAATCAGGGATGCACACACATATGTATTTCTCTTAACACAATCCCTCAGAATCAAGCAGGTCACTACACTAATGCTCAACATGGTCCAGCCTGTAGCTATTGCTTATTTTCCATTGGGATGGGAGTCTCTGGGAAGACAAAGTCCAACAATTAATCACAGAATATTACAACTTGGAAGACACCCACAAAGACCATCCAGTCCAGCTCCTGGCCCTGTACAGCACCATTCCCAAGAGTCACATCATGTGTCCCTTGGGGATGGTCCTGTGCGCTCCACAGAGGATATTTTGGAAACCCCTTTGTAATGGGTTTGCGTGGCCAGGTTTTCATAGCAGAGGAGCTACAGGGGTGGCTCTTGTGAGCAGCTGCTGGAAGCTTCCCTTACGTGCAGCAGAGCCAATGCCAGGCAGCTCCAGGATGGACGTGCTGCTGGCCAAGGCTGAGCCTATCAGTGACAGTGGCAGCACCTCAGGGATAACAGCTTTAAGAAGGGGCAGGTGGATGCCTGACAGAGGCTGTGACCCTGTGGAGAATCCACAATGGAGCAGGTTCCTGGCAGTGTCTGTGGAGAGAAGAGCCCAGGCTGGAGCAGGTTTGCTGGCAGGACTTGTGACCCTGTGGAGGACCCACACTGGAACAGCCTGTTCCTGAAGAACGGACCCTGTGGAAGGGACCCACACTGGAGCAGTTCCTGAAGGACTCTCCCATGCAAGAGACCCCACACTAGATCAGGGAATGAGTGTGATGAGCCCTCACACTAAGGACAAAAAAGTGGAGGCAATGTGTGAGGAACTTAACCATAACCTCCACTCCCCATGACCCTGTGTCACTGGAGGGGTGAAGAGGTAGAGAAAATCATAAAAGAAGGCCAGGAAGAAGGGAGGGGTGGGGAGAAGGTGTTTTTAAGATTTAGTTTTATTTTTCTTTGGTAATAAATTAAACTAAATTCCCTAAGTTAAGTCTGTTTTGTCCGTGACAGTAACTGGTGAGGAATCTCTCCTTGCCCTTATCCCAACCCACGAGCCTTTAATTGTATTTTCTTTGCCTTGCTGGTGATGAAGTGGTGTTGGTGGGCACCTGCCAGCATCAACATCCTGCACCTTCTTCTAAAGGTTTCACACTGGAACTACTGATTGGATGCAACTACATACAAGATTTTCAGCTGTACTGAAAGCCAAGCAAATGAAAAATCCCAAATAAACTCAGAACACAGAAACAGTTCTACCTATCCTAACAAACTGAAGCAGCTGAGACAAATATAAAATGATGATGTAGCACACTGAGGTGAATGTAGTTAGACATTTCCAATACAAACCAGAATAAAAACAAATAAAGCTAGAATACTAAAATATAGTGACGAACAGCGAAACAGTAAAATTTCAGGATTGCCACTATCATCAGATACCATGAAAGCTGAACACGCTGTTCTTAACCATTTATTGTTAAACTTAGAAGTATTTTTTTAAAGGTCTATAGACTTATCATTCTTCTTTTGGTTTGTTTTTATTTCTTCCAAGGTTCCCATCCGTGATTTTTTATTGGCAATATAATTACACAAATTAATGACAGTTACTGCAAACAACTAAAGATGTGAACAGCTGAGGCAAACAATCTAGTTTAAATTCATCTCCAAACAAAGGTAATATTTGCACTTCTGCACCTCAAAGCACAGAAACATGACATGAACAAAATTCCAGAAATATCCTGTGAAACAATAGCCATCCAGTCTCTGAAGGAAAGATTCAGTGAGAAAACAGGGTGAAGGCAGGACTGAATAACAGCAGGGTAAAACTCCAGCTCTAAGTAACACCAGAGAAAGCAAAACCAAGTGCACAGCAGACACCGTTTCTGTCTCTCCTGCCTCTGTATCCATGGAGCCTTTATTTTAAGTCAAGTAGTAATTAACCACCTCATAAAACTGAAGTTTAAACCTCCCCCTGCAGAAGTCAGCCACTAATTCTTTCTGCTGGTGAAATTCGCTCACACATGAACAACTTCTCCCCAGCAATTACAAAGCCAGTGCTCAACAACTCTTTCATGGAATGCCTGGCAAGTCTGTCACAGATATTGACAGGAAAAGGGCTTTCTTTAACCATTTTTTCCCCCCTGCACTAATTCGAGGTAGGATTCCCTGGTGTACAACATGTAGGTCAGGGCAGAGTGGATCTCCGTGAATCACAGCTCTCCATGGACTGGAGAACATGCTGGATTTCAGACAGCTGAGCCCTCCCAGGAAAACAAATCTGTCCCAGCCAGGCATCCAGGAGACACTGGGTCTTTTTCCAGGCCTGTTACTGACTCACTTGGCCATGCCTCATCTTTGTGCTTGTTTACCTGGCTCCAGATCAGACGTGCCCTTCTGCAAGTGTGAAAAGTTGTTAACAGAAACAACTATGTAAATAATTATTTATTCCCAGTGAAACCCAAAAGCCAAGCTAGATATTTGCTCATTGAAATGAGTGACCCTTCTGGAGCTGAAATCCACGATGCCACCTTTGTATCAAGTTTTCAAAGGGTTCCTAAGCTACAGCTCTAAAGGAGAAGGCCCTCAGCCAGGCTGACGTCCCACATCCCACGGACATTTTACCCTTTTACTTCCTCACAAAACCCAGTTAAATGACCTTTGACTAGACAGTGCCTGGGAAAATACCTTGTTTTGAGAACTCATTCCAATCATCCTCTTGGCTCCAAGTGTGAAACTTCATTTAATTTGGCTGCTTTCCTTTTTCCAGCCTCTGGATCTTGTCATGCCTATTTATATATTTACATATATATCAAGAAGATCTTGAATACTCAGTTTTGGGTTTTTTGGTTTTGTACTTGGGTTTTTGGGGTTCTTTTTGTCATGTGTTAATCTTTGCTAATCTTTCAAATAAACCAGACAAAATACTTTTAGGAGACCTCTGTGCCTCTCATTAGGCACCGCCTCAGAACTTGTGCTCCTTTGTCACCCACTTGGTGTAACATAATGCACGTCCTAAGTTACCTATTTTCAGACAGCTGGAACATTTTTATCATAAAACATGGAAAAATCAATTTAATACCCCACTCTAGGTTTAAAGTCTTCATGATAAACAGGGTTTACAAGAAGCACTATTTTGCTGTCAGTGAGAAGCCAATCAAAAAAGCAGATCCTGGTTTTCTTCTAAATAGAAGTCTAATGGAATTACAGGTCTACTTATAAGTAGAACCATTTTCCAGGTTTTTTTCAGACCACATTCCCTAAAAAAGAGTAAAGGGGAGAGGATTGAACATGAAAAGGGAGAGGAAAAAGACGCAGGGGATAAAATTTAAGACTTTTTCCACAAACACAAGTTCAACAAGAAAATATTCCTACTGACCCTAGAGCCAGCTGCAATAGAGAGACCGAAATTTGATTTCTAGGATGTTACATTGACAGGTTTGCTTCAAAACATCAGGAAAAGTCTACAAAAGTAAAAAGCTTCTTTCAAATGGATCCATCTGCTACGAAATCAGAATGACGCCCCAGCATGTGCTCAGGTTGGAAAAGCCCCATCACACAGCATGTCTGGCTCTCGTGGCTTCAACATTAGAAGCATCATTCTCACATTTATCCAGGTAATTCCTTTTACCTCTCTTTTCTGTAGCAGAAAAGCATCATTTCAAAATGATGTCTTAAATTCAAACCAAATTAAATGGTCTTTCTAAATTCAACGACCAAGGAACTAAAGTCTTTCTCTTCCACGCTTCAGATTCACCTGCAAGCAGCCCTAGTTTCTTCTGCTCTTTTCTTGTGCATTATTCATCAGCCACTTGTTTTACTTCCTCACACTTTAAAAACCTCTTTTCATACTGAGTACTTTAAATGGTGTAACCTGGGTGGACATTAACAGAACAAACTGGTATTACCACTGCAGAGCATAATCTCCATTTCCAGACAACACTTTTCTTGGACAACCAATACTTTGTAGCTCCACAGACACTTATTTAAGCACCTCATCACATAGCTGGGACTTCTGTGTGCCATCCTGTTCCCTCACTTGAGCAACTCAACTTACACGCATGGATTGCCACAGCATGAGCCTGGCACAAGACAGCAGCTGGAGCTGTTTGGCTTTCCTGTTCCATCTAAGCAGCTTTCCACGAAGCAGCAGCACCACCACAGTGTGAAATTGTTCCAGAGTTTGCAGGCACAGACACACATTCCCATCCATCCCCTCTCTGAGCAGCAGTATTGGTTCTCCAGGATCAAAGGCATCGGAAAAGCCTCCTTGGGCAGGTGGATACTCAGTTGCTTCCATACCAGTCTCCTGTATAACTAATACAGATCACGCTTCCCACAGCACAAGCTATTTAGTTATAAATTTGGACTTACAAGATGACATTTTTACAAGCATAAACAATCAGGATTTTTTTTTTTTTCCTCTTAGGGGAATGGAAGACGTCTTAAAAGAAAAAAAATCATAAAAAATATTCAAGGTACAACAAAGAAGTGGTGCTAAATGCTAAACACCAGCCATCACACCACAGCAGGACAAAA
>VWZT01005944.1:195298-242410 GCA_013397055.1 Pachycephala philippinensis | reverse complement strand
AGGATAAAAGGAGGCTGCGTCCTCCGAAACCTCGAAAGAGAAAACCCTGTGGACATGTGCCCCAGTGGACTCTCTCCCTTTATTTGAATAAAGCTGCAGGACTCCTCTGTCTCCTTTGTGGACACTGGCTTTTCGGAGCATGATTTTCCATACACTTTCTTTCGCGGGGTCGGTTTTTCTGAGATCTGGGGGCAAGATGGTGTTGGCCTCTCAGCTTCCTGGCCATCCCCCGGCTGATTCATCTCCCTTCAATTCTCCGATCTCGGACCAAAAGCAAACAGAACAGTCCAGGAAAAAAACAAAGGCCGCCGAAGGATTGCTGTCACAGTGTCCAAGGCCAGGGAAAGGAAAAAAACCTTCTTGCCTAAGCTAAAAAAACCCAAGCTAGCTAAGGAACAAAGTAACACCGTCACCTGGGAGTGAGGCTTTGAAATGAGCCTGCCCAAGAGCCCCAAGGATCCTCCTGCCCCTGGACCCACCTTTAAGCTACAGCAACCATTTCTGGGCATAGAGCAGATGATTAGGAAATAGAGAACCACCCCAAGGCAGCTAGCCAAAAGCTCTTAGGGAGAAAGCCTCACACAGCTGTGAAGGAGAGAAAAGCAGAGTTTTTTCCTTGAACAAAACTCTGGGTAAGATACGCTAAAATTCTGATCTTTCACCACTTTATTATCCCACCCTGGTACCTTCTAGGTACCGATGGTACTCAGCCTGGGGCTTTCAGAGGGAGCTGCATCCACACACTGGATCCCTTACTGTCTCCCCTGAACAACTGCAGTTGCAGTCGCAGCTTGAAACAACAAAGTCAACTCACATGTAGCCTTTATTCCTTTTGCTATTCAGTCCTGCAAAGCTATTCCCACTATTCACATGGGTTTTAATAGTGCTGTAATTCCTCTAATTCCTTACAACCTAATCTTTTCTCCTGTCACTTATGGTTCTGGTTGCAGGCAGTGGCTTAATGACCTAAGACTGCCCTGGAGTTAACAATTTAGTTTACCTTAGAATGAGAAATGCTCTGATTTGTCAAGTCCAGCCCCTGAAATTTAGGGTTAATTACACTGCTCACTATCCCAACTCTTTTAGAGAAGATGAGGTATCACTGCAAACATCTCCCAACTTTGATTTGCTGGCACCCTCTCCTCCCACCCAAGTGTCCTTTTGGGGAAAGAACAGACACTGGTCTATGAGTAGCTCTGAAGTGAATGGCGAAGTTCGAAAGTCACATCCCACTTAGCTCTTAACAAGAACAAAAGGCACACAGGGCAATCTATACCATCAGTTGGCAGCTAGAAACAGCAGCTTCTTCCATCTTCAAAGACAGAAAATTCTCCTGTAACCTTTGCCCTTCATCACTCTACAACAAAAAACTGTTTGCCCTCCTCATTTGAGGGCACACATCAAACACAAGTTTTTCAGATCCTGCACTGCCTTGAGATTGTGTTTTCTCACTGAATTCTTACTTTCTTCTCATTGTTACATAAGTTTATATCTCAGTATTAAATAAATCACCTTAAAATTAATTATAGCTCTTGCAAAAGTACTTCATCACAAGGAATACCTACCAAATGTATTCTGTTTTCTTTTCAAGAAGCACAAGATGTTTCTTCTGATTGGCAAGTCACACACATAGAAAACAAAAGATTTAACAAGCCTACACATCTGCTTTCAGTATCTGCACATTGTATATGAAAAAGATTCTGAAGTGATAGGAATGAGTAAATTTTAAGACTAAGAAATGCTAACAGGACTCACAGAATTAAAAGCTGACTTCAACCAACCATAATTGAAATTACTTAAGTGAAAAGGACCCCAAAAATCTAGTTCTGCCTTTGAAACGCCAGAAATAGCAGAAGAGGTATAAAAGATGAAAAATAAAAGTGCAAGTTGTTCAAATTATTGGAGCGGTCTGAATGCTTGAAGATGCTCATGAAACAAATCAGGGGAAAGCAAAAATGTGCAAACCGTTAAGTCACATGGGTGTGGAAACTGTTTATCCCCAGCCTGGCTGTGGCACCAGGGCAGTGGTTAACAGTGGCTAAGTAAGACAAGGCTGGGAGTTCAAATATGCTGAGCAGTATCAGCCAGGCAAGAATGACTTGGTTTTGGGATCTTGACAAAGTCATCTTTGCTGCTGCCTCACACTTGTACTATGTGAATCCCACCAACTTTCATTCCCCAAATGCTCCACGGATCTGCTAAATCAGCTTTCCAAAATGAAAGAAAGAGATACATGTGTGACTATTTAAGCATTATCAAACATGGTCCCAGGCCACAGAGTAACCCGTATTGTCAGGTGTAACAAGTTGCTCACTGTTACCTTATTCCTGTACTGTCATTTTCCAGCCTTTCTGAAGCTCCTAGAGAAGCACAAGTACCCGAAGCAACACAATCAGCAGGATTCAGGAAGGTACATTACATCCGTAGGCAGCAGACACTGCCATGGGATAAAGAACATTACAAAATGGTAAACAATCAGTGTGTTTCAAACCACCTCTGTTGAATATAGAAATGCATAAACTGGGTTACTGACCAGAAGACAGGGTGGGGGAAAACCCTGGTCCAGACATTAGACATTTATGTTCCAATTACCGCAGTTAACTACAAACATGATGATGATATTCCAGAGCTCCAATTCAATTGCGTATTAATTTCACCACTGAACCCAGACATTCCCATACCTCTAATAAGCAAGTCGACCAGCCTGTAACCCACAGATAAATCCACTAAGTACTATGATGAACCAGTGGCCTGATGAGGCTTTCAGGGAGCTCCAAGCAGACACTTTTAGCTTCTCCAGGATGCAAGTCCAGCCTAGCAGTCCTCTTCTGTCCCTCCACTCCCCAGTGAGTCAGACAGATATGATACATTTCTGATACTGAATTACTCAGCATAATTCATCAGATGGGAAAACTGGGCCTGGGCTTCTTCCCTTCCCAGTGAAGTTGCTCTCTGTAGTAGAGAACAGAGCATCTTCTTGGCCACACGACTCAGGGCTGCCACTTTTCAGTGCCATTCATATTAAAATCACATCTGATTCTGGCTTTCTTGTCACCCTGTTTGACTGCTTAAGAAGAGTTATTCACAGACTGGAAGCAATATAAAGCAATTAATTAAAAATGCCCCTGCAGCCCACATACCTTTGTGAGTCTGGAGTTTTGCGACTGTGATACTGTGAAAGTATTTCAGCTATGCACTTGCTTTGCCTCAGACAGGAATCTACTTTGGAAATAGGGCAGAAGATGAGAGCATCACCACCCTGACTGGTGTTAGCCTGCCACGTGTGTCACAAGCATAGTGAAGGTCACAGACAGCCTGGATTGTTCTGTGTGGAAAAGAGATGTTCCTATCACACTCATCATAGTATTTTCTTCCCTTCACTTTTTTTCCAAGCAGTCTGCCACACCACACGGAGGAAATGGAGATGGCCTTGATGATCTTATAGGTCTCTTCCAACCCTGATGATTTTGTAAGTGCATCATGAAGAGAGGCTCTCAGGTAGCAGCTCCTTTATGCTCACACATGTAGACAATCAAACATCAGCAAAGTAGCACAAGAAAGCACAGGGATTTCTGGCAAGGGGAACAGCAAAAGAAAGGTCAAATCCTTGCACTGAAGATGTTGAGCTCTTTACAAAAAAATCAAGAGTATCAATCTGATAATGCCAGGGTTCCTTTTTCATGTTTCAAAATTAAAGCACTGTGTGGATGCTGAACTCTTTGCAGGAGCCACTGTTCCTGCTCACTGCAACACCCCTACAAGTTCAGCACAACGATAGAGCTGAGGCACAACAGCCAACTCCATATCAACTTGCACGTGTTTAAATCATTGTTCCCACATACTACCCATGAACAAGGAGAAAATCTATTCAGCAAGAAGGATGCAATCTTTGGCTATTTGTTTCTCTTCAGCATTTGGGTGGTAGCATGGGACTGCCACGAAGTGCAGCTTCGAGCTCTTCTGGAGACATCCTGTTTGCTTGCAGTGCTGAAAAAACCCCAACACTGCAACAGAGCCAGCAATGAAGGATTCTTAAAACTTGTATTTTTATTAGACGCTTAGTTCAGGTTGCTGAATCTTCCAGGTGGCCAGATAGCGACAGTGAAATAGGGATTCAATTGGGAAAACCCTGTGATTTTCAGTGCAAGTCATGTGCCTGAAGTAATTTAGGTTTGGAAACTGACTGGTCACACCACAAGCAGTATTCCTTGAGTCACAGGTCCAGATGCACATGAACATGTAAACCACGGCTCTGTTCAGTTCTGTTTCTGAAGCTGCAGTCACAACATCAGTAGCTTAAGCTTTTTGAAGACTTAACAGTCCTAATGACTATCCTGTGCATTTGGCAGCAACTCTACTCCTCCACATTCATAGGATGCTGGATGCTGAAGAAAATAGGAACTACTCCAATACCCAGGCAAGCTCAAAACATGCCCAGGGTGTCTTACATTTATGTTTTTTATTGCTTTGCCCTATAGATACAGCACCTTTTCAGGTGACAAGGCACAATGAAAGGCAGAATACAACCTGCTGGTCCATCACTGAAGTCTTATCTTTGTTTCCCAGCTGTCTGTGTAACACTATATACTTGCATCTTCTGGATTCCCAGAAGAAAGTAAAGCTGCTTTCTACAGAAAGATCAGAGATACTCAATCTTGACCAAACAGCATTTTAAAATCATAATCCCAAGTCCAACCATGTTAACCTTTCAAACCTGTAATGTCCAAGACCCTTTGGAAATGAGGATCAGGGCTTACATTTTCCAGTAGGTCACATCAGCTGGCATGAGAGGGAGCAGCAAAGGGGTTTTTGAGTCTTGACTTAATAAACAGCGATAAGTCAAAGGGATTCCACCTTACAAAACCCTGCTAAATTCCTTAACCCTGGGAAAAGCTACACTCCACAGTGCCTTGGTCTGCACAGAACCTGACACACAGGATCTGTGGTTTTGCATAAAGACACCAAGAGAAGAAGTATCTCCAAAACTTGGCAAGAAAAACTGCAAGAGTGTTACTGTGACATGCCAAGGAAAGACAGAATTAAATGTACTTCTCTGGGATCCAAGAGTCTGTGTAGTGGATATAGCCCAGAATTCAATATGGCAGTTCTGCCCTGGCATTCATGTATTAGGAACTTAATTGCTGTTTCATCTGTCTATGCTCAGTTTAGAAATTGGTGGGAAGGAAAAGAGAAGCAAATGGAAGGTCACTTAGACCACGCAGACTGCAAAGCAGATAATTTAAAAGGCCCTTTAAAATAAAATTTATGATGGTAGAGAAGTTTACCATCAGTACCTACTGGACATACCAAATGGTATGATTTATTACTTCAAGCTGTCATGACCAAGCTGCATCCAAAGCCCTTCTCATTCAGTCTCAAAACTGAGCAGAACCTCTCATCTCAATCCTATCAGGTTTTTTCTGCTTATCCTCTGTTACACCTCTGTTGCTGTTATAGCGGGGACAGAGAGAAACAACGACACTGAGCCAGGAATGGAGACAATGGAATTATTTAATTAATAATAGATGGGTTTATATGTGTTAGTTCCCTCAGACTTTACTTGAATGCAAAAAGCTATTGGACCTCTAGCTAGCTACCTACCAAAGCGATTGGTCAATTCTCACAACACCCATTTCAAAATACTTCCCTAGTCGATACCGTAACAATCCTATAATAGTTTGCAGGTGCGAGACAGCAAAGTTAGTTTACAAAACCCATAGCATTATTTTTAATAGTTAGCATGGGAAAGGCAGAGCTCTCACAAAATGCAGCAGAGAGCTGAAAACTTCTCTGCTAAAGCTTTTTAGCATCCATACACCTCAACTTAAAATCAAATGTTATTGCCAACACTCTTCAGCTCCAGTAAGCACAGAAGAACCGAAACCCACAAGCAGGAACTACTTTTAATCACACAGGACAGGCACCAAAACCTGGGAACCACTGGGTTCATTGACACTTGTTTCCCACTTACATGGACCTTCACACCAGAGCATGGAAATGACACAAACAGCACCATTGCCAGCATTTAGACAAACAGCCTCTCCGCACGCGACCCCTTCTGTCGTTATCAGTCTGATGATTGCTGTGCTCAAAGCGGCACAGATCTTATTTTCATGAACACAAACTAATGTTCTGAGCTGACATGGGATGAATCACCTCTGCCAGCATTCTTCAGCCAAAACCTGCGGCAGCTAGCTAAGCACAGAGCACATACATAGTCGTGTTTGTGGAAGAACTACAATGAACTAGTTTCACTGTATACCCAGACTACAAAGTCACCCTCAATGTGGTCCATGAAGGAATCATCACCAGACCATTTGGCTCAGCCTGGCATAAAGCAGGAGCCAACAGCACAGCTCCAGTTCTAGTACTAAATGTTCCCAAACAACTCTGAACTCTCCCCTTCATCTGCCTTTTCAGTCTACCCCTAGGAATCTAAATGAGAGCACAGTTTGGTGGGTGGCAGGGAGGCTTGTACTTCTATCCAGATTCTACAGATACCTGTCTCCATCTCCCTCCCCTTTAACAGTATGACTTTGGCATCATTTTTCAAGAAAGAATGTCCAAAACTACAAAGTAAATTAAAAACCCATGTAGCCATATTTCAGAGTGTAGGAGCAGTTGTTTGGTGTCTCACTGCACTGGACAGGCTCAAAAATCAGATAAAAGAGGAGTTGGAACTACAATGCAGTCAAGTGAAATCAAACAGGAGGATAGCTGAACAAGTACCAACAAATCACCAACTATGAAGTTTCACAAAGCAAGTGAAGTACTTCAAAGTCACAGGAAAGGCTCAATTCTTATAAGCCAAGCAAAATACAGACAGCCAAGGGAGAGTTACAAAATGCTGTGTGTGCTATAAGGCCCACTTCCCATCCCAGCTGTTACCACACACAATTCACTAATACTGATTTTGTAGTAACCACCACTTATGAAACCTCCTCACAAATAAAAATTATTATGGTGCTTTTGGAAAGCTTAAATAATGCTCTGAGAGCAAATACAAGGGTTTATGTCGCTGTCACCTATCCACAAGAGGTTCAAACACTTTAGGCTAATGAATCAGTTAAACAGATGGATCAGAGGTCTGTAAACGGATTTAAGCAACTAGGCTGTCTCTGAGATTCACCTTCCTTGTTGAGAAGGACAAGAGGTTAAACAACCCGTGCTTTTATCAGGCTGAACAAAGCCATCATATCATTTGATGTGAAACAGGGATGCATTTACCAGCACTTAAACAACAATCAGGATGGAAGTTTTCCCCAAGCCTTAAAGCTCCAAATATACTAGCCGAAGACTAAACCACTCATCTGATAGAGAAAGAACTATATTTTGCCATCTTCTCCTTAGTGGTTGTCACAATGGAAGTTAGAGGGCCAGGGAGAAGAGAGAAGGTAATTCTGTCCATTTTCTGTATCTTCATCAAAAGTGTGGGAAAACCTGGAATCTTTTTCTCAAGGGAGCTGACAACTGTGGTTCTTTACACCACCACATTTGAACCCAGAGAACTCTTGCATAGCTGGTTACAAACATTTTCACATACACCATTCACTAATACCTGTGATTCAACAACAGTGTCAATTATTTACACTTGTCAGGAAATTAATCCACATCTTTTCTTCCTCCATTTATCTTCCTGCAGCCACCAACCTTAAATCCCAATAAAACTGTCCTACTTCTTGCTTCTGTTTCCCCCACCTAAGATGAAAACTGCCATGGAATGCTAAGAAGTTTCTCAGATTTCTAATGGGGAAATAAATACCTGTGCAGCAGCACTAGGATACCTGACTGTGTTTGCAAGGAACAGTAGTTCTTTAAGAGGGGCATATTGTCTTAAATGTAGACTATGAGAATACAGTAATTTCTCTGCTGTTTGTCATTGCTGTATCCCAGCTCCAGGAGGCTGCTTGTATTCTGCTACTGAGTGCATCCAACAGATGTTCATTCCTGATACTCTGGTATCTCAGGCATTTTTCTTCTAGAAATACCAGTGCGACCATCTTCCTTCTCATTTTTTTCTCCCTTTCTACAGACTTAGGCTTTGAGGTTATAAAGTATCATCACTGAAAAGCAAAACAAAAATCAGCTTTCCAAAAAAGCAGGCAAGCTTTCTTATTTTCTCAAGTCTATGACAGTGCACCTCATTTATACTGCTGCTGATGTTACAGAATCACAGAACCATTAGGGTTGGAAGAGACCTCTGGAGATCATCCAGTCCACCCACCCTGCCAAGGCAGGGTCACCTGGAGTTCACAACCTTAACCACGGTATTTCCTCATGGGTCAATTTTGTATAACATCTTGTGGTGAGCAGAGCTGGAAATTCCTTATCCTTGATCTGCAGTCCTTCCGATGTGTCAGGTACTCCACAACACCAAATCCCATGTTACCTTAAGCTTCCCAAATTAAAATACATCATTACTCACCTTTTTACCCTCTGTACTCTCCCCACTGACATAGGACAGTTTCCGACGGACATAGAAGAGCATATCATCCTGCCGGGGGGCCCACTTCTCCATGAAATACGTCGAAAACATCCAAGTCCAGAACACAATACGGTCATCTTTGAAACACCCTAAGAGGTATAAAAGAAAGGAGAGAGAAGAGCTGTGAATGAGGATGTCGCTTTTGCTTGTGCTTAACACAACACCAGAACTGTAGCTCTAAGTTCTTCTATGGTGCACAGCCCAGCTGTCACTTGGCCTGAGCCCACAACCTATCTTGGGCCATTGTCAAGCACATCCCGGCAACCAATCTGCCCCTCTGCCCCACAAGCACCGGTCAGGGCCCAGGAGCAGACCCTGGCTCTGCCTGCGCCATGAAGAGGTGCAGGGCCAACACAGTGTGGGAGAACACATCAAAGCCACACCCGAGCACTTTCAAAGACATGTGATGACACTACATGCTCCAGTTAATGACCTGAAGCCACGAGGGGCCAACAGGTTTCTTAGGGGCTCTTGGGGATTACAGCCAATCCTTCAGGAGCTAACAGCTGATGTCTTCCTGTGGAGCGATCATCCCAGATGGTGGCAGCTGCCACCTATGAAGACCCTGCCAATGAAGACAATGACTCCTCCTCGGAGGAAGAGCCCAAGAGTGGCACCCCTGTCTAGATCCCTCCCCTCCTTCAGGGAAGTTCTGTTATATTCGGTTATTGATTGGTTATGGTTCATTGTACCCCCCTCCGTTCGTTTTAATTGGTCCCTGTATCCCTGCTCCCACTCCCAAGTCTGATGCCCATTGGTTGTTCCCCTTTCTCCTCCCCTATCCGGGCTCCCCTAAAACCCTGTGCACACTCTAATTCCTTCGGAGTCCTCTCCGAACCCTCCCATCCGTCCCGGTTCCTGTTGCTTCCCAATAAAGGAGATTGTTGGAAGGCTCCCTCCTGCCTCCCTCTACTTCTTCCGCGGTTTGTCACTCTCTGGGGCATCTCCCCTGGAGCGGCTCCGTCTGGCGCAATCCACCTGCACGGAGTCAGTGACCCTCGGCTACCGAACTGCCAGCGCCCGGCGCGGAGGGAAAACCCCGAGCCAACAGCCTTTGAGCCTCTACATCTTCCTTAAACCGATACACAGGAACAAGAATGTGCCTGTGCACGGGCGACTGTAATTCACCCTCTCTCTGACAAAGGAACAAAATCCAACTCAAGGAAACGACGAGTTTACAAGTCTTGAATCCCAATCACACAATAAAAAGCGGGAGGAGAAGGGCAAAAAAGGGAAGAGGAAGATGCCACAAAGTCTCATTCAAGGAGAAGAATGACATCAGCATCAGCAATAGCACTGCAGTTGGCCTCTCCCCAAGAAAAGGAAGCACAGTAGAGGTGACATCTCATTTTGTGAAACTCTTCAAAGCACTTAGCTGTAATAGAACAGCAAAGGTGCTGCACCTTTTGTATTGTTAAAGATAAGAGAACACACAGTGTGCCTGGTGATAGGGGAGCTGATTACTCCTCCACGGAGTGATTGCATCCCCTCCCCAAAGCCCTACTTGAGAGATAACTGGCTGTTACAATCAAGCTGTTTTAAACATGTGAGGAGAGAAACACTAAAAAAATACAAATAATTATATTGCTGACACACAGCAAAAACCTGAAATGGCTAATGGGGATAATGGATGGTTATTATGTACAAGGCAGCAAGACAGGTGGAGGTGTATGTACACATGTGCAACTGCCAACCCCTCCTCCAGAACATCCACCCTTTACAGGACACCCTCAGCACATTTTCCTACTTCCCTCTGCAGTATTTGCCAGACAAATCTTTCTTCCAATCTTTAATTACTGGGTTGGGCAGGAAATTAGGCTTTCAAAATTTTAGGAGATAGATGTGTGACTGAAAGAAAAATATTAAGTGTCTCCAAACTAAATAAAAAAGTAATATTGAAACCACAATAAAATTCCACTGATGGACCATGCACAGAATATGTTAATCAAGATCAAGCAAGACAGTATTTGAAAATATGTATATAGCTGATATTAAAAAAGAAACGGAAATGCTGAGGGAGAACAGAAGGAGGCTGCAGTGGATCCCAGTTCAGGTTAATTCCAGGCCACACTGCAATTACTTTATTTGCATGACTGCAGTGAAGTAGTTTCAATCACTAAAGGCAGCATGGAACATAATGTGTAACCCTGAATAAAATCTGCACTAAATACTTGAGTGCTTAAGGACTATCAATTTTTTTCCAGTGGACAAATGGAATCAAGCACTGGAAAGATCAGATACAGAATGCTGGACATCTTCATCTTGGGAATATCCCCTTTGGGCATAGGTGAACGGGACTGTGTATAGTGAACAGTTACACTTGAGAGCCTACCACGCAAGAGTGGATTCCACTGTGTTCAGACTCACAAAACCAGTCTGAAAAAGGACAGGATTATCACTGGTCTGTATATTCATACAGGAACATCAAGAAAGGAAAAAGAACTATTCAGGTTTAAGGACAAACCTTGCTGACTCAAGGACAAATGGCTCTAAACCACCACTGACACATATGCAGGCTGGAAATTTGAAGCTGATTCCTAAGCATTCAAGCCAGGAAGTTCAGCAGCAGCCCCCTCAGTCGGAATAGTGAAGGCAAAAATCCCTGCAGCTAAGACAGAGCTCAACTTGGTTAAGAAAGTTCCTGTGGTACCCATGACAGCCGAGGACACCATGACCAGTCCCCCCTCTATATTTAGCAAAGAGCAGAAAATGGCACACATTCATTATGATTCACTAAGTCTCACAGACACACTTATTAAATCTCATGGGGTTAGAGTACCTGAATTCCCAGCCTTAATTAGATGGGGAGCGAGGAGGAAAGAGGGAAAGAGGATTGCCCTGAGTTCCTCAGAAGTTTAAAGAAAGACAAAGGAAAAACTAAGAAAGAATGTACATTCTGTAAGAACCATCTCTGAAAGTGATCTAGTGTTCAGAAATTGGTTCAAACTGCTTTGGGTTTGCTCCATAGACAAGGAAACAAAATAACTGTAACCAAGCCACTCCTAGGTTTATAATGCAAAATCAAGTTACCTAAACCCAGCATTATAAAAAAGGGTTTATTAACCACTTCTAGATTCTGACAGTACATGCAGAACTCTGAGAAGCTGTCCATGAGCTGCTGACACCAACAGGTGTGTTTTAGGCTACAAACCACAGGAATTACTATGCTCACCTAACTATTTAGGGGTGGTTATGGCATATATATTTAGGATATATATAGCATATATATTTCTGGGTGGTTATACCTGCAGGAGAACAACAGAACTGGGCAGGATACCAGGACTTTGTGTGCACTTTTCCCTTGATGGGGAACACAGGACAAACTGATTCCATGGATTCAACCTCAGTTTAAACAGAAAACCTGGGGACAAAAACGCTGCGGCACTGAACCTACTTCAGCACTGCAGCACACTGCAGGGGAAAAAACCCTGGAAACCCTTAGAGCCACGTTGGATCACTGTCAATTCCAACCCCACCTGCAACTGATGAAATGTAAAACTCTTCTCCATGCTTCAGGGATACTTGCAGATTCTGCCGTAATTAAAACCAGTCTGAGGATGCTGTGACTGTCGTGACTGCAGTGGCTAAAGGACTCGTCTCGAAACCAAGAGTCAAACAACAGCAAAACAGCTGCTTTTATTCAATTCTAGAGAGGATGTGCAACAGCACACAAGAAGAATTAGCCTTTAAAATCTACTATTAAATAGCATTAACTTGCAAAGGAGACAACAACATTTTTATTTGTAACCAGAACTTCTTAAAACTTGAGAGGGAGAAAATCTATTACAATTTAAAGCCAGAAACTGTCAGATCCACGATATCCACTCAGGAATGCCTTCAACTATTAGATCCCCACATTACAGTAATTTTGGTTATTTACAGCATCTCATTGGAAGCCTTCCAGCTTTGCCACAAAGAAAACTGGAAACATCTATAGTTGACAGCATGTAGCAAGTCATCTTCTGGAAAACGCTCCTCCCCTAGCAAATCCCGCTTCTAAAGGAATAAAATGGAATTAAGAGTTCAGACTATAAATCTTAATAAACCAAAAGTTGGTTATATAATTATGAGACCTTTGTCATGAACAAATCCTAATTACAACAAGTACTGTAATTATTAATTTACATGTATTTTATCCTCATTAGAAGGAAAATTTATGCCAACTGCTATGTAATAAATGTCTTCTTACCTATTAGATTTTTATCCTGAATATTCATTTCAGGGAACTGACTTCATATCCATATAGGAAATAGTGATTTTTTTTTTTTTAATGCTTTCCAAAAAATGATTGGATAAAGAGAAGTGTCAGGTTATTATTTTGCTTCAAAGGAATAGAAGAAAATACTTCCCATTCAGTGGATAATCATTTTTTCAGCACGTACCACTCAGAGCTTTGAGGAACAGTAATCTCAGCTAGACAGGGTTTCTTCCCATGCTTTTATTCCTTTAGTCTGCCAGGAGATACTCCTCACTGTGAAACATCATACAACTCATTTCATCCAACACTGCCACAATGATCATCTGTAAAGTGATCATCCTTAGATGTTTAGAGGTTAATTAAACACTAAGGAAGATCTTTACAACCCCAGCACGGTGACAAAATGAGAGTTCTAAGCAATTCACACTGTACTTAAATTTTGTTTTGAGTTTAGCCAAGTATTCTGCAAGGACAATATGCGAATTGCTTCACATATATTAAAGCTACCTTTGATGTTATAAGGTTGTAATTATGACTGCATAAAATCAGAATGGATGTTCCCTCTCTAGAGATAGCTGCCAGCTAACCAGATCATCAGAAATTTAAAGTTCAGGCTCCTTTCCATGACTATGTACAGGGACACCACTTAATCGCTTCAGCTTGACCTTATAAAAACAGGACTCCAGTGAACTTCCAGAAGTTCAGTGACAACCAATAGTTGGAAGGCAGGTGACACAGAGGGAGTAAGTTTTACTGGCAGAACTTTGGCTAAAACAGGAAGGCATCATGGTAACAGCAAGGACAGGGGCAAGACAGATGCCACAGACACAACCCTCCTCCTCACCCTAAAGTAAACTATTCTTCTACCCCATCAAGTGTGGCATGCATGCATCTATTAATCTAAGATGATGAAGACTCAGTATTATCCCAGTCAGAAGAACTTGAGATCTCTAGCTTATATGTTTATCCAGAAAACAGCTGGAGATGAGCCAAGAAATCCATAAAAGGGTATGGAACCAGGCTGCAGGGAGGCAAGGACTGATTTCAAGGAAATCCATACCTGCAAACTGAGCTCCCCAGCTGTGCAGTTGCAAATTCAGGAAGTCTCACAGTGCTTGTGCCATCTCACCAACTTTTTGGCTGGACACAATCAAATGGTCTGGAGATAACTAGAATGGAAGCTCTCTCCCTTCTCCTAGCTAAACTAAGGAAGCACTCAGCCTCCCTTCCTCCACTTGAGTCTGGGAAAATGAGCTGCTTCCCTCTTTCCTCTCCAGCTTCAGAGACTGAAGAAACCCATGAAGGTGAGGAGAAAGGAGAGCAGCAGAAAGCACCACTACAGAGAAGCAGGCAATGAAGAACCCAAAGGGTTTCTGATGCTGCTCCACCCAGCAGCAGAAAAAAATCTAAACTGACTGAAAAAGAAGAAACCTCATCACCAAAACCAGGTGTCGATTGTCTTTTCTTCAGCCTTCAAGTGATTTTCAACATGCACACAACCTCCACCTCCCCCCATCTCCTTCTTCCCCAGATAAGGAGCCCTGCCAGGTCCCTCCAGACTCCCAAAGCTCCACCGGCCAGGAACTGAACAGGCACCTCCTTTCAGATCCGGGCCCCCACCTGCCACCACAGATGGACCAGTGCTCTGCCTCACCAGACAGGCATGACACAGTGCCATATGATGCCACTGACAGCTTTTCCGGCTCTGTCACTGGCTCCCCCCAGCACCTGGCAGAGCCCCCAATGGAGGAAACATCCCAGTGCTCTGGCAAAAACTCTGAAAGAGCCACAGGAACCCCCCAAGCTTGCTGGAACAGCCCCCGGGTGCCGCTCTTTTCTGTTCCCCGATTCCTTTCCTCCTCCAGCAGTCAATTCTCCACTCCCACTGCCCTCCAGCCAGGGCCCAGCGTGCTGGCCAAAGCTGCCCTTGGTAACACCCAGGGGATGCCCCAGAACATGCTGTTCAATGTGACAGGGGCTGAATTGCCACCAGTAGGACCAGATCTTCTCAAGACTCATTTTTACAGGCATCTCTCTTCAAATCCAGGCTGGGCTTGGTCCCATCACTTGCTTCTCCCAGCTCCTTCCCAAGAGGCAGCTGGAAAAACTCTGCCCTGCATTCAGCACATCTGCTGCCACCTCCCCTCCACTGTGGTGACTGAAAAGATTTATCTGGCCAGACTTGGGGCTGACAAATATCTTTTCTCAGTTATACAGCAAAGAGAAGGTAAGCTTAGATCCATTAAATTCCCAGATACAATAAATCTGGACCAAAGCAACACTAAACAGGCTCTGCATAAGGCATTTCCTCTACTCATGGGGTTGTCTCATCCGGAAGGGGTGAATACCGCAGGAGGGGTCTGTACCTCAGGAGAGCTCCCTTCATCTTCACCAGCCCCAATGACAATGTGCCAGGGAGCAAAGGCTTTTGGGAAACGCTGCTTCCACATGGGCTTCCCATGCAAGTTGACACTGGCCACTGCCATGGCCCCAGGTTCCAGGCATGGAACCCTGAGGTCACGAGCTGGCCCCTTCTACATGGCCTCTTCTTGCAGAAGCCTCTGCTTCCCGGCCCCCTGCAAAGGCTCCCAAGCACAGACATCTCCCACCAGAACAACGCCAGTGCCTTCTGAACCCCTGGGTCACTTCCAACCATGTCTGCCTGGGGAAGGGAAGTCTCAGAGACAACAGACCCCCATAAGTGCCAGGAAACAAGGGCACAACTAAGGAACTCTCCTCAGCACCTCTGGCACAGGGCATGGGGGAGACTTGAGCTCCGCTTTACAAAACACAGAATCCACCTGATAAAACAAACCCAAAGAACCCACAAGCGCAAATGCCCATAATCTTGTCCTTCCTTGCCAGCCATGAGCCAAGGCAAGGATCTGGCATGTGTCATCCCTTTCCCCGTGTCAGACACAGGTGATGCCCACCTCCACGTTCGTGCCACTGGCACTATCCCACAGGTGCAGAAAATAAAGCTGATAAGAGATTCAGTCAAGCAGCATTCCTTTCCCCTTCCATGCAGGGTCACACGGCATTTTACCACACAAATTTCCGTATGCTGTCATCCCCCAGACAATCCCGTCTTCTGCACAGACATTGCTGGCTCTTGCTACAAGCCTTTGGAAAAGCCCTTGGAAGTGACTGGGGCACTGCAGCCACGCAAGTATGACAGGCAACGCCACTGCAGCTCCTGCAGGAGAACAGCCAAGGCACTGCTCCCTGACAGCTCAACAGCCACACAAACTTCTTGTCTCCCATTCCCTTCCCAAAACAGTCACAGGAAGGATGCAGGAACACCAAAGTCCCCTACCCCCGGTTGCCTTCCTGTACTCAAGCACTGCGCCCGGAGTTTGTGTAAATCTGCCCTGATTAACAAGAAGTTTGGCTGTAGAACCAAAATCAAATAATTAAAGACAAGGATAGCTGGTGCCAATCTAACACATGTGCACAGACTTCCTAATAAAACTAATTATGGCATTTCTGTAACACCTTTTTGGGTTTTTCTACCTTCTAATTAGGCCCTGGCAAGCAAGAGGAAGAGTACAGACACAGCCAACGCCCAGAGACCAGAGCAAGGTTCCTCCACAAAGTTGCTCTCATTTGACTCAGGACAGCAGCACAGAGCAGACCTTGAGATTGTTGATCTATGAATTATTTCTGGTTTATTAACAGTATCTATAATGATCTATCCAATAGAGACAACGGACAGGTCTCCTTGCAGACTTTTGCAAAAAACCCCCAACTTTGTACAAAAAAAGTGGCAGTACATTTATTCCACCACCTGCTGATTTTTTATAAAAGTCCATATAGTCCAGGCACCTAATTATACATGACTCTTACCAGGTGAAACTACCTGCTATCCTGACCTCTAGAGCATGTTTTTTAAGAGGTTACCACAATTATCCTGTTTAAAAATTTATCACTAGAGAAGCATTTCCTATAGCTCATCCATCTGGTGGTGTCTCTTGAGTTACTTTGCTTTTTCCATTTAAATCATGTTTTTACCAAACTCAACGAAGTTGGTCTTGCTATCCTACAACAACCTCTCAAACCTACAATCTGTTTCCTTACCTTTTCCTGCAGCTCCTACTGTTTTAACCTCTCCCACTCCTGACAGAAACTGCCTCTTCTCTGTACATCTACAAAGAATTAAAGCTACACCACAGTGAGATTAATGAATATAATACCATGCAGTCCTTTCAGGTACTACATGTGGTCATTACTGTTGTGCCTAAGAGCACAGCCCTGCCAGTCAAAGTTACAAACACTTAATGCACAGCTCATGCATTTAAGGACTTAATTTGGCCCCAATGGTACTCACAGACTTTTGGAATGGTGAGAGGAGGGCTCAGGGCAAAGAGAATCCTCAAACACAACTACCAATTCTACAGTTTGCAGGAAAAGTTTAGGAAAGGGAAGGTGTCAGCTGGTTTTCAAAAGAAAATACAGTATTTTGAGAGCAGAAAATGTGTAAGAGATGGCTCTAGCTCACCTAGGAAAGGCCTTAAGGAAGAAAAAAGCAGCCAAAAGGGGTTCTGGCCTTGCAAACCTCCCCAGCTGGAGAACACAAAGCAGAGGGCAAAGCAGAGAGAGTAGGGCTTAACAACTTAGCATCTGAAGGGTCTTTTTCAACATTTATTTTAGGGCCCAAAAGTTTAATTACTTCCTCAGCAACAAAGGGGAGTTGGGGGAGGGGGGTGGCAAGGGGTGTGAGGCACAACACTTCTGCACACTTAAATCAGAGAAAGAGAATCTAATCAGAAGGAGATAAAACAGTGAGAGCAGAGTCAGACAGCTCTAACCATAGTATCTGCACATTTTGAAGGAGCTCTTTCACATATTTAGACACTGAATTCAAAAAGAAGCATTCCCAAATGATCCAGGTTGTACAGAAGGCATGAAAACGCAAGTCAAAAAACCACCAGAAGAGTGTTGTCTGCCCCCATCACCAACTCTTTTGGTTTGAGTAAGTCACTTAGCAGCCCTGCCTGACTATTAAATATGTCAGGATAAGGCAATATTGTCATCCTGTCAAAGAGACAGATCAGTTTAAATACCTTCCAAAGATTTCATTTGTACTTAATGAGAAACATGCTTTAAGCTATTCTTTGTCAAAACTGCTCTCAGATGTGTAGATTATGACTCAAAAGTAGTGTAAGCAGAGATGAGCCTAAGAGCATCCATGGAAACATAGAAAAGATACCAAGAACCTATTTAGACACTGATTATCAATATAAGTATCATCAAGTGTCTGGAACTACCACTTGGAGTGTCCTGACAGGATACCACAGAACTGCAGTTTAACCTCTTCCGAAACCATCTCCCTGCCAGCACTTTGATCTGCCTTGGTTAATTAAACAGTGACACAAAAAGCTTATTTTTCTCATCTCTTATGAGCTTCTTGGGATTAACACTGGGGTATTATTCTGCAGCACAATGTCTTACATTGAGTTTAATGATCAAAGTTATATATCCAGTAACTCCACAGAGTTACTAAAAGATCAGCATAGAAATACCACAAAGTAGCTAAATTCAGATAATCAAAAACTGCACAGTACGAAATTAAAGAAGAAATATTTCAAATTCTTTCTGTATTACATCTCATAGCGAAACACTACTACAAGGCATTCCTGATGAGGAAATCCCTTGAAAAACACTTTCCTTTTAATTCCAAGGAATACAAAAACATCATGTAAGAACAGTGAGTCAAGCTCAAAGGTTGTTTATCCCAGTACTGTGCCTTAAACAGCCGGCCCTGGAGATGGACAGGGAGGAGTAGAGGATGATGCAGGAGTGCGTTACCTTTCTCCTCTGTACCCTTACAGCCCCCAGCGTTTCTGTGCCAGAGACCAGTGAGCATGGCAGCTCCTGCTGGATGGCCATTCCACTCACCTGTTCATCATCTCCTTGGACACACCTAGACTTTCACAACCTACAATTGTTTGTGACCATGAATCCCACATGGGATTAAATAGGATAATTAACAACTTTTACCATCCAGGAGATGGTTTTGTTTGGTCTGGGAGTTTTTTTAAGGGCTTGGGGTTCTTTTTCCTACCGATTTCCAACTTTAAGCAATGGTTTTATTCACAGAAAGGCACGGTGAGCAATTACTGCCTACATACTGTATTCATACCATCTACTTCACAAGTACCTTGTGGCACACAGGACCTGAAGCATCCCTTTTCCAGGCTGACAAGTCCTACCCAACCAGGTAAGTATCCCCTGTACAAAAGTCATCCCCACAGCACCCCTACTGCCCTTCTCTGAACCTTTTCAAGTCTACAATATTAAAGATGAGAAATGCCATGGAAAATTTCTGTGGCAAAACACTGATTTCAATCCCTTCCCTCACAGCTTCTAACACCTGACACCCTCTTTTGACTGCACTGAACAGGGGAACAATTACAGCTCTCAAACTAGGTAATACCTACTTGCTCTGTAAAGATGATGTTTGCTAATCAGCTAAACTCAGTGGCAGAGTTTCTAATGCAACAAGTTTTGGGTCACAAACATGCCTTTCCACAAAACTACATCCTCTTTTTCTCTGCTTTTCACATCTCATTGCAGAGCTGTAGCACAACTAAAAGGAAGAACCCTTATGCACAGGCAGAACAACAGTGCAGATTTCAAATGTGCTTGTGCACAAGTGGACACATTACCAGCCCTAGAAGAGGGTACCTTAGAGCTTCTACAGGCAACACTTCACACAGGTGAAGTGGTGAAACACAACCAGGTGTGAAACTGCACAGCTTTGCAATAAGAAAATCCATCCCAGAGCTCTTCACTTTGAATGCATCTTTATCAATACCTTACACAGGAAAGCTCCATGTTTAATAGGCTTTAATTTTCCAAGATTAAGTTTATAAAAAACCCACTGCATCAGCAATGGAAACAATTCCACCCACCTGAGGAATAGCCTCGACACTGAAGAGCAATCAACCAACACAAGTTTCTCAGTTGCCTCCCTTGCTCCTAAGGTCTTGTACAGCCATTTCTGAACCCAAACAATTCTTTTCTGCTATTTTCTGTTTTATTGAATTTCACCCAAGAGAGAAGTGATTTACAGAAGTTATCCTGAGTGCGGCTTTAGGCACATCTGTAATGTACAATGAAAGGAGAACAATACACAATGCAAAGAGGTTCTGTTAAGGACCAAATTGCTTTTCCTATGGCGAATTGAGCACTTCCTTATATAGGAAACGGCTAAAGGCCAGTAGAATAACTCCCGTGAAGAGCTGCTACCTTATGAGAGAAGGGACACCATGGTTCAACTACCAGAGTTAACAAGCATCCTCTTTCAGCTTTGGGGTTTTTCTCTTCCTGTTTTCTTACCAAACTAAGATTTTCTGCCCAGTACTCATTTCACCGTTCTAGATACCCATAACATGTCTTATCTACATCCTCAACTGCTTTCTGAATTACTTGTGGTCGCTTCAGAAAACTTCAGCTTCTGAAACACTTTTAATTCCACTTTCTGAACTCTACATATTGTCCACCACTTTGATTACTTCTACCACGTTTGTTTTCCCTTTGTTTTCTCTCATGGAGAGGAGCACAGAATGACCTTGCAGAAGTTCAGCACAAGTTCATGTATTATTTAAGTTGAAGACATGTGAAGAGAACAACTCAGCTGATCCTGCAACTCATGCTAAGGTTTACAGAACAGCCATGCAGTATCATATATTGCAGTACTGGAATGCACTTAATGCTGGCCACCAAAATGCAAGGGACACACAAATTTTTGCGCAGTATTTTGAAAGGCCACTAAAAGTGACAGAGAAAGGTACAACTGAACATGCCTGAGGTTGAACACTGGCCACAAAGTTTGGCTGGGGCTTCAGAGCTTCCTCAAATTTGGACCCTTTGATTCCTCACATCCTGGAAAAAAACATTATTTGTTACTTCATTTCATTCAGGTAATGAGAGTATTAAAGGAAAAGAAGTGTCCACTTGCACAAAAGCATCAAGAAGTCTCAGTGTTTGGACTCTGGGCATTGCAGTTTTCTCCTTTATTTTCCTTGGCATGGTTTCTGTGTTACTCAGAAGTGGAAGGTGGGAGAGAGATTACTTTCATCCATATTTGTTTCAATTCTCCATTTCCATTTTTACTTGCACTTCTTCCACAGCAGAAAATTGCTGCATAGCATCACTGTTGAGAAGACAAAAACAATCTCCTCTAGAAAAAAAATTGTAAACTCTATTCCTAAAGTTCACACATCTTCCTGCAGGTGTCTTCTTTACTGTTACATCATATGCTGAGGAAACCATCAGTTCAGTTAACACTCATCATTGAATCAAAGCCCACATAATTAAAAAGCATAAACTACTGTGCACCATTGACAGATTTCCCCTTTGAAAAAGTGGAATTCAAATGGAACCATAATAACATGACAAACATTTTCCAACAAGAGTAACCCTAGAAGATAAATTTAGAGAGAAATCATCAAATATCACGTCAGTATGAAACGCCAAATAAAGACAGCATTTTACAGGCATCTGGCAGTTTACTTTGAATATCTAATCCTAGCAAGGGTCAACACAATGGAAAGGATATGGTTACCTGCTACTGAATTGCAGTGCACAGAAATAATAAATCCCTTTTCATCCAACAGTTGTCAGCTACTTTGCTGTACTTCAGTCTCTTAAAGCATGTGGCAGTTCAGTTCCCTAGAAACTGCACCCAAACTTCTCTCAAACCACGTGCAATTCCACAAGGGACTGCAGCATCACCTCCATAGATTTTATTTACTTATTAGAAAAGCACCGAAGCAATCACCTTGTTACGCCTTTCATAAGAAACTACTGCAGAAAAGCTGCTGTGTTTCAGAGCTGGCCTAACTGAGGATTAAGTGCAGGTGAAAATACTCTCCTTCAACAGAGGCAACCCCACTGGACGCAGACACTTTAAACTCAGTGAAAGAGGGTTACACATTTCGTACTGCTGCTTCCAGGATTACCCAGAAACAGTCCCAAACTTTCCAAGACCTAAATCCAACATAGAAAGGTCACTTGGCAACTTACAAAGCATGCTGGCACTGCTGGAGTGCAGAAACTTGTCTGTAACAGTACAAATGTGTGTTTTCACTGCTAAAATACATGCTATTTTTGTTCTCTGCCAAAGCAATCCCTCCGATCAAAGACTGCTACTTCTGTAAATTTATAACATCCAAGGTCTCTATTTTCACACTTAATAAATACCACTGTCAAAGCCCTATCTGAGAGACTACTGTGGTAGATCAGGTAAAACCAGCAAATTGTATTTTAGAAGTATTCCAGCCTTACAAAACTACCACGACTGTGGTTATTACCGATAATTTCATGTATGTACCTCTCCCAGTACCTTATCTATGCCCAGGCTGCTAGTTAGCAACATGCTGCCAAGGCAGAAGGAAGTAGTAGTTATGACAACAGCAGTTTGCAGAGAAGCAGAGTTATTTCCTACCCATACTTACTATCACAGGCTGGTATTTTCCAAATTCTGTTTCTTTTCTGCTTAGAAACATCAGCAGCATCTTTCTGAGTGAGCACTTGGCAACTCTGTACTGGAAGCCATAATTTTCACTTACCTTCTACACCACAAACCCACTCACTTTTAGAAGCTGACAACCAACACTTTCACCTATCTTGCAGCCAAGATTTAAAAAAAAACTTCTTTGACACTGCCATCTCTCATCTGGGTGTCCAATTTGACATGCACACATAAGACAACCATACTAAAGAAGGATGTGTTTCTTAAAAAAAAAAAAAAAGACAAAAAAACCCCTTTAAAAATCCCACTTTAGGTTGTTCAGGGTTGGGTTGTCCAACAAACTGAGTGTCTTTGCCAGCACCTAGATATTTCAGCTAATTAGGCATCGCTCCCTTTAGCATTGACATTACTGTTAATGCAGGGTTCTAAGACAACAAACATAGCTGTTTAGCTAGAAATAAAAGTGAACTGCCTGCCCACTCACCTACATCCCAGTGAAATCTCCCCTTACGGCAAACACAGGCCACTCTCTTTAAGCAAATCACAGCTATGCATGGAAGAAAAATGTTTCCTCTAACAGCTGATCACTTTACTGTGAAACCATCAATCCCCTCATCATCACCCCAGGTTTTCATTCTGCAGGCACCTCTTACATGTGAGGAATGAGATAGTTTCTTGACAGCCCCAAGTAAAGCACATGAATTTAATTTAGTCCACTACTGAACACCTGGAAACAAGAAAAACAACTGGCTCTCTGGGGCAATGGTCATCCTTGATGGAGAGGAGGGGAGGGGAGGAAAGCGGAGCGGAGCGGAGAAGGAATTTTAGTAACAGATGTGACATACTACCTTCAGTCAGAGAGTCTGCAAAAAACTGCCCCAAAGCCAGCACCCTACTCCTTAAGGGAGAGCAACTACTGCAAAGCTGCTGCTCTATTTCATAAACAAAGGCTTAGTCTTCCATTAATATTTTAGCTACTGAAAACATGCCATCCCTTTCCGCTGGTAACCAGCATCAGTGTTCCACTTTTTCCTCCAAGGGGGAGACTTGCACAGCTACAAATCCCTACAGACCTGGAAGGCTTGTACATGGGTGTACTACAGCAACCTGCCCGAGGGTACAAAAAACTGGGCTAAAGAGTTAAGACACTTCCAAGCTTTTTGCCTCCAACCTGCGACATGGCTATTGTCTGGCGCTTCAGCTCTGCTTCTTCTGCCCTCCTTCCCTCCCTGGGTCTCTCCCACCCACCACATCACCCTCAACAGCCACTCTCTCCAGGCTAAAAAGAGTTTAAAAAAATTGCTTATTAACAACCAGAGAAAGTCACAACCTTTATCTACTGAGAAATCACTTCTATCTCATGACAGTTACAAGGTCTCAAGCGGGAACACCTGAGCTGAAAAAGAAAGGTCTTCTTAAGAAAATTCCTCAGCACAAGCACCACAAGGCAATGTCTTTTACTGCTTTTTCCCACCACTCGGCTTACAAACATCCTCCCCACGGGTTTTGATTGCACACTTTACTGCCTTTTGATGTTGCAACTACAGTTTAGAAGCAAAGAATATAAATCTTAATATTCTTCTATTCAATCATTAAAGCACTGAACCATAGATCCTGCATTTGAAGAGACACACCAAGGCTTAGCATTTTGTTTTCTGTAAATTTTAGGAAATGCCCTCAACCTCAGGTTTCAGAGACAGTGACAAGCAAGTACAAGGTAAGCATTACATTTTTACTTGCTGCATTCTTCGCAACATTTTGCTGAAGAAACATTTGTGATTCCCTTCAAAGTTTCTTAGCAGAAAAAGAGACAGAAGAAGGACACGTCTACACTTGATTTTCTCGTTTTGCCCCATTCAGAACAATATAAGGTGAAAAATTTGAACCTGGAGTTTTCTTCATTTATAGCAGTTGCAGAAAACAATTCAAATTGGAAAGGAACTCAGAATTCAAGTTTAGACACAAAAAATTGCAGACAACTCTGTATTTATGTTTTTGTTAATAAAACAGAATTTATGTCTTTTACAGGCCAGGTGGTGCTCCTGGCCATGTCAAAGGAAGGAACAGAAGACAGCACAGCTTCCAGGAATGGGCCACTAGCCTGCTCCGAGTGCAACTCTGACACTGCTGGCACCAGCTACAGCAGCCTCAGAGCAAAACATTAGAGTGAGTTTCAACACAGCCAAGTCCAAATTTTTAATTTCTTTATTTTGGAGATACCTAGAAATGTAACTTGAGAAATGAATTCAAGACAGCAAAATTGTAAAAGTGGCAAACAGCGTACTTGGGATCTTACACTTTGCCTGCCTTTCCACTTTTCCATTTGAGACTCACAAACACATTTTCCCCACTGGCTTCTAGGAGCAACTAGATGCACTCAAGTGTGGAACAAGTGCAAAAGCCATCATTCTGACCTTCAAAAATACTTTGGTTGTGTCACAGGATTAATGCATTGTATTAAATATACACACGTATGACTACTTAGATATCTATCGCCAAATGAGTTAGTCTGACAGTTGTTGAACAGAAGAAAGTAAAAAATCTTTTAAGAATTATTCTGGTCCTGTAACATTTTTAAAGCACCTAATGCAAACCCTTAAATCTTTGTGCCTTTGTTAAGTGAAAGAAAAGAAAAACCACTTACGAAGAACAATCCAGAATGAATCTGAAGAGTCAGAGCAAAGAACTCAGCATAACGTAATATAAGCTTTTAATTTCAAAGATCGAAGAGGATGAAATCAGTTCCCCTTTAATCATGCAAAACATGGGCTACTAACAATTCAAATGATGCTCTGAGTAGAGTTTAGTCACCCTTGTTATGAAAAACATGGGTCATCCGTTCACACCTTCACTATTTAGGCAGAATTAAACTACTCATTAAAAACAAACAAAAAAAGGTACTTCAACATTCCTACAAAGTATATAAAAATCTGGATCATCATTATTCAGATGACACCTGGGTTGATAGAGCTTTATCTCCAAGTTGTACCACCATGAGCTTGCTGCTTTCCTTCTGGAATGACCCTCATGAGGCAATAAAATCATCTCCTCAAGACCAATCATTTCAATCACACTGAGCACCCTGTGTATTATTACAGAGCACTGAGTTTTATGGAATTTTGAAACCCACCTTTCAGGGTCCTTTAAGGCATATCTCTTATTGGAACTGTAACACTGCTAGACATTCAAGATCTCCTGTATCTGCTCTCCAGCAACGCAGAGGAATCAATTTCCAGTGAAATCCTTAACGGCTCTTAGCAGAATGTTTTAAATCCATTTCAAAACACCTCCCTCATCTTGATGGTGTTTCGGCATCTCCAGGCAATTAAATCAAGCTCTTCACAGTGCAAAGACAGCTCAAGCTTCACTGGCATTTTAATCCATTTCTCAAGTTTCTGCTGATCACACAAAGCCCTGCAAGGCAGGACCAAGAACTCTCAATACACTTCTACATTTTATCCAAGCTTGGTAGCTAGACATGCAAACAGAGTTTAGAGCTAAAACTACCTATGTTACTTCCAGACACAGATAATCAGAAGTAATCTATCTTCCACCTCCATGTGCTCAAAGGAAACCCCACCCAAGTGTTCATTGATATTCTACAGAAGACCCGACATGATGCAGTACCAGCAGATTGATAAAATGGGAGCAATACCTAACACAATATTCCTGACACTTGAAATCACTCTGGGCATGGAGACAGGGCAATTCCTGACATGGGGCCTTTGCATGGGAACTTATGAAGAGCTGGGTCACTATTGAGCCATAAAGATTTTCATCAACACAAACAGCAGAACCAGGGGTAGTCTTGGCCTGACTCACTGAACACATCTTGCCTAAAGAGGAGGGATAAAAAGCCCAATGATGTCATTTTCCAGAAGGAAATATGACAAAGTTCAACAGGTTAGGTCACCTCAAATGCACTTTTGCACACCCAGCACACTGTCGTATCTGGAAGCAACCCAGAATGCTTCAAATGTGAAGGACTGATGATTGCCTGCCATCTGCTCTGCTCTCTGACATAGGAAAGAAAATTACGCAAAAAATATTCTGAAACACCTAAAGCAGCCTCAATACCAGCACCAGTAGCTGTTTCCTCACTGCTGTGGCAGGACAGATACGGCTCCAACATTAATTGCTCTTCACATCACAACACATTACTTGCCTGCAAAATACTACACTCACCTAAAGGGATTTAACTTGTGGTCCCTAATGAAATATGTCTAGGGAACCCCCAGAGTAGAAAGATAAAGAATATTACTGTTTTCAGAGTTCAATTTCTGAATAGTACTAGCACACTGTCTATACTAGAGACCAGGTGAACCAAAATGACAAAAACTTCAGTTTTAAAGCCTTGAAATTGCAGAAAACCCTATAAATCTTCACACACATAATTTGTGCCTTAAACAGTAAGAATTCAGGGGAAAAAATACTTAGGACTGTTGGTGCACTTGATTAACTTCAGCCAACAGAACTACTGCTGCAGTGTGCCCAGGTGACCACATCTCCACAGCAGCTGCAGCATGATGCTGTATCTGCTGTTCCTGTATTCTGACTGCATTTTATTTCCTGCATAGAGAAAGGTAAACAAAACCTTGTTTACAATCACACACCCCCAAAAAAGAGCAACCTTGATTCCCCAAAATTCACCGTTTAACCCAAGGGACTCCAGACAGACCAAAACCAGCTTGTTTCATATACTTTTGAACACAGCTGTAGAAAGCAGCTTCACTATTCAGTGGGCTCCTGACACCATAAATTGATTTTGTGCAGACACTCTCTTTCTACCTTACTGTTCACTTCCTGGTAATACTTAAAATGTCAGTGAGCTGCTACATGATCCTACTGAGACAGTTTACAAGGATAAGTAGATGCAACAGTCATTACTAACTATTTAACTGCAGGGTTTTGGTTTTCCAGAAATGCAGCTGGAATATAAGACACTGTGTATTTCAGCTGCTGAAAAGTCTGCATCCTCTGAGCTTTTTCTGTTAATCAGCACCCTGAACACCAACAGTTAGAGGGGACACCAACATACTTCATTCTTCAAGAAATTCCAGTTTTCATTCCTTGGAAAGAATCCAAACAGATAGAATGTTAAATCTTTAAAAGATCCATCCTGAACCTTACAGGTAAGATGTGTCCTAATCCCTAAGACAAACCTCCCATCCATCATCCATCACTCCAAAACAGAACTCAGACTTCCGAAAGGATTTATGACTTAGTACCCTACTACAGATTTAGAGCACACTACTAGAACACCAAAATGAAGCAGCTAAGGTTACTAGAGCTACAGTATTACATAAATAAGAGATGGGTGTTCTCAAACACCCTGACTGTAGCCATCATCAGGCTTACGGATCCATAATTGTGCCTGGAGGGACACCCATTTTAAACAAAACAAAACAAAACAAAACAAAACAAAACAAAACAAACAAAAAACAAAACAAAACAAAACAAAAATTTAAAAAAAGGAAGGGGGATCCAGCAACTTCTGCTAGCATCCAAAAATGAACAGCAGCATGCCATGCCTTAGAAACTTAATTGCTCATTTTGGTAGGGCAACAATGTTCTGAAAGGTATTTTATGGGGATTTTTTTTTTGGGTGGTGGTGTTGGGTTTTTTCTAGTTTTCAAAAGATTCTTGCCTCTTTACTTCAGCATCTCCAGTCTGACTTTGACAATTTGCACATATACACCTCCAAGCAGGACATGAAAAATCCCATAAGGTTTCATCTCTATTAAAATGAAAGAATAAACTAATAACCCAACTGTTAAAAAAAGATGTGAAATCCGTAATAAAAGAGAGTCTGTTGTATTATCAATGTGGCAAGGAATATCTGTCACACTCCAGACAGACGCTAACCTTCACAGCCACATGACAAATCCCTGAATACACCGGTGAGTGATGGAAAGCCTGACAGGCCATTAGTGACATCAGCATGAATAAGGTTCTAAGGAACAATCAAACAGAATTTTAAATGAATCACCTTTTAAAAGACAAACAAGACCAAACATAAAAACTCCCCACAGAAAAAGGTATTAACCCTGGAGGGCTGCAGCCCTAGACTTTAGCCCCAGACTGCCATTCTCCATGGCCTGATCCTACAGGGACACTCCCACTCTTGACCGTAGGAGTGACAGGACGGGATCCCAGAACACAATGCCCTTGGACAAGCAGAAACACATTCCCGTCCCCTGGCCAAAGCCACTGGAACAAGAGTTTGCTCCACCTGTGGTTCCTCCTACACCATCCAAGTGCTCAACTACACATCAAATGTCTACATGCATTTTTTGATTGCAGAAATTTCTTCCAGACATTTTTCAATGCCAGCAACAACAACAACAACAAAACCCAACAAAACAAACCAGCTTTAAAATCCTCGTTCACACGGGAATTTCTTTGCTATTTGCTCATCTTCCTCCAACTACAAATCTGAGGTTCAATACCTCAGGGTATTTACCTGAGGGTAAACTGGTTAAATCACTTTGACTTCAAAGTATCTACTTTAACTCTGATTTAAATAATCTGTTCTGATCTTGCATTGTATTTGCATTTCTAGAACTTTTCCTGAAAAGAAATAGATTCTTCCTGGTTGGAATGTTGCGGGAGGTATTTTTGGTTTTGACTGATTAGGAAGCTACTCTATAAACACTTCTTGTATTTTACTATTTGTAAGTTTCTTACATTAGTATCTTTTTTTTCCTCTTCAATATTTGACTATACATTTTTAGTGAACATTTTATATTCATTAGCTGCAAAACACTTCATAAATAGGGCAAAAAAATAGTGTAAATAATAAGTTAAAAGTAATAAAAAATGTATTTTAAACTGGAATCAGATTGTTCTAAATTAAACAAACTCATTACAGGCCACATTACCCACAGTTGGTGAATTTGGTTGTATATATACCTCAAGTTTTTGTTAGGACAGATGTGATTTTCATACCTCCTTGTTACTGACAGATCAGAAGTAAAAAAAGCTTCGCAGCTTTTGCAGTTTCTCACCTTTGACTGCTCAATTCCCTAAACTAACTCCAAGAAGAACCACAAATGAAAAGTGTTTTGTGTCTGCTGGAAAGTGACTCCTGTCAAACCAGTTCTGTGCTGCAGTAAATTCTCTGCAGACACTTCCACCTACTCTGTGGATACACTTTATTCAAAGTTACAGACGCAAATATATCCTTCTTGAATATTATAATTTCATTAAAAGTTACTACACTATGAAAAAGGTAAGGCCTGAATCTAGTACTTTCAAATCCAAATTAACTCTCCTTTTAATTTTTCATTTTAACCTCTTTTGTTTTCCAAAAATTTCTTCCCCTATTCTTCATCCCTTTACCCACATTATGTTTCCATCACAGGGACGAGCATTTACTGTGTGCCACCTCACCTTCCCTTCTCTCAGGAAGGCTGAAGAATTCTTTCCAGGTCTTACTCATCAAGGCAATGAGGCCCATGAATCATGCCACAGTCTTTTCTCACATGATGAGCCCCGAGGTTTGTGCACTGCTGCACAAACAAGTACAGGCAACCCTCTGGCTTTGAGGATGAACATTCCTGCTTCTGCTGCTCGCATGCCAGGTACACCCTCCTCTCCTCAACAGCCATTCAAGTCCCAGAACAGCCCCAGGACTGCCAGGAAAGCAAGCACAAGAAACTCTCAGGACAGGTGAGACTGTTGGGCCTCTCTGCTGGCACCTGGAACAGGTTCCCTTTACACACCTCAGTTTTCAGCTGCTTGTTAAAGCCCCATGTGCTGCACTCCACAGGGCAGTCACCTTCTTTTCAGGATCCCTATGACTTCTTCACTTTTCACTCACTACATGTCTCCATTACTGACCAGCCACAGTTCAAGAGATTGTTTGGATCTACCTATTTTTTTTCCTTACTCATTCTAAGTTCCAGTACAAATAAAGTCACATCTCCATCCAAACCCACTCTACTACTCTAAAAGCAGGACAAATTCTCACTGAAAGACAGAAGGACAAGGAAATTAACTGTCTGAAAATGTTACACAGTAGTATCAGGAACCACCAAAAATAAAACATTCCTAGTTCAGGGCTTTGGCCAAAAGGTAACTTCAGAGCCTTACATGCAGCCTGGCTGAGGAGACACACAGCACATCTGTCATTCCCTCAGGAGGAGAAATATTTTGCCAGAGAAATGTTGTAACCAACAGCATTTCAGAGGGAGCTTAGTGTACAACACCAGAGCAGTACCGTCCAGCTGGGTGACATGAACATCCAGCCAAGAATTCTTGGAGAGGCATCACCCTTCCCAGCTTGGTAAACAATGACATGGTCATTATTTTGAAGTGCTACATTTTGTACATTACACAAACAGGACATTACAGAAAATCCTACCACACAAGGGGATTTACATTTTTGAACAAAGCCTGTCCAAACGCTTATGTGACATTCTTGAAAAAAACCAATTCCTCTCACCAAACCTCAGCGTCAGCAAAAATAGCAATTTCTTCCTCCTTGGGCTCACTTCTAGGAAATACACAGAAGGAGAGAGGATGGCCAAGTTATGACCCAGTGAGTCCCACTTTATTGTTGAGGGATTAGCAGCATTCAGGGGAAAGCCACTGTTGGAGTCTCTGCCAGCTGATTTGAAGAAAACTGAAAAACAACAGGTTTCACCTACAGATACAGCTCAAAAGGATACGGCCATTACAAAAAAACCTCACCATGAATATAAAGCCAGCTGTGGGTGTGCAGGTCCTGAAGCCTCACAGGTGATGTTCCACCCAGGCACAGAAGGCAGACAAAATCTCTGTGTTAACCACTTGAACCCAGACAGGACTGTGACTACTTTCATGACTCCTGAACTTGAGGAAAATCGTTTACATCTGCTGTGCTGCCAGAGCCCAGCATACTCCAGAACAGCCCAGGCTACTCCAACCGTGTTGCATGCCTTGCAACAGCATTCACTAGTACAGAGCAGACATGCGTAAGTTTAAATCACAGAATTACACCTTGGGTTCATCTACAGTTTCTACCAAGCACCACTCCAAAAGCTCAGTATTTTTCCTAAGGGAGGTATTTAAACAATTTACTAACCTGGCAACAAATCACAGCATAGGGGAAAGAGGTCTCATTAACTGGGAATGACAACGTTATGGATCAGAGAACATGCAGCACACTGCAAAATGCACATCTCCACACAGGGATAGACATACGTGAGCAAATCTCCACAGCCACGAGCAGCCCCTCAGTGCCACTAGCTAAGCAGCTGTCCTGAGGTTTTCCTTTCAAGTCTTCACCTGGTAGAACAGAGGTACACTGTCCTATTCTTTGTGTGACTATCCCAAAGCTACTCAGCAGGACTTCCCATGATGGGTTATTGTGGATGTGTGTTCAAACACAAGCAGAGAGGAAGTATCCGCATGGTCTTACCAGCTACCACAGCTTTTCCCCTTTCCAACTTCAGCAAAAGAAAGTGATGGTGATATTTCTCTTCCTGGGAGTCTTTATCTCACATTCAAACATAAGATGGCCAAACAGGACCTGACAGAAGCTTTCCAATGAATACAATCTCCCAGGCATTTAGATTTTGGGGGCTTTTCCCCATTTTGTTTACAATTTCTTTGCCACAACATTTAACTTGCTTTATTAGGCCCTGTAACATTTCAACACTACATTACAGCCCAGAGAGCCCCTTCCATTAGAAAAAGGCATAAAGATCGAAGAATCATTTCTCTTTGTTCATAAAAGATTTCACTCTGTGGCAAAGCAAAAGGAAAGAACAGAGAGCCCATTCCTTCCCAGGGAGACCACAGCAAGCACTGGCAGACAAACTGATGCATGAAGGCAGAGAACCAGAGATTTCCCATGTCAATCCAGACCTCACAGCCTGTAAGACCTGAATAAGAACTTATTCTGAGCTTTTAACAAAGACTCAAAAATGGAGGAGACTTTTGGGGCCTTATAACTGAGCTGAGGAGGAAGGAGTCATTAATAAAGGCACCATGGAAGAAATAAGTGTTGCACATCACTTTTCATCATTTCAAGCTCTGCCTCTGCAAGAACTTCTGGATATTCATCCCCTTGGAACACAGGTCCAGTCCTGGCTATATAAAAGCTTTGAATAAGGTAGACAAAAATTTTGGATGTGAAGAACAATTTCCATGATCTCTACTGCTGCATATAAAAATTAGTAATTTCTATTCATTAGTCTGGCCAGAAGAGTTTCCTGATGTGAACAGTTTTGGTTAAGGAGCTGTCATACCATTCTGTTGCATAAAGCTGACTGAATTTCAACCTGAAACTTTTGTTTTACAGTACATAAGCTTTGCCAAACGCTAAATAAAGACGTGCCATGTGAAATCTGCACCAACCGAGACGAAAATAAACATGACAGAAAGCTGAAGAAATCCTCCACGGTTTAAAAAATTAACTGACCTGCAAGAGCCACAACATTCTGTGCTTACTAGACCATGGCAAGCGGCGTGAAGTCATTTAAACAGAGAAGGGAGGTGTCAGGCTCAGAATCTCTAGAGAGCGTCTGAGAGCCGCACAAGAGCCAGCATTGGCAAGAGGCATCAAAAATCGGTTCTGTTTCCATCCCAAAACACACGACACGTACTTTACACTTTAAAAACACAATATGCGCTGATGTGCGCGGTGCCTTCTGACCATTCTTCTCCAAGGGCGTTTCAGACAATGGAGCAGGGGATAAGCCCGAGAGGCGCCCGGGGGCTCGGGCAGGCAGGAGGGCCCGTCCCCGTGTCGGCGGAACACAACAGGTGGTGTTGACAGCGAACCGGGCGCGGTGCCGGGCCGGGGCTGCCGCTCCCTNGCCCGCCCCGCCCGACTCACCGAGGCCGCTGATGTCGTGCCGGAGGCCGGCGCGGCTCCGCTCCTCCGCTATCGCCCGCAGCATGTGCCGCAGGGAGCGGTCGGGCTCGCCGTCCGCCTCCCCGTCCCTCCGGGCACAGGCCATGCTGCCGCCGCCGCCGATGAGCTCATGTCAGGCCGCCGCGGAGGCGGCACCCGGCGCTCCCGACACGGCAATGACCAGGAGCTCTCCTGGTCCCGCAGCCCCGGCCGCTTCCCCCTCGGGAAGTTCCCCGGGCGTCGCCGCCGGCCCCTCCCCGGGACACCACGATCGCTGCCACCAGCGCTGCCCGGCCGCGCTCCGCGGCTTCCTGCTCCTGCGGCCGCCGGGCGGGAGCGGCAGGGCCGGCACTCCCCGGACACGCCCACGGGGCGGGTCTGCCACCGACCGTCATCCCGGGCAACCCATCCTGCATCCCTGACATCCACCAGCATCCTGGGAAACCCATCCCGCATCCCTGACAATCCATACTGCATCCCTGACATCATCCAGCATCCCGGAAAACCCATCCTGCGTTCCCGACAATCCACACTGCGTTCCTGACATCAACCAGCATCCCGAGCAACCCACATAGTCCTGCATCCCTGACATCTAATGACTGTTTCCGGTCAGACTTTCTGGACACATTCTTCGCTATCCTTCCTTCTCACTGTGTCCCACAGATTTGTCTGCTGTCACTGCAGGCCGATCTCTCCTGCCCACCCCATTAATGTCATAGATGAGCTGCTGCTTCCTTCTTGCTCTCCTGTTCCCATGTGTCCCCTATGGGGACAAAACCCAACCTGAGGTGTCCACTGAAGTCTCTGCCAAGATCTGAGTCACCTCTGCCTTAGCATTAGCACCTCTTGTGTAAATCTCAGGGAATAACCCAGTTTGTGCTGCAGAGATTGGATCCTACGTCCTCCTGCTGCTGCTGGTGGTTGTCCACAGCAAATTCCAACAATGGCCAGAACTTCCTCAGAAATTTAGGATTTTCTAAGCCACAGCTGGAGAACAATACCACCACCTGCTCAGTTCTCCTGCAAACAATTCGCTCAACATTTTTTTGTTTTTAATATTGCTTTAGGCTCTCCATAGTTCCTAAAAATACTGTAAAGGCTTAGGCAAACTATTCTTCTCTCTGAAGCCCCATTTGAAAGTTGGCAGGCCTTGCAAGTGGTGGTAGGGAGAAGCAAAAGGGTCAGAGGACTTCAAATGTGAGTTGACAGCATTTGAGAGTTGGGCTTTTTGCTACAGCATAATAAGAAAAAAAAGTTTTCAAATACTGCATGTCCATTATCCACAATGGCATACATTTATCCCATGTTGCCAATTTCAATTTCATGTCAGCTTTTGACACCAATAAACTAACAATCAGACACCTGCTGGATGCAATTTACAGTCATGCACTTGTTTCCTGTGACACCAATATAGATGAGTGTTTTCTGTGGAAGGCCCTTCTGCTGAATTGGACAGAGGAGAGAAATTTGAAGGTGATGCAGCATTTTGCTAGTAAAATGTCTATCTCTTTCACAAAGCAGTAGAAAACAGGGACATACAATCTCAGAACTTAAGCACCTCTTCACTTGTTAAATCTCTTTCTTGGAGAGAATGAAGGTTTGCAGTCACATGCAAGCCCTGTAAATGCATTCATCAGAGTTATTTGTTCCATGGGGAAGAGCAGCAGAAGACTGTCCTGTACTGTTACCCTCCAAATTGTTCCTGACATTGTCAGGAGGAACCACTCTCTCTGCTGCCAGAGGAGCAACAGTCTCACTTCCTTCACATCATGCTAACCTCACTAAGGATTAGATGTCTTTCCCCTGAAGATTGCTGCTGGATCCCAACAGCACTGTCACATTGGGGGCACACAGGAACACTTGTGTCATCAGCCAGTAGACAACCCTGCAGCAGTTTCTCCAGAGTCTCCAGGAGTTCAGCCTCTCTGCTGTGCCCTGAACACTAGCCATCCTGTAAAGTTCTATCCATCCTGCTTTTAAAAAGCAACCAAGGAAACCTGCTGCTGCCCTGTCCAGGTCTCTTGAAAAATTAAAAGGTATTTCTGCCCCTTCTTAGCTCCCCACCTTACCTTCTACTTTCTCTGGCTTCTATCAAAACATGCCCATGGACAAAAAATGCAGCTCTTTCTGTTTTCCTTCCTGTAGGCTTCCCTAGCCAAATATACCTCCTAGCAGATCACAGCACTTGACCAGAAAACAGAGGAATAAAATTTGTTTTCTTAAAGGGACTATTGATTAAGTACCCTTAGGATCAGTTTGAATCCTAGAATGCTAATTGATTTTGGTTTTTAAAGATCACATGGTACATTGTAAAACAAGAAACCACTCTGTCTAGCCGAAGTCTTTACAGAGAGGGGGCTTTGTATCTGATCCTTATATATTGGTCCTAAAGGTCTTCTTCAGCAACAATTCGCACAATGTTATCACTACAATGGACAGCAGGAGCACTATCTGACCATGCATATTCTCGCTGAACTCAATTGTGCACGAAATTCTCTGTCTTGCAAAGGGCTAATGGGTGTTATGGTCCTGAGGGCTCTAAAAAGCCATAATAGCCCTAACAATTCCCACCTGGGGCCTCCTACCCTGCCCCCGCCCCACCTCCCAGCTGGGATCTCTAAGCCCAGCTCTGAGGCCCTTTGGAAGGTGTGGTGGTCTCTGGGTGGGGCTCAGTTGTGGCTGCTGTTCCTCTGGCCATTTAGCTGCAGGCTGCTCACTCAGCTTAGTCTCCAGACCCTGGAGGCACCTTTGGACCTGAACTCTGGTTTACCCTGTTCCCTCACTGAGGTTCTGTTATGCTGAGCTGTGGACTACAAAGGCCCTGCCAACCTGGGAGTGTCTCTCCAGGGAGGTTTTAAACTGCACAGTGCCCTGACAATAGATTCCTGTGCTTTCTTATATAATAATGCACTTCATGTCCCGATGTAAAATATGCATATTGATCAACAAGATGGATAGGCTTTGGGGTAGAGGCTGGGCTGGATTCATCTTTGTAACTTAGGATGTGTGTTCTATACAGCAAAAAGGTAAATACAAAGGCCTTAGGCTTATTAAAAATATCTAACTGGCCTAATGTTGTGGGGTGTATCTTTTGCACTTTTGTTAGTCGATAACAATCACCTTTGCTATGCAAAAGTCATGCAAGTTATTCATATGAGGCTATATTTTTCTTACTATGTTTATTTTAGTAGTAGCTAATAGTGATAGCCTGCTGTGTGTGCTAATAAGACCACACGGGGTATGAATACCTAATGGTGAAAATGACTTTGCAAGTTAGCAAATATGGGCTTATTGAATGCATTTGAGTGTCTGTCTCATGGCTGAGTCCTAGATTACACGTATCTGACAGTCCTGACCCTGGCAAACCTGTGTGACTACTTACAGCCTGTCAGAGACCAGCATTACTTGAGCACTTCAAGCTCTCTATGTGCATAAACTATTCTAGGAACAGAACTTGTGACTCTGAAGCTTTGGAAGTTCTATTCAACCCATTATAAACATGCAAAGTGCCCCCATTTTTCTCATGCCTTCCTTTACTGATAAAAAGAAATTAATAACAGCTATATGTAGCAACTGAATGTTATATCTAGCTTATAGATCATCACAGGGCATGAAATGCAGTTTTTTGAGGAAGAGATTAAGCAATTTAAAAATTCTAATCCTATTCTAGTCTTAAATTGGGATATTGCCATCTTTGGCAGTCTACTGTTCTGCTGAGGGCATGCCTATGGGTCAGTGGCCATCCAGGCAGTTTATACCCGAAAAGGAATTCTGCAATCTTTACTTAATTGCCTCCCTAACCGCATCAAGGCATTCTGACTTAGGACATGGCAGTTTGGGGCCTCCCATTATAAACTGCCTTAAGCAGACCAGCTTGAAAGATAACTCAAAGTTACTTCTAGAACTTCCTTGTGTTCAACACAGGCCTGATTTTGATCCCAAGATTAAACATACCAGTTACTGAAAGTTTTATCTACAAGATGTTACAACATCTTTTTTCAGCTAAAATAATTCTTTGGAGTTAGCCCTCTGAATGCACAGCAGAATGCTTAAGGTCATACAATTTTGAAGTTAGAGGTGTTCTATGTGTTTAGTTTTCTTCTCCACTTCCCCATTTCTTTGCACCACTCTTGTTACCCCTGCTCCTACTTTCATCTGTTAATTGCCATGGGTTATACTGAATGGAAGCCAGAGATGCTCAGCCTTGCACTGTAGGAGTAGAAACGCATCTGAACTTGTATGTAGAGCTTTCAGCCCAGTCTGAATGAATTATCTCAATAGGAGTGACATATGAACCATAGCCTTTGTGATAACAGACTTCTGAGATTTATAAGCCACTTACACAGGATCCATGTCTCATTGTTTTTCTCAAGCTGTATTTGTACTTGTACCCAGAAACCCCTCATTATTTATGAACCCATCCCAAGCTCTTCACCAGCTCAGCAAATCTGAAATCCATGTAGGAACAATTTTTCATATAGCTAAGCTCTTGGGTAAGAGGAAATGGGACAGTCCCTTGACAAAGACAAGTTCCTTGCAGGAAAAAAGCCCCTGTCAGGCTAGGTAGGGCTTTCCATTCAGGGCATGGGATTCTGCTGAAAAAACTGAACTGGCTGGAAGTCACCTCAGAGAGCAGAGGTAATCAGGAGCTTGCACAGGCCAAGTACCTGCTGAGAAGTCTGTCCCAGAGAGTGACACGGCATTGCTTTCCATGGAAATCTTACTTGATGCCAGTATATTGCTAAATTCCATCACACGTTACCTTACCCGTGTCTCACCTTTATGTGCCTCCACTCTTCAGCCTCTGCGTGTTATAGGCTTTGAATTCATAGGTAGCAATTGCTAAAGAAATGTTCACCACCTCTTGGACACAGGATTTCAGAACTGTGAACGTGTAAGTCTGCCTAAGTATTACCTGTGTCCTTTGAGAGGACAAATCCGGTGGAAGAAAATTGAGTGGTGAGGCCACAGGGGCTCAGTGAGGCGAGCCAGTGACCTTGTGTCACACTGAGCTGCTGCTGCCAGGAAAGTGCGTGTTTGCCTTCCACTTCAGGTGGTGCTCAAGGCTTGTGCAAGACCTGTTTGTAACCGCAAAGAACAGGTTTCAGCCTGCCTTGAAGAGAAAATTAAATCCAAACAGGCAGTAACAGAGGGTATAAAAACCCCACTTCTCCAGAGAAGTGATCAAATCGTGCAAAGTTTATAAAAAATGCAGTGAATAAGTCCTTAATTCTTTTGGGAAAAGGTATGTGATAACTTTCTAAAAATAGACGTTCTAAAAAGAAGTGACTTTTCAGAAGTAATTTCTAAATAATTATGTTGTAATTTGGAAATTAGTTTTTCTTAACTCCTGAATTAGTGTGTACATGTCTAGAAGTATAGGAGCAAAATCAAATCTGAGTATGAGTAACAATTCTATGAATGAACTAGTAATGATGTAGTCTTTTTTTTTTTTTTTTTTTTTTTTTTTTTAAGAAACGTCTAAACCATAGAAATATTTAACCAAAAGGGTGTTTCGAAAGCTAACAGTTTTGGTACTAGTGTGATTTTATTTTACTGGTTTTAATGTTATATTAATTACACTATATTGAATAATTATATTAGTATTTCAGTATTAATGAACATCAGTTAATATTTTTAATAGCAGGCAAGATAAGAAAGAATCTACGAGCAGAGAGCAAAAGAAATTGCTCTTTCCACAAGATCTGCTTTTATCTGGGTTGCTCTAATAAATGACTCAAGCAGCTGCTCCAGATAAAGAACTCAGTGTGGCAGGTTTCTTTAGATTCATATTTACTTAAGCAAACATTCAGTAGATCAAGACAATTCAGGTAATCTTTGGAGCTCTGAGCAGCCTGTTCTGGTGGAAGGTGTCCCTGCCCATGGCAGGGGATTGAAACGAGATGAGCTTTAAGGTCCTTTCAAGTCAAACCAGTCTGTGATTCTGTGATCTTCAACAATTTACCTCTAGGACAAATATTCTTCTCTACAGATTACCTCGCTGAACTCTGCTCTGACATGCTCTCTCGTATAATAAAAATACTTTTTCTCCTTTGCAAAATATTTTGTTGCTCATACCAATATAAATAATAAATACATGAATTAGGGAAATCAAGTTTCCCATTAGAGAAATGCTTTCAATGTTAAAAAAAATTATTTTCAGGACAATTTTCAGTGGAATTTGCCCTTACTGATTCAATCATGTAAAAGGAAGCGGTCAGTGGGTGTCAATAAGATCACGAGTTCATCTTGAAGTTTTTTTTTAATTAACTCAATATTTTTTTTCTGCCTCTGTAGAATATAGACAGTAAATGTATCTTACAAAGTCATCAACTCATTTGCATGTGCAAGAAGAGAAGTTGTGTTCAAGTTCTAAAACAAACAAAAGAAGTTGAAGGCTTAAAGTACTATTTGTGTTTAAATGACAATTTGTGAAATGTTGCCTTTTTCTCTCAAGTCAAAACACAATAATCTCATTTGGTCAGAGGAGGGGAGAAAGGAAACCTATGAAACAGGAATTTTATTTTGAAGATGCTTCTCTAAATTTTACAGTGTGTTGGTTTGGAGGATCTGAGTGGTGATGACATGCACTTTTCTGCACACTAGCTCAGGGTGAGGTGGCCAGCCTTCCTGCACACTAACTGAGGTATTAAGCCAAGTCAGTTGTCTCCATGAGATCTTCTTTTTCCACCACTGGTGAACTGAGTAAATGCAACTAGCTAGGGTAGCTTAAACTGTGAAAATGGTCTCAATTATTTTGTGGTTTGTAAAGCATTTATTAGTGCCCGAAGTGATTATTACACCTTCAACAAATGCTTTTATAAATCATGTGATCTGCTATTCTTGCAAAAAAAGATGGAAATTATACCGGTACATATTAAACAGGTACCCATCTAATGAGTTCACAACAATTTATGATCACTTCAAATAATCCTTTTTCTTATCCAGTTGAATTACAAACAATTAACTCCTAAGTTTCAGACCATATATCTTGACAGTCACACATTGCACTTTCTGTGTATTATACAGTGTTTTATGTACAGAAATGTCTGGAAAATATGTCTTGTATCTAAATTAACTGTGTCTTTGACAATGAACATATATTTACTAAAACTGAGCGAGTTCATCCTGACAAGATGAAACACAAGTAATAGATAAGTCAGACTTAAATCCTGGTAAGGCCTGGATATTTCCAGAAGTCTTGGAAGGATGTTGTGTTTTCCTGCATTTTGACACTGTCTCCTGTTAAAGACAATTTTTATATGTGTAAATCTTAGCTGGGCTTGTGGCATTCTTTAACAATGCCTAAAGAATCCCCCAAATGGTACTTTAGAGGGCCTGTGTGTGTTAGAAGTAAGTTTCTGTACTGCTTGTAGACAAGCTTACTTTGTGCTGTAAGGCACTTGGGTCCCACCAGGAGAAAAAAGTAAGACGTTTGAAGGCTTGAGGCATTCAGTGCTCTTTCTGTTAGTGGCAGGTAGTTCCCTGGCTGGTTGCACACTCCCACACTGTCCTGGGGAATGGTTATCACACTGGTGCAGGCAGAGCAGGAAGAGATGGAGTCTTAAGCCAGTCAGTTTCTGGGTGTACCCAGGCACAGCACTCTTTCATGTAGTGATGTTCTTCCTTAGCCAAATATTTTAGACTATAGACTATAAAAAGTGCTCCCAGATCAGCTTAAAAGGTAGAGACATCTCTTAGATTTAGGGAGCTTATTATGTGCTTATTGCAGGCAGAAGGCTATGAGATTTCCTTTCTTCATGCAGTTCAATGAAAAAGAGGCAGCTAAGGAGCTTCAGGAGGCGGGATGTGTCTTTCCACTGAAAAAAGGCTGTTCTTAGCGTACTTACGATAAATAAGCTGAAGAACATTAGTTTGAATGTCAGAGCTCTAATGGCTTATAGAACACTGAGGATTACTTGATTCCATGAATTTAGGCAGAAACTTTTCACTCTTGAAACACGAATTTGGTTGCTAAGAAACGCAAAAGAAATGCTGTATTGCAAACATCTCTTCCTCCTTCACAGCTGTTTCTGTCAATCCACTCAAAGCGTGGTTGTCAGGAAAATCCCTTCTCTAGTCAGTGTTCCATGTCAGGAGTGCCAAGGGGTGCTGCCATGCCTACTCTGAGCTGAAGTGCACACCAATACATACACCTAATCCTACCTGCTTACAGGGACTGTTGAAGCTTTATGAACATCAGATGCCAAATTCACAGAATTATTTCCTTCATCTTACCAGTTCTTTGTGGAAACATTAAGGGAGAAAAGCAATTTCCTGTAAGGAAGATCTAATGTCTCTGCGTGAAAGCATCAAGTCCCTGCAGAGCAGGGGTTTCACATACTGTGTCTCCGAGCCAGGCACAATAAAGTAAATGGGAAGACTTGGGAGGTAATTAGTGAGCACTTCCCTGTCTGTCCATGGATTCTTGGCTGTGTATTAGCTCTGACAAGTGCTTTCATTTAGCAGTGTCATGGATAGCTGCCAGAGTTTCTCTTGATGAGCCGGTTTGATGTCATGCTTTGTTCCAAAGGCTTGCTTGTACTGCGTGTTTTGGGGAAATACACCTGTAAGGCTTTGCAGGGGGTAGAAAGGGACAATTCTACTTGTGAAGACCATATCGTTTTGTTGGAGAGTATGAAAAACATAAGGGTAATCTTTTCAAATTAAACTAAAGGAAAAATACCATGCATTTAGCTTTGAATGCTACAGTATCCCACACATGCAATATCTACAGGCTCTAAATTACGCTAAGTCTAATTACTATGTGTGGACAAAAGACAATCTTTTCTTGTCCTGAAGAGATTAAACACACTAGTTATTGCTTATGAACAAAGCTTTAGAAATTAGATATTAGAAGTCTTTCAAAAATCACATATGACAGCAGCCAGATAAAGAAATTGTTATAACAAAAGCATCACAAACTGTCAGGTCTTTTCTTTAACTTGGATGTCACCTGACATTTCACCATCATAAAAATCTGCTTTCCATATAGCTGGTTGCGAGCCTCATTCCTTATTTTGTTTCTTTTTTCCCATTTTTTCCCATTCTCCAACTTTTCTGTCAAACCTAGATGAGTCCTGCAATCCACAAGGAAAAGGAACCCTGTTTACAGCTCAGGCTGCTGAACTTTGAAATGTTTTTACCGTATTTTTACAAGCAAACTGACCTGAGACTGGTCCTGAACTGTGGCATTGCCTGGGGTTGTTGTGACCCAAGGGCAGGACCTGGCACTTGGCCTTGTTGACCCTCAGTCCATTTGCCTCAGTCCCTGGATCCAGCCTGTCCAGGTCCCTCTGCAGAGCCTTCCTGCTCTCCAGCAGATCTACACTCCCACTTAACTTCTTGTCATCCACAAATTTATTAAGGGTGCACTTGATCTGGGCATCCAGATCATCAATAAAATATTAAATTAATCTGGCCCTAATACTGAGCCCTGCAGCTTTTCCATACTTCTAATATATCTCTATCTTAATTTGAAAGGACAAATCCAGTGACAGAAAATAATCTGGCTTCTCAGTCCAGCAGTAAAGTAGAACTTGGCTCCTTCCATTGCCAATAAGAAAGTGATATGGAACTGCAGTCTTTAAAGGATATAAAAAATAGCTTTCCGTTACATTAGGTCTTTATGGTCCGGTCAAAAGGACTAGTGACACTAACAATATTTGGCAACTCCATCCAAATATTTCACTCCGTTTCTAGAGCCAAGAATGGATCACATTAATGATGTTTCCAAAGTAGTTGATAGGAGTGCTGTGAGCTATTTATCATTCATTAGTATCCATGGCTGTAATCAGGAAGACTTCAGAAATGGAAGAAATGAGCACAGCACTTGTGATGGTAATGGCATTGAAGTGTCACAGGTATTCAGGAGCAATCCGTGATACATGACTAGTCAGAGTTCCCGTGTTGGCCCACTCCTTAGCACTTAATATCTGAGAGAAGAGAAAGTACTGATAATTCCAGTGTGGTTATGTTCAAGAAGCAGTATGATAATGGAATTAAATTTTTGTGCCGTCTTTAATCTATAGTATCTACTATATTTAAGAAATCAAACCAGTCATAGAACCGCTTTTAAAGGCAAAATTAAATAACAGCTCCTGAGCACGTGAAGTTCTGTAGATAGAAATGGTCATCAAATCAACTTGGCCAAAGTAGAATGACGGATTTTTAACAGATTTTGCAATATCTTCAATTACATGCTACAGTGTTTTAAATGCAGGATTTAACATGTTGAAAATCCTGAAAGTTAAAGGGATAGATCTTGTTGACTTTGCCCAGGTCCCTCTGCAGAATTCAAGTGATTTGAACCTGTCAACAAGATGACAGTAATTAGGAAAAAAGTGGCAGAAATCCCTTTGAAGAGCAGTCACTTATTTTTACCTCATACAGGAAAAAATGGCAATGACTAGAGTTCACCTGGTTCTGACCAAAGAAAAGTAAAACAGCCCCTTTTGTGTCCTTCACAATTCCCACCCAAAGTCCTTTGTTAGTGATGGTGATAGAGCCTCTTATGCACAACCCTTATGTGCCAACACACTTTAGAACTATTTAAGGACACGGGTTTCTTGGTTTCCCTGTGAAAAGGGCCAGAGGATGTAGGTAATACCACAACGTGACTCCTGAAAGTGACCAAAAATCCTCCTGTGCTTCTGAATTCAAATGTTTGGTTTGTATTAAGAAAAAGAAACTTATCATGAAATACTTGTCTTAAACTCTGAAGGCCTGAAGTTTTGACTCTGGTTCCTTGTTTTGTTTTCTGATTCATAGTAGGATCACAAAAGGTTGGCCAAAGCTACTTAAGGAGAAAAGCAAACTTGATCGGCCAAGATGGTTCAATACCTGGGAAAAACATCCAAAATTCTGAATCCAGGCTGTGACAGTTTAGGGCTTATTGTCCCCTTAATTTCTTTATATACAAAGACGTAGGGGATTTCTGTGCCTGTTCAGTATGTTCCTGTGGAAATTTGAAGTGAAGAAGGAGAAGCAAGAATTAAGTAGGACAATCAACTTCCTAAACTTAGATAAAAATCAAGTCTCTGACTGATTCTGGCTTGTACATGAAGCTTACACCACTACAGACATCTGTGGCATCGTTTGTCCAGGATGTTTTAAATAATTCAATGCCCATGGATAGGTCAGGGCTCAAAAATATTTCTTTTCAAATTATTCCTTCTGAAAAAATTACTCTAAGTATCGTGTTAGCTGTTGTTGCTGAACTCTGAAAAATGTTGGTCATTGCTTAATGGTCTTCAGCATTATTGAAAATCTGGTTAAATTTTTGGCTGAATGAGACTTCTATTGATTCATAGGCATCAGTCCCTTTCTGCACAAAAGTAAATAAACTGTGTGCAAAAATATCAAGTGATTTATTTTCTGTTCTTCAGTGGGATGGTACAGTAGATATGTCTCTTCTTAGTCTCTGTACTATAATATACGCAAGTATTTCATTAGAATTATTAAATCAATCAGAGAATTGCTATTAGTTGTCATTAGGTGAATCTTATGTGAAGATTACAGCAAATCTGATCAAATTAAATGGATATAATAAGAGGCAAAATGAAAGAAAAATGTTTCCTTCCTCATGGTAGAGTTGTGTGTAGTGAAAGCTCTGCTGAAGACAGGTTGGTTGATTTGTAGAAAATGTTAAGATACTTTATAGCACAATTATTTAAAACAGCTTATGAAAGTCAGCAGGAAGCTTGGGGAAGTATTGATAAGAGCATGAGAATAGATGGAGAGGCACATTAGATGTTCTTGATCAAAGAAATAGTCAACTATTGTTCCTTTCAGACCTTTAGATGCATTTTTATGAATAAAAAAATTCCTTAAAAGAAATATACTTTCCTTATGACATCAATATTTGAGTCAAATAGGAACAAACCTATAACTCTGAATTTTGGCTATTTGGGAGACAGTCATTTCCTGTATGTTGAGGGACAAATGTATAATAGTTTGTGGTTTCCAAACAACTGAAATAAATTACAGCACAATTTTTCATCTCTGTGCATGTTTTTTGTTAAGAAAGACTGGCAGAAAATAGTAACAAATAAAAATGGCTGCAATATTTATTTTGCACTGGTCAAGTAACTGCATAAGAACAATGCTGAATCTGGCTTAATAATTCTAGCTCCAAGAATTCCCTGTGTTTACAGTGTGTAATAGGTAGAAATACCACAAGTACCTTGAAGTAACCTGGTTCAGATTTGATGGCACTACAGGAAACTCTACCTAGGCATGTTCAGCTGAACTTACGCTTGGCTGGAAGCTGCTCTGCATGCATTTCACTGGGAAATGTAGCTCAATCTGTGCAACTGAGAACTGCTCGGACTTGGACAGCATTTATTCTTCTGAAGAGAACAATGGCTCTTCACATTTTGTCATATTAGCTGCTTATAAACACAGAATTTACAACATCACCAAGAACTGTGATCAGGACTTGGCCAAAGTTATTACGTGGGTAAGTACATTTTAAAAGGAGAATTTTAATCTTTTCCTATTCTGTAAAAATCATAGCAAGCTGAAGTTAACGCGCTGTTTTGGCATTGACGCTGAAATGGGAATGCCAGCTCTTCTACTCTCCTCACTATCCAGCTTCCAGATGTGGCTGCCTTCCAGGGACGGCTCAGCACCTGCTTCACATCTTTGCAGGATATTCTAAGCCCAGCCTGTGGGCAGCACAGGAAGTGCTTCTTCCTGCTCTGATATTCCTGTTATGATAAGCAGCCAGAGCAGCAGTGTGCCTACTGACAGGCACCGTGCACTCCAAGCACGGCTGGAAATGAATTACAGCACATGGCTCTGCAGCAGTTCAGCTACCACTGGCCTACCACAATTAAGGCAGAAAACCAGTCATGCTGGGCTTTGGTTTTGTGTTGTTCTTTTTAGTTTCTGTCTGGGCAACAAAAGAACCTTAACAAAAAAGCCAGAGCTTTTGATTTTAGAGGTATTATACTTTTTCAGTGGTGAGACCTTCTTTTTATTAACATTTGTTTTAAGTCAATGTCTTAGCTGGAGAGCAAAAAAATGCAATGCCACCATGTCTTTGAAATTATTTCTTTAAAGTTATAATGCACTCATAGAATGACTGGTTTTCAGGAAAAGTAGGTGAAAAGACATAAAAATCTTCTAAACATTCAGATCCCTTTTTATTATTCAGTTGATTTAGGATTGTGTAGAGAACCAACTTGAAAGAGTATCTCTGGTTTAGAAACTAGGTATGCATCTAGTAAATATCTTCCAGGAGAAAAACTCAGCTGAAACAAGTCTGGGCTTTTTGTGCCTGGATGAATGGCAAAAAATATAGTAGAGGTGAAAAATATATAGTTCTTGCTTTATCATGCAGATATTCCAGATGAGTGTAAATTTTTTTTGTGAGACTTTCTGTGCCTCAGCCTTTCAACAATCAAATGAGTAAAGGTTTTGAAGGCTGCATTCCCAGCTGGGAGGTATTGGCTATGTATCAAAGGAGCTGTGCAAGCCTAAGGTGCTAAACATATGGCCATGTGTTAGTAAATATAATAAATCTTTAATATAACTGCTTTGTATAGATAAGATATATTAGATAGTCATACACTATCTGCTTTTCACAGCATGCAGTGTACCTGGGTTTTGGCTGTTAATAAAGGTGGAGTGAAATTACACAGCTGAATTTCTAGGAGGCTGTGGTGGTTTGAAGAGACTGAGTTGATGGACAGGGTTTTGGACCAATCGCTTCTCGCAATTTTGCATATAAAAGGCACTGGCGCGGGGAATTGGGTCTTCTGGTTTCCGGTTCCTCACGGAGAGGGGTGGCGGGGGCCAGGCCTGGCCGGGCCGAGCCCTCTGCCCTCTCCCCTTCCCTCTTTGGGGCTGAGGCACGGCACCCCCGGGGTGCTGCTAGAAGACCCCTCGGAGCCCGTGAGCAGCTGAGAAACAACTATAGCTGCTGCAGAGCCCAGACCATCCGGCGCTGATGGGCTCCCCCTCCCCCACTCCACGTGGCGTGGCGCAGACCTGGTGGGAGCCGGGACAGCTTTCTGCAACCAACGCAGCCGACACCGAACTGGAGAAACATCAAACGGCTCGCAGCATAAAGGATAAGAGGCTTTTCTTTCCAATGTAAAGCC
>VWZT01005944.1:171869-195011 GCA_013397055.1 Pachycephala philippinensis | reverse complement strand
CTGATCTAAATCACATGTTAGTTATCCTTTGTGCGAGTTGGGAGAAAAAGGGGGAGGTGCTGGAAAGAAAGGGGGAAGTGCCGGAGGGAAAGGGAGAGTTTGCTTTAATTTTTATTATTATTATTCTTATATTACCTTTAATTCTGTTAGTAATAAACTTCTTTATATTCTTTAAAGTTTTAAGCCTGCTTTGCCCTTGTTCTAATTCTTACCTCACAAAAGGTAAAAGACATGAACTAAACCACCATAGAGGCTTATGAAAGTGAAACCTGAAAGGACAGCTATAGAACACATTATTTCTGAAATGAAGTTTGCATTCTATTGTGATCACATTTTTCATTTTGTGGTTCTCTGATCTATGTAATTCCTGGCAGGACCCAGTGCACCGTAGTACTGTGCTGCAGAGGTCTGTCTGTACCACAGTAAAACTCAGCAAATACATTAATAAATCAAAATAACATCAACTGTGGAGTCCACATTTGTACACACACACAGAGGTTTCAAAAAACAGGTGAGCTCATTTCTCTCAGCCACTTCCTCGCTTTACATTTCCCCCAAAAGATAATGCAGGACTTGGCTTTTAAAGCACTTCCCAATTAGTGAAATGGTCTGTATAATTCTGTTTTCCCACAGGCTGCTGCGTTCTGTGCTGGAAGCCCTCTGCTCCATGCTGGCATGGAGCCAGCCATGCTGCAGAGGGCCCAGGACAGCCAGGTCTCCCGGGGCAGCTTGTCCCACCGGTTACTCATACACAGGGCACAGCTGAATGGACACAGGAATGGGACCTCTAAGCAGGGAGCAGTTTGGGCCTGAAATGGATGTGACTAGGGAGCTGCACAGATTCCCTCTGGTCTGTGCAAGGTCCCAGCAGCCCAGTACATATCCTTGTGCTGTGCTTTCTTGTTGTTACAGTCCTGGTTCATTAACAACCAAGAGACATGCTTCCTTAGAGTTGTCACCCTCCATGGCTCTTTGTGGCTCAGGGAACCTGTGACTGAGAGAGATGGGGTCCAGACCTAAGGCACTTAACACCACAGCAGTGCTTCATCTCCTCACCCCTTTACTCCACGAGTAAAAATTTTCAGACCTTCAACTCACCTCACTACTCACCCCCTTCAGTCCCGCTTGCACCAGGTGTTAAAATCCTCTTTGAACGCTGTCCTTTGAACTAGCATGAGGAGCACAAAGCTCCAGTGAGCAGGCTGCTGACCTGAACCCTGGCCAACATTGAAGGAACACGGTCAAATAATTTCACCCTCTGTGGGTTTCTCTGCTGCTAGGCAAAACTACAGTGTATGAAACCAGTCAAAGACAAAGTTCGAAACATATCCAGTCCCTGTGTGAAACTACTAAGCCTTTCCTAAAACTAGGAAACACAAGAAAAACTGATTGTAATGTGATTTATGTAAGCAATGCAAGGTACAGAACAGTCAGAACAAAGTGATGTCATTCAGCTTGCACAGTGTGTGGTTAAATGTAGGCACTGCTCTGATTTATGGATGTACCCGCTGGACTCTAGAATACGTCCTTGGGGTTTTTACAGGGAACATATCATGGCTGCAAACATGCCCTGTGATGTAATCACTCCTGCAGGAATCCTGGTTCTGGCCTCTGCCTGGCTGTGTTCAACCCACTAATGATTCAGACTGCACGTCTGTATGTGTGTGTACAGGAGTTTGTGTGTGTGCTTGCATGGTGGGTAAAGTCTATTTTATGAACAATATTCACTCTTTCTCTGAAGTGCCTGTATGATAATGCACAGTATTAGGATAGGATAATATTTTATGTGGGATTTATTGCTTTATCTTTGTAACTATTAATTGCTCTATCACTGCATCAGATTATTCCTCTCTAGATGAGATTCAAAGCGTTACAATGATTTCTCATCATATCCAGTGGAAAATGAAGGATCTGGTTTTCACTTTCACAACTGTAAAGATGGAGTTAAATGACTGGAGAATTAATAACAAAAAACCAGTCAAATCCCTCAATTCTCGCCAAGAAATAAAAGCACTGTCTAAGAGTCATATTTCAAGATAACAGCTGGCTGGGTATGCCCTCCCTTTTTATTTGGAAGGAAATTCCCAGATAGTGCTGTTTTTATGCAGCTTGAGAAACGTGCTCAGCCTGCTACTGTGCAGCTTTTGGATGATTTCAGTTTCTATAAAAAGGAGGTGATCTCATCCTCACTACTTAAAGATGCATCACTGTATCTTTTCCCCTTGGCCCAGCACAAAGGGGAATTTGAATTTAAGAAGCCTAAAGTGACTATTAAACCTGACTGACAAAGGCATTAGCATTAACCCCTTCATTTCCAGCCTGTCCAGACTTGTGTCCTGGCACTGAGAGCAGCTGGGAATTGAGATCCATGCAGGGCGTGTGTGGTGCAGCAAAGATGCTGCATTCCCTCTGAGCTTGGGAATCACTCTTGTGTGGCAATACCTGGGGGCAGACAGTGTGTGCATGCTTAGCTCTAGGAAAATAGATGGGGATAGACCACGCCATGCATTCCCTGGTTAGACTGTGAGAGAACTGGTAGCTCCACAGAAGGTAGAAATGCAATATTACAGGCATTTTATCAGCATATTTACCAATAGCAAAGCAGAGTTTGGACCCTGAAGTTCCACTTTGGCATGCCCACTAGGATTTGATTTTCAAAAGCACATATTTAAGTCTGTGAGAAATGCTTCAGGCCAAGCTATTCATTTGAGGCCAAATACTTAAAGTTCTTTAGGCTCCAGAAACTTCTTGTTGCTAAATTTAATTTGAGGATTTCAGAATTAAACTCAAAGCATTTGCCCTGAGGTTCTTTTCTTTCGCCCGTGTGTATGCAACAAGGCAGATTGGTGATAATCTGTTTCACCTGCTTGCATTTTCATGACACAACAGTATTTTTTTACAGGGTCATTAAGTAAACCTAGTCTAATCCCAAAGAAATTTTTTTAAAACTGTAGAAGGGACACATACTAAGTTGAGAAAAAAATTGTGCAGAATGGTGCATTTGATGTATAGATCTTTGTGTATTCTACAAAGGTTTCTCATTAAGCCAATGCCTAAGAGGAGGTGGACTGGAATGCAGAAATGGTAAACAGTCCTGTACTCACAGATTTCATAGCTAAATATTCAGCTCTTTCTATCTTACCACTGCTTTGTTCCTGCCTACCACTGACAGAACACACCTCAGACTGCAATCCAGCCCTGTATTTGCATTTCAATCCCTTCTATTGCATTTCTTCTTAAGAAACTCCTTAACTTCATCCACTAGCTTTAAAATAAGCTATAACATGGCAAGTTGTCCTGAACACAATAGGTGTCCTAACGGGAAAGAAAGGTTTCAATATCCTTCCAGTACCTTATAGAATGGTATTACAGATTTGTTTGGTTTGGAAGGGACCTTAAAGATCATCTAGTTTCAACCCCCTGTCATGGCAGGGGGCAGGGACAGTCTTCTTTTTTTTTCTTTGATTTTTTTTAAAAGCATGGATCTTTCAGACTGGTTCTAATCAATGCAGTTTAGGCATCTCAATTTACTTCAGCCAGCACTGTGCTTGGAAAGGTTGCTCTATATCAAAATTAATTTTCTTCTGTCTTTAAGCTCAGGCTCAGATCTTGCTGCCAGGTGCAGCACTTCTCGTTAGGGGTATCACTGCTTATGTATTACATCCGAAGGGAAACATGACATGGAAGAGTGATTTCAAAAGAAATTATTTTATACTGTGATCAGTAGATGCTGACGTTACGATTTTGTTTGGAGAGGGAAGAGAGCTGTGGATCACTCTTGCACAAGGCCTGTTTTCCCTTAGGTTTCTCATTACATATTCCTCACAGAGTTCAGAAGCTCTCCAAGCACTCCCTAAATGATGAAATTTCACATAGTAGAGAAATAAACAAAGCAACTAAAATGTACTCAAATAATAATTACAAATAAAAATACTTCACACTGAAAAATGTCTTTCAACAAAACCTTTCCAAAAACCTTTTTTAGCATTAACAAAATCTCAAATATTTCTTAAAGGAAGACGAACTGTGTTCCCAGTACGGGATTTACTGCTAAAATACAGCTGCTGTCAGGGTGCCAAATCCAGCTGTGTGTTCCTGTAAGATTACAGTTTAGAAAGAAAGCCATGAGGATTCTGCAAGTGAAAACACAGGCTGAAGTGCTAGGAGTAAAACTTTAAATGATCTCAGCTCAGAGTTGGCCAGAGCTCAACAAATTACAGCTCTGGGAAGTATTCAGTGACTGACAAGGGTTAGCAGGCAGGAACATTCTTCTGTGTTGCAGACAAACTGGAGTGTTCCTAACACTGCAATAAAACACTAGATCCCCTCAGATTCCAAGTAAGGCAATTCTACTGACCTCTTTCTAGGAATGATACCAGGAGGGAACAGCTGCTTTACTAAAATCACAAATGACAGAATGGTTTGGGTTGGAAGAGACCTTAAAGATGAACCTGTTCCACCCGGCTGCCATGGGCAGGGACACCTTCCACTATCCCAGGTTGCTCCAGGTCCTGTCCAACCTTGCCTTGAACCCAGGGTCTGGGTAGCCACAGCTTCTCTGGGCAAGCTCTGTCATCCACACAGGGAAGAACTTCTTGCTAACATCTAATCTAAACCTATTCTCGGTCAATTTAAAACCATTCTCCTTGTATAATGTAGCTAAATATTTCCTTTTACTACAAAAAAAAGGTACAGTTATGGAGAAAAAAGTCATTATTTGACCCTACTTTTGGGCCTGAAATTTGGATTTTTTACTTTTGCTACAAGCACTGAAATCTAAACTAGAAGTGGATTCTGACCCTCCATCAATCACCCCACTCCCCACATCTGAGGTAGTTTGTTTTGGGGGTTGCTGGCAAAAAAAAATTTATGAAGAAACAAACTTCGAAGCAGCAAATTTTGTCCAAGTTTGGAAAAAAAAAAAAAAAAAGATATAGAAAGAAGTGAAAAAACCAAAGAGTAGTCAAAAGTTCCATTTACAACAGAGTGCCCAAATTAAAATTCCATATTACTGAAAAGTCACTTGTTGAATGTTGTTTTGTCTAGAGCCATTTTGACCTATGAAGAACTGGGACTTCTCCTTTTATACTAAAGGCAAAATTTCTCTTCAGACCACTTGCCATTTATGGATTGTTGAAAACCTGGATGCAGATATCTTGAGACAGGATGACTCTTAAAATTGGCATCCCATTTTACTGTGCAAATGGAAATGCTGTTGCTGCCTGAAATGACAGTAAACCAGGTACAGAATAAAAGCTCCCCCCCATTTATCATGTGATTTGTATAACAGAGTAAGTCTATTACTCAAAAGACTTATTAAAAGATAAATATGAGACGATGAGTGGGTTTCCTGAATAGGTTATCCCTCTGCCCTCCAAGGCAGTCATTCTCAGGTAAGCTTAAGAGATCTCTGAGATGCCTAAGGCAGGACCTCAGAAGAGGCCCTCTGAAAATAGGGGATTTTTGTGGTTGACTTAGAAACTTCATTGACATTAGAGAAAAATTGGAAACCTGGGATATAAATAGACATGGGAAGGCAGCCTTGGGCTGACCAAAGCCTAAGGTTATGCATATTCCAAGTCCATTGTTCTTGCTTTTATCTCCATTTTAAATGAAAGTGTGAATAAAAACACATTGTTTTAATTTTGAGGGATTTTTTGCCATTTAAAATTAATTCCACAGAGCCTGAAAATTAGGGATGTTATCAATTTCTCTGGAGGTACATACTCGAAGCCAAAGCAAAGTTGCAGATAAAGCAGGTGGGTGTTAGAGGAATGGGGGTTTATCTTCTCCAAAACTGAAATGACAGTGTGAATCAGCTATTGTCAAGTGCCAGAGGGCAGAAATCATCCCAATGAATTAGGAAAAAGACAATCAACCACTTCACAAAATCGCATCTTATTTAATGCAGCTTGCAGTTGACGCTGAATCAGCAATACTATTAGCTGCAGTTTTTGTTTGCTGTGAGCACAAAAAAAAAAAATAGGTTATTTTCCTCTGTTCTTCACAGCTTTTTCTTCTTTATCACTTAGCAAGAATGACATTGATGATACATTTTTGAAAGCTGTTATTAGCTTGTAAGTCAGAATCCCTGTCTGAGACTCCTGAAGTACACAGCCTAAGGATCAATGAACTAAAGCGAAAGACACCAGTACAGAGCTATTCAAATGACACTTTAGTGGCAGCAGTTTTCTCTAATTGCAGAATCTCTAGAATACATTATGTTACATTACCTGAATAACGATTTTTAAAAATAATTGTGAGTCACATCCTAAAAATACGAATCTATAATAAGTCTGTTCAATTGTCAGTTGAACAGAGAGCATGAAATGGCATAAAGGACACCTGAATTTTAAAGAGAAAGAGCTGTTTAGTATCCATGAGAAGTGCAGTTTTAAGCGGTCATGAGCTCTCACTTATATTAACTGAAAATACAGCTACCCCACACTTCTGGGAATTAATTCTCAGCCTTCTAGTGCTTATCAAAAGCAATCCATTATAAAAATGGCATTTTCAGATATTTACTTTGTTTTGATTTTATAAAAGTAGACTATAGTCAGAAATTTGACAAATAAAAGAATGCATTCAGTACAGCAGTAAATCTAGTGTCTCTCTGTTTAACATCTCCATTAATGTTTGGGATGAGGGAAGAGTGAATTCTTGGTAAGTTTGCAGATGACACCAAGCTAGCAGGACTGGCTGATGCACCAGAGTCTCGTGTTGCCTTCCAGATGGATCTTGACAGGCTGGAGAAATGGGCCGACAGGAACCTCAGGAAGTTCAACAAAAAATGCAAAGTTCTACCCCTGGGGAGGGACAGTCCAGGCACCAGTATATGGTTAAAGCAGCTGAGGGGGAGAAGGTCCTTCCAGACAAGGACCCCTGTGTGTCCCTCTGAACACCAGGCTGAACATGTGCCTGCAGTGTGCACTTCCTGCAAAGAAGGCCAGTGGCATCCTGGACTGCGTGAGACCAAACATAGCCAGCAGGTAGAGGGAGGTGATCCTTGATCCTGGCCCTTTCTCAGCGCTGGTAAGTCCACACCTGGAGCACTGTGTCCAGTTCCAGGCTCCTTGGTACAAGAGAGACATGAACATAATGGACAGAGTTCAATGACGGGCCACAAGACTGATGAAGAGACCAGAGCCCTTCACATGTGTGGAAAGGCTGAGAGCTGGAACTGCTCATCCTAGAGAAGAGATGGCTTGAGGGGATCTCACCAATGTCTTTAAATACCTGAAGGGAGAGTGAAAAGAGGATGGAACCAGGCTCTTCTCGGCAGTGCCCAGTGCCCAGCAGAGGCCATGGGCACACACTGAAACAAAGGAGGGTCCCTCTGAACATCAGAAAATGTTTTTTTGCTGTGTGGGTGACTGAGCACTGGCACGGGTTGCCCAGAGGAGTTGTGGAGTCTCTATCCTTGGAAACATTAAAAAAACCAAATGGGTACCGTCCTGGGTAACCAGCTCCAGGTGACCTGTCTTGAGCAGAGGGATTGGATAAGATGATTTCCAGAGGTCCCTGACACTTCGACTGTTTTCTGAGTCTGCATTAGTGTTGAACAGAAAGTTTTAAAACGTATACTTTTGCACTTTCAGCTCACTGACTGATAGTGATTAATCAGTTCCATGGATACTACAGAACTGATTCCCTCTTCATGAACTGGCTGACTTCATCTTGGATAGCAAGCAGGATCAGAAGAAGCAATTCTGAGTTTGTATTCCAGGGAGAAACAAGGGATAAACCTTTCTTGAAAGATGAAATCAAGTCTTTTGCTTACCTTCTACCACTGCAAAATTGAAGTCTACACTCATCACATAGTGATGTTGACCTAGAAAAAAATACTAGTCCACATTCAGTACGTGTTAAAATCAGAAGAAGCGGGGAGTACCATGAGTCTGACACTTAAATGTGAGGCCCAATGCTGTACTTAATCCAACTCTCCTGTTACCCACGCTGTTTGCGTGGAGGAGTCCAAGCATGTTTAGCTACTACTGGGGGTTTAACCTCTCCTTCACGCAGCTTCAACAGCTGTGTTTGTAAGTTCATGGAAATATCAAGGGAACAGCTAACATCTTGTTTTTAATGTATATTGTAGACTTACCTATGGCAGTGTGTATAGAATGCATTATTAAGCAAGTAAATAATTATTTGCTCACCAAATTAAAGGACATTTCTAAGGTAATCAGATGCAAAACGACCTTGACTCCCAGGTCCTCCTCTAGCCCTTTCTCAGTTCCAGTTAGCTCAGATTACTTAATCAATGGATGACTCTTGAGGTGGAATGTGTTCCTCAAGCCTGTAAATACATTATTTCACTGTGATGAATATAAAATACAAGTTCATAATTCAGGACACAATGTACATATCCTAAGTGTTGCCCAGGGATTAACAGGATTTATGAGCAGATAGAGCTCTGACTGGATAAAGCCTTTAATATGCCTGGAAGTCCAAGCTGTGATAAGCTCCAAGTGTTTGAGCTGGGAAAATATCTTCTTGTGTTGCCTAATTAAACCTCTTCTGGTATCACCTTTATTACTCTTGATGATATCTTGCAGACAATTTGAACTGCAAATTGTTGAGTTCTCCCTGGACTTTGGTAATTGCTAATTATTAGAGCTTTTTGGTTCATATTGGAGAAGGTGTTCTATAATCGTGTTGGTAGGGTGGTCACAGTATCATCAGCAAAATCCAAATCGAGCTTGCTGTTGTTAAGATATAAAAGCCAAACGATAAATACTTTCTCTTATAATTCTCATTATCCCTTCTCATAATGAAGCAGGCAATGACATAAAGGTGAAACAAGACTTTTTCATTTGACACTCAGCTCTGTTAAACAGTTCATTGAAGCTATGTTTGCTTAAAATATAAAACTATGCCTTGCTAGAAGAGTTTTCATGTCTCTTATTTTTCTTGGATTTCATAATACTTCAAGATGACTTTGATACTAAAGCCTGTCAAAAGCTTTCTTTAAATATGTGAAGTTTGGTGGCCTTTGCAATTCAATGATTTCTTTGATGACTGTTCTTAGGGTAAAAATCTGGTGGGCACTTCCTTGGTTTTCCGGAAAGAACCATATCTTGTTCTTTCTTTACTTTTGCCTTAGTTCATTAATTCTGTTTAAGTCAGTTCTGTCTTTGGAGAAGACTGAAGGGACCCCAAAGTCTTGATTGTGCATATGCTTAGGTCATCCTTGGCATTTTGAATGAAGTGCTGCTTTCACGTTGATAAGAAAGCTTCCCTGTCTCATAGGGTTTTTAACAGTTTGGTGATTTTACTGATAATCTCACCAAATCCAGCTTTTTGTGACTGGTTTCTTTCAGAGCTTTTCCTCTTTGCCTGAAACTGCATTGGTTTTACATTGTATAAAGGTTTTCCACAGCTCTGTTTGTGATGTGAAATGATTCAGGTTTTGGCTACGACTGCTGTCTGACAGCATGACTGGTTTTCCATGCTGCTTGCTAGTGTTCCATCTCTTAAGCATGATTTATCCACAGGCTTGTTTTTTTCTGTTTCTAAATTTTTCCTCTGTTTATTTGTAATAGGTCATCCAGTTGATACAAACTTGCCACTCAGAAATTTGCTTTTCTTAATGAAGTGATTTACATTGTAGTTTTTAGAAGCCGTTTCTGTGATAATGTTGACTCACATATTTGCTTGTTTCTCCCAAATTTTTCCCCAGTGTAAGTTATACAGGGGGTTTTACTGCTTCTTTTTCCAGAAGCATTTTTGAGACTTGGATGCTAGGTTCAGCTTGCACCTCTTCTTTCACAGAGCTTTCTTTGCCTTCACTCATCACACTTCAGATTTGTTTTTCCAGAAAGCTGTTGCGATTGTTAAAGCTTCCTCAGTATGAACACAACAAAGATCCCAGGCCAATTACCTATTACTTGGACTGGTCTAATCATCTCCAAAGTTATTATTTGGTTCAGCTTTATACTCCTTTATGTTATGCTTCTTTGTTAACTTTTTTTGCCCTCTGTAAAATGTTCGAGCTTTGAGGAATTATGTTCTTTTTTTAAATTTAATCTCAAAATTACCCTACATGAATGAGTTCTGTTTTCCCATCAGCACTTGTATAAGCTCAAACATTCCTGGAGATCTGCAGTGAAACTTCAGTGAAGTTTGCTGGATTAATTACAGCTGTCTGTTTTCAGGGGGCTGACTTTAACATGAAGCAATTGGCTGTTCACCTTCACAGCTGCTTGCACAGTCCCAAGAGGTGACAGGCATGTAGGAACAGGAGCAGCATCGTGGAGAGTGGGAACATCTCTCCAAGCTACAGCACTGGTGCAGGCCAGCCTGGAATGTTTGTGGAGCTCCAGTGTGAGGAGATGATCCTCTAGGCAGTGCTGGCAGTCATGATCTGAAGACAGCTCTCCACCCTGAGCACTGACCTCGCCACTGCACAGTTTGTTTGGCCTGTGCCATGGCCAGTGTTCCATGCAGGCCTCATCGGCTGGTAGCTGCCTTTGGCTTTGGGAATATTTTGCTCTGAGTGCCATAATTAATGCTAGTCCTACTGAGTCTTGCTTGCCTTAGAATATACAACTTTATTGTCACCTGCCCATGGTTTCTATCAGCTCCCTAACACTCATGGTAATTTCCTCCAACAGTCTTGAAACGACATTTGTGCAGTTTTTGCCACCTTATAACTTCCACTGTTGCACCCAGCTTTCTATAGGCCTCACACCTACTTTAGTTTGGTTTTAAACTGAAGGATTCTTAACACTGAATTCCCCAGTAGCTTTTGCAGCCTTTCCAAGCCTGCCAAGAGAAAACCCATTATTTTAGTGGGATGCTTGCCACAGTGCCTATCTTATTGTGTTCCTGCTTCTTTGTTTGTTCCTGCCAGGATAGTCTGTGAGCTTATGACTGAACTTGATAACCACTGCATTTGAGGTTCCTAGTCTCAAATAACCCAGTTTGTGTGACTTTGTCCAAGCCAAACTTCCTGCTATTACAGAAAAGGTAAGCACTCTCACCAGGATAGTGCGTACTTCAAAGAAGGAATAGTGTGTGTGTGGAGCAGCATGACTCCTCTCCTAGAAGGAAATGAGAAGGGGTTTGCAGGTTTGGGCTGGGGTAGAGTTAAATTTCTTCCCAGTAGCTGGTAGTGGCTGTGTTTTGGATTTGTGCTAGAACAGTGCTGATAACACAGGGATGTTTTTAATTAGTGCTGAGCAGGGCGTGCACAGAGCCAAGGCCTTTTCTGCTCCTCTCCCACCCCACCAGCAAGGGACTGGGGGGCACAAGGAGATGGGAGGAGACATGGCTGGGAGAGCTTTTCCCAACTGGCCACAGGGACATCCCAGACCATATGGTGTCATGCTCAGCATACAGAGCTGGGGGGAGACAGAGGGAGACATTTGGAGCGATTGTGTTTGTTTTCCCAAGTCACTGTTGCGCATCGTGGAGCCCGACTTCCCTGGGATGGCTGAACACCTGCCTGCCCACAGAAACTGGAGGATGAATCCCCTGTTTGGCTTTGATTGTGTGCACAGCTTCTGCTTTTCCTGTCAAACTGTCTTTATCTCAACCCACCAGATTTCTCACTTTGACCCTTCCAGTTCTTTCCTCCATCCCACTGGAGGAGGGTGAGCAAGCGGCTACATGGGGCTGAGCTGCTGACTGGGATTAAACCGTGACAGAAAGTTATAGCCCTTTTCTAGTGCTCTATCTTATCTGTTTAAAGAAATGAAAATAAATTAATATTCTTATAATTTCTTTTTTATTTTTAATTAGCAGAGACAGTTTGGGAAAACTTAAAAAGTACTTGTTAAACTCAAAATGTCAGACCCAGATCTGCTGAAAGTTACTGGAAGTATTAAACGCATTTGTGAGGGTTAGCCCACCTCCAGCTATTTCCCATTTTCCCTTTCTGGGGTCAATGAAATACTCTGCAGCTCCAAACTTCCAACAAGATACAAATTTTTCCTCATTTCCTTCTAGAAAATGTATACATGTAATTCACACAGCAAGCTCAGCCAAATTCCTTATCCAGTACAAAAATTAGAGCTGCTCATAAAAATACCTTGGGAAGTGTTTTGGAGAAAAATAACTTGCCATTAGCCCTGAACACAGATGATCGAAGCAGCTCTGTAACTTGTCAACAGAAAAGGACTTAAAAAATATGCCAAACAAACACTTCTCCACAAACAACAATTTTACAGGAAATGTTCAGCCTTTGTGTAGGCCTGTGACTCCCCACTTACAATTCCCACCTCACCTGCAACCTGCTTCTGGAGAGCCTGTTACTACCCTGTGCAGAGCACAGGATGCACAGAGAAGGCACTAGTGGACAAGGGGGTAGCACAGGTCTCTTCCTCCTTGGGAGAGGTCTTTTTACATCGACAATTGTATTGCTTCAGAAAGGAGAAAGGAGGCAGCGAGGCTTAGAAGACCATGTAATACCCTCCTGTCCCTCCTTCTGGCATTGACAAGGCTGATCTCACAAAGTTCAGAAACAGGGTAGAAGTAGTCAGCCTAGAGTTACATTGCACTGAAAAACTTCAAGAATGGGCTGTTTATGGGACCTGTTGAAACATATGGCACGTGCTTACCTGTTCTAGAAGCTGTTAGAGCTATTTTAAGAGGCACTCTGATTTCCACAGTGAACCTTTATGAGCTGCATAAAACAATGAGCTGCTTTATAGCTTTACAAGTGCTTGAGATGAGACTATCCCCAAAAGTAACCTGTTTATGAGCCTATTCTCTCAGGTTTCATCAGAGGAACTTACTGGCAAATGGTTATAGGCAAAGTCACAAGCAAGATTCTGCTCAGAAAAACACTTACCAGGCAAAGGTGTGCAGTGAAAGCAAAATGGCTGAAACCTCCTTACAAACCAAACTCATCATTGCTCAACATTGCAGTGTGAGAATTAAGCGACGAGGGCAGCGTCTGTGGCGGTAACACCTTCCTGCAATGACAGAGCACTTCATCACCCAGTTCAGAGGGTAGAGGACAAGAACAGCTTGGCAAGGCACACACAGAGAGCAATTACCAAATGCTGACTCAGGCGTGAAAACAAGGCAAAAAACCCCTCCCTGAATTATTTCAGAGAAGCTGACAGAAACGGCTGTTTTGAACAACAACTCAGTCATCCAGCTGTGCCAGAAATATGTGTCTCCATAACAAGACATGAAAGGGCTGGGATGTTCGATTACTGAGATTCCAATTAGCTAAAATGGGGACAAAATTGGTTAATACTCAAGCTGATTCAATCAACTGTCTTTAAATTTAAATGCCAGAGTAGTAATCATTTCAAGCATGTTCTCAGCCATGCAGTTGTCACAGCCTGAGGATGAGCCAATTCAGATCCAGTGAAGCTGATCAAGAGCTGGTTGACATGCACCATTTGATTTCTATTTTTGCTTCTCTCTTTTTTGTCAATCACTTGTGTCTTGAGAATTTGCAGCGATTTACCCATCAATGCCCAGACTAACTACCATTAACACACATAAAGATATTTCTTACACACCAATAACAAAATCTTTTTATTTGCATTTTTCTAGAAATCTAGGCTTGTGACCTCTCTGCTAGTTTTTGTAGCTAGCTCACTGTGATTATGAACTCACATAGCTGGAATTGTCCACTTGGTTCACACCATGAGTCTCCTTAGTTATTTAGTCTGGCTTTACTGGACCAGCCTGAAAGAACTGGGAAAAGCCCATTGAAAAATTACAAAAAGCCTGCCAACAGTAAGGCTTTCTCTCTAAACCAGCTAGTTAATGATTCCTTTGTATCTTTCACTTCTCAACAGCTACTGCATTTTCACTGTGCAGTTTGTAGCCATGAGAGGGGGGGAAAAGAATAAAATTTGTAGGCTGACAAAACAGTCTCTTCATACGTAAAATATTAGAAATCTCCCTTTTCAAAATATCACATAGATGCTTACTACAGGTTTTTGTGCATGAGAACATGTACTGTGTACACAGGAATATCTTTGAGCTCTTCCTGTAGTTGGCATCTGTGTTTAACTTTTGAACCAACTCCTGTTTTATAGAGATGCACTGAATCTTCTGAATATGCCATTACCATTGAGAAATATTTCATGTTCATTGGTATCCAGCCCAATGAAGGTTTGAGTAGTCATTAGAGGTGTGATGTTTTAGTTTGTTGTTCAATTCCTCAACACCTGTTCTTCACTCACCTGAAATCGTGGCATACTGTGGCACACGCCTACGTGTTTTAGAAGCTATTAGAGCTATTTTAAGAGGTATATATGCTATTTTTTGAGACATGCAAAGAACTAGCTATTATGTTTTGACCAATATTTTCAATTATGTTCTCATTTATGTATTCATTCTGAGGGTTCAAACTCATGAGTGATATCCCTGTGGTATTGCACAATACTATTAAACATAAACCAAGTAGCTTTCATTCTACATTATCTGATTGTTCTCCAGTATATCTCCCTAATTCTCTTTAAGCTACAAAGTGACAGGTACAATATGGAAGATGAACCTTCTCTCTGTCTGCCAGAGTACAATTCCCTAGGGCAGATCACTTAGCAAAAGCCATTTACAGCTTTTTTCATTAATTACATTTGCTTTCTATATGAAAATAAGACAAAATATCCCGTTTTAAAGAGCTGTCCAGGGTAGTGCAGATCAGAGGATACTTTGCTGGAGGACCTGCAGTTCTAGAAGTCAGTTCTACTGACTTCTTTTGTCTGTTGGGATTTTGTTTTTTCTTTTTAGGTCTTACTCAGACACTTTCTTCCATCACATTCTCTCTGCAATCTCAGTTCAAACTGTGCATTAAAACAGATTCTTAATCTGGGAAGAGAAGATAATTAAATACGTTCTCGGAAAATGAAGGACAAAAATGATCTTTGCATACACTGAAAGACAGGAGAGCACAACCAGGACTATGCAACATCACCATGTAAAATCTGACTGTTCTGTTTCTTCTTCAACCCTCCAAACAATCCTGTGGCACACACAAATAGATTATTTAATTTTATTTCAGAAATCGAGCAAGCTTGACTTGCATTAATAGATTTTGTTTGTCATGGGGAAAAATCTGGACACTATATTCACTTCTGTTAGTTTCTTCTCTGTTTTGCTTTTAAAAGTTTTCTCCATCGCAGAAATACGACTACAACTTTTCAGATGTAATTGAACAGCCCCTTTGCATCTTCCTGAAATACTTCTGATCATTTTATTAGGTGAAATTACAGTAAAATGTATGTTTTGTCCTAACCCAAATGATTCGCATTATCATGTGACTTCTGGGAGAAACAGCTTGGGAAGTGTCAGGGTTGAGTAAGAGCATGTGAAAACAAAGGGCTAAAAATAAAGCAGAAGAGGAAGAAAACTAGGAGGGTGAAAAAAAAGAAAACAGTCACAAATAAGAAGAAAATACTCGGTCTTTTTAATCACAAAGAAATAAAATGCAAAGTAATACAATAATGACCACAAATTCACCATGACCTGCAAATCAACCATATTACACACAATTTTGAGTTGTAAAACTGGATATAGTTCTATAAGCTAAAGTGCCCTTCAAAAACTACAAGTGATTAGGCTACAGAGGATGAATATATGTGAAACTTTTCTGATGTGTAAAGCACCCACGTCTGTAACTAAAGATCCAGAAGCAACCAAGCTGTGCGTGGCTCTTTGCAAAACCAATACAGCCATTATGAATCTCCTCTGGCATTGCCTGTTGTGGAAATGGTTTGAGCTGCTGCTGGATGCAGGACGGACTGCTCCAGCAAGCTCTAGAGAAAGCATTCAAGATTACTTTGAAGCTGAATCTGAATGAACGATCAGTACTCCTCAAACTCTGTTACCTCTACCCATTCCTATTGGAAATAAATTATCAAAATAATGAATTTTTAATTCAAAATCAAAATTCTTCAGTCCCTATTACTCCTAAGCCATGCTTTACATATTTTCTAGATTAAATCAATACAGTTTCCCTTCCTCAGTATAGTTCAGCAGTGGGATTCTGTCAAACTGTCTCTTTCTTTTGGTGCTTAGACTGCTTGGAGACATAATTGTCACAGCACGTACTTGGGCTTCACTTCTTTGTATCTCTTGTAGTCATCCACCTTCTCCAGATAAAGCTGGTGAGTTATGTGAAAAACTCCACACTTACTAACAATTAATTATATACATTAACAAATGCTCATTTCTTGGCCGTCACAGCCCTGGGAGACAGTGTAACCCTCACAGCCCGTTCAGCCCCTTACAGCCTCCACAGCCCTCACAGACCTCTCAGTCCCCTTAAGCTGGGGGTGTTCATGTGAGCTGGAGCCTGGCTTGGCACCTCACTTGCCCGCAGGTGTCACCATTGTGACATGGCCATGGCCATGCCAGTCGTTCCCTTCCTGCTCTTCTGTAACCTCAAGGGAACGCGGGGCTTGCTCCACACAGCTGGGGCACTCATAACCTTCAAACGCCTGACAGCCCTCATAGGACTCATAGACTCCATAGCCCTCACAGACCCTATAGCCCTAACAGAACTCACACCCTTCACTACCCCCACAGCCCATACTGCCACCATAGCCCTTACAGACATTGTCTCATGTGGAGAGGGAGCTTCAGACAAAATCTATGTGAAAAGCCCTGCTGTTGAGTCACGAGGCGCAGAAAAGGACCCCCTTGCTTTCTAAACTCCTTCTCAGAGAGAGAAGACCAGGATCCAGTCCTAGCCCCGGACTTCGTAAATAGTTAAGTTTTAGAACTTTGTTCCGCATGTTTTAATGCTATCAAAACAGATATATCTGTATAAAAGGTAATTACTTATTATGCTAAATATTAAACAATAAAAATTAGACAAGAACTCAATCAAGATTATTTACTATACAGTATAAAAGCTAAAACTGTTATTATGGTGTAAGGTAAGATAGTACACTATATTAAATTAAAGCTAGCAAACAGAAACAATTTTTAGAGATTGATGTAATTCACCCATACCCATGACTGTGGGCAAATCTCTCTCTTAACCTCGAGGTGTATCCTTGGTGGCTGTTCCTAAAACCCAAGAGAGTCATCCTCAAAGAAGGAATATGTTTGAAGGACGTACCTCATGGAAAGTGGATGGGAGTTCGATAGTGTAAAGGGGTTGACTGCCAGCCATATGCCTCCAGGTCAGTTTAGCAGCTTATCTGCCCAATCTTTGCCTCACTACCAGGAGGTTGATTTGAGGTTGGTGTGCCAGACAGGTTTTAGCATAATTCAACTCCAAAACTAGCATATGATTCCTCTCTCATGTCTACCACTGATAGCCTTGCAAATAGGGCGTTGTTAGAGTTGCTTTACCACATTCCAGGGCACAGCATCCTGCTATACTCCACCCCATAACAGCAGTCAATCATCTTTACCTCACGAAGTGCTAAAGCAGGTACCTTGCGCCTCCATGCTATTAAAGCATCCGCTGCATAGGTGTACATTATACTTAAATATGTTCAGATACATCAGTCTCCTAGGTTTCACTATTTTCTCTTAACTTTTATAGTTTGAAAAAGTGCTAGCTATATTACAATCATACATTATACTTTTATATAGAAAATTATTATAAAAACCACTTAGAATTTAGTTAACAATATTAAACAGAGCCTAATATTGAATTAGGTATTGATTCTGGAAAGAAAAATTGTTATTATTTCAGTTTATGTATGTCTGGAATGGTTAGTGTCCCTGTTTGTTGTGTTAGGTACCACACCATTTTATATATATGTGTGTGTATATACATATATATATGTATGTATGTATGTGTATATATATATATGTGTGTGTGTATATGTATACACACACACACAACGACAACAATATTATAAGAACAGGGTATAATATTAAATCCAGAATTCCCGTTGAGGCTGAGAACCATCTGAACAAGTAAATCAGGATGTTCCCCACCCCATGAATCTGAAAGACCTTATTACAATGGTATAGACACACTCAGGGAAAGGGGGAATGTCAGGGTGTACCATGGGAAAGCGCCATTCAGTGAAAATTCTACTAGATAATATTCTGGTTGCCTCAGGGGGATCAAAGATAGAACAAAACTCACATATTATTCCAGTCAGGGTCCTGGGTTGGTGTTGGAGTCTGAAATGTTACGGTTTATGGCTTAAACATTTTTATGAAGGACTTCTGCCTTTTATAGCAAAACTGTACAAAAAAAGCTGCATGGAAGACCACCACACCATGAATGGGCCTCCTGACTGAGTCCCTGGACTGCAAGTTGATTTGAGATAAGTTAAAGTGACACTATTCTGAGGTCTGGCTAGGGAAGAAGAATACTTCCACAAGAGGATTAAGCCCAGCACCTTTGGGGTGGAGGTTATAGCCCCAGGCTTATCTGCTGCCAGGCTTGCACAGACCCCCACACCAAAGTGGGGAGGAGGAGAGGTTTTTCGGGTGTGTGGCATAGCCTCTAGTCAGAGGCAGTGAACACCCATCCTCCATTGCTCAGACTGGCCCAGCTGCAGGGCCTCCCACCCCAGGAAAGCCACATCTATGGGACAACCACATGAGGGGCAGCAGAAGGGGTGTCCTGGCCCATTAAAGGCCCTCCCAAAGGGGTCCCCAGACCCTGCACCAGAGCACTGAACATGATGCAAAGTGATGCAACTGACCCAGAGCCTTGCAAGACACAACGTCAAACTTGCCCTCCCCAGGGGAGGCACCTGGGCATTCCCCCCTGGCCAAATGTATATTAATCCACTGGATTCTATAGTTTTTGGAGGAGGACCCTCACCACTAAGAAGACCAGGTGGAGGGAAGCAACAAGACGTTGGGACCCACAGAGCGATGATACATTTCTACTTAATCTGTCTCTGTCACTCTCCCTTCCCCGCCCCCCACCTCTTTTTCTATTTCTTTCTTTCTTTTCTTCTCTTTCTTTCTTCTTGCCTCTTTTACTGTTAAATAAAACAATTAATTTTTTGATATCAACATTTAACCTTGTTTAGTTTTAATCACATTTTGGGGAATATTTCAAACCTCGGGATTCGTAATCCACAGATATCTCACTTGCTCCTCTGTGATTAAAGCGGAATGTAACAGCTGGAATCAAATACTTTACTAAACCCTTTATTTGTTTCCCGGACATTAAATCTTCTCTTCTGTTCTGTCAGTTTAACCACTTATGCCTTGCCTTCTTCACCTACAGCTGGAGAAAACTTTCCAGCTGTCACCTCAGCTCCTCTGCCATCCCCTTCTTCTGCACAATCATGCTTTACACATTACTTGTTATTACTACATCCTCTTCCTTTGGTACAGTAACAGATCTGATTTCATAATCATATGAAATCCTCTGTGAGCTCCAAAATTCAGTTCAGGGAGGAACCTTTTCCATCTGCTGTGGCAACCCTAAAGAAGACACAAACATCCCAAAACCTTGCTTGTGACAACATAAAATTTATATACATACTGAGAAGATATTAAAATGCAATAATCACCATTAATAAAATTTCAAATTATTTAACATCTTAATAATACTGATGAAGATTCCTAACATCATGTAGACAAACTTAATTTAGATTACCCAGCCATTTCTTTGAGATCTTTTCAGCTTTGGAAAAATAATTTTTGTTTTAGGAAAAATAATGTTTCATTTACATAAATATGAAATAACATTTCCTTTACAAGAAATGTGGTGGTGGTAAATAAAAGTGTTATTTCTATCAATTTTATTAAAGAAATAATCTCTATTATTTAGACTTTTCCGCCAAAACAAGCTTAATGCTTATAAAGGATCAGTGGTTAAATAATATATTATTAGGAACAGCTATTAATTTCTGAAACAGGGTTTTCTTGCCATAGTCACAGACCCTTGAGATTGTACAAACACAGAAGACTAAGATATTTACGAAGTTCATCTTTAACTTAGCAAGAGCCTTACTATGAATTGCAAAAGAAGTGTAAGTTGGAAGTGTTTCAGGCCAGGTTGGACAGGGCTTGGAGCAACCTGGTCTAGTTGGTGTCCCTGCCCATGGCAGTAGGTGGACTGGATGAGCTTTATGGTCCTTTCAACCCAAACCAGTCTGGGATTCTATACCACAGAAAATTTTCTATCAGCAATTGCCATCTTTTGCAGAATCCTCTCCTAAATGTTACACTAGAAATGTGAATGTTGTTGAAGTTGTCAGTGTCCTGATTAGAAGAAAAGATGGCACTACGAGCTAAAATGGTAGATGTTCTTTGCAACCTTGGTTTAAACTCACAGAAGCTGGAAATGGTCAGGGCCTGAGGACGTCCTTCTACTTCCTAGTTTTTTCCTAGTGGAGACTTCTACCACTTTCTATACTAGATTCCTGATATGGTTCCTGTATTGTGGAGAAGTTTCAGTGTTCAGGTGGCTTATGTTTTCCCTCAGAATTTAATTCCATGACCAGTATTAACATACTAACACAAATTTTCAGTATTACAACATAGGTTACCACAGTACTGCATTGGTGAAATGCAAAGAAGTGGGATCTGAAATGACCTATGGTTCTTATTACATAACACCACAAAGATGAGTACTTTAATTCTCAAACCCTGCTTTAGACCTCCATCAGAGTCACTTTTATAACGCTTATTTTTTTATTCTGTTTTTTAAAAGTTTAGAAATTGGTAAATGAGCTTCTTCTCTCCTTGGGAACCGATCCTACTAGATAGTAGTGGGATCAGATTATTTTTAATGTTTGCTTTCCCCAGTTACACAGCATTTCTTCCTGCATGACACACTGCTTCAGCATTTGAAACAGAAAGCAGTATCTACATTTATGATTACTGTTTTCAAATTTAATTTCAGTTTATCATTAAATCTGCTATAATTTTCTCCCCTTGTTCACATTGTTCTTTATGTTCTTAAAAACCCACAGGAACCAGTTTTGATTCTACCACATATAGTCTCAATTTTCAATTCCTTTTTTATTTTCTTTTTCCATCCAAAAGGGGATAATGTGTAGGCATGATTCTAGGATTTGATATTTGTGGCCAGCCTAGTAATGTTTGTCAGATTATACATTAAAACTGACTCCCTGTTTTAGCTTGTATGACTGAGAGAAATAGGTAAAATACCACTGTAAATGTCAAACGGCATTATCTCACCATTCCACTTTTATATCCCTCTTTCCATATAAAGCTGATATAGAACTAAGGTACCAGAATGGCTATAATTACAGAAAGATATATATATATTTTCAAATGTGTTGGCAGTGTTTCAGTTTGATATTTTAGTTATCAACATGACCTGTAAAACTGATAATAATGGAAAAATTCTATTTTGAAACCTGAGATATCAGAATGAAATATTTTTCCAGGTGGCTGCAAGCATGTATAAAATACTCTTGTTATTCACACTGCCAAGATCCTTGTATGTAAACTTCAGATAGCAAAAAATAAAAACTTTAGCTCTTGTATATGCTTGACCATCATATTAATAAAACCTAATTTCCTTTTATAAAATTCCACTGACAAAAGGAGAAGCCTGTATCCACCCAACATAACTATTGCAAAAAAGTCCAGTATTCATTAAAGAGCATATTGAATATCATCCAAGCCCATGGGATACAGATGCAACTATTAGAGCTAGTTATATATGCTTATTTTAAAATAATAAAAGGATGGCAGCAAAATAGAGCCTTCCACTGTGGAAGGACATGCTCAGTATCTCCACCATAACACACAAGGTTTATATTTTCTTTGTGCAAGAAATGCCTAAAGGATCTATAGGAATGTGAAGTGCATACGTGTAAAATCAATATTCCTCCATGAATGCTTCTCTCCCAACTATTCAATTTGCACAAATAATACTATATAAGCCACAAAACATCAGATTTGTTTGAAAACTTTTTGCAGTTCTTTGATGCTGTATATAATGAATTTGCAGAATATAAGTGCAGCTATTAATGTTTGTGTTTATAGGCTACTTGGAATGCAGAAGATCTATGGAAATACATCCTCTGGCTGCGGCTGATGTGAAAAAAGAAAAAAATTATAAGGAAGATAAGAAACTTTGCTTTGATGATTTCTCATTAGAAGTTTTGGTTACTTAACTGTCCTCTCTCATCATCCTCCTATCCTCCTGGTCTTACTGGTGATGTGGGATGCAGAATGCTGACTCAGGTGCATGTGCCCCAGATTCTCACGGCGCTCCTTACTGCCTTTTTGCTTACATGTCATTGCCTGCTTTGCTTCAATCCCAAAGTTTCCAGTGTTACTCAGCACATCTCTCATAGTGTGACAAAAATGTTGAAGCAATATAAAGCACAAGAATTCACAGCATAACAAGTCTGTAGCCCCACTAGGCCCAGCAAGGCAGAGCCAGTACCCCACCTCATCCTTGTTGCTCTGGTGCCCTCTGCTGAAGTAACCTTCTGCTTGGCTTCTGAGTCCCCCTGGGCAGAGGTAAGAGCCTCTGCCAAGTGCCATATGCTGCCACCTCTTTATCTTGAACTTTACTTCCTTGATATATTTCCATTCCTATTCTGTCTCCCTTACTTCCTTTCCTTCCTCCAGTGGTACTTAGGCTGAAATTTGTTCTTTTCCTTCAAAACATTTCTGCGTCACATTTTACAACAGCCTTATATTGAGCTTTAGAAGATTACATGTGAGTTGAGATGATAACAACCATGAGAATTATATTTTATAAGAATTCCTGTGTGTGTGTGTGTGTGTGTGTGTGTATAAAAGCATTAATCACTCAAATTAGCAGTGTAATTTTTGTTCCTTTCTGGAAAATTTCCTCATGCGCTGTAAGAATGGTGGAAAACAAGAGACAAGTAAGGCAATATACTCAGCACAAGTTTTCTACAGCAAGTCAGTACTTTTGTTTAGCTGTGCATAAATAGCCTTACTCTCACTTGGCAGGGATACCTAAATTGTAAAGGTTGTAAAAACGACTTCTCAGGTTCACATAACGAGCAAGATGAGGAATTGTCTGGTCTCCTGTTCCAACCACTAGACCTTGTGCATCCTTCACACTCATGCAAGTTACAGTAATTACATTAAGACTAAATTGCCATCTGAGTAATTTTTCCAATGAAATTTACCAGATAAAGCATTACATTTACTACATATAAAAGGTGTGACTCTCTTATGTCTCTGTAGTCACAGCACATTTCTTCAGTAAAAGATGACGATTTCTTGGAGTTATCCTTGTTTCATATCATGCATAAGGACATCGAGTTTGGTACT
>VWZT01005944.1:125284-171570 GCA_013397055.1 Pachycephala philippinensis | reverse complement strand
TCCTCTCACTTGGCAGGGATACCTAAATTGTAAATGTTGTAAAAACGACTTCTCAGGTTCACATAACGAGCAAGATGAGGAATTGTCTGGTCTCCTGTTCCAACCACTAGACCTTGTGCATCCTTCACACTCATGCAAGTTACAGTAATTACATTAAGACTAAATTGCCATCTGAGTAATTTTTCCAATGAAATTTACCAGATAAAGCATTACATTTACTACATATAAAAGGTGTGACTCTCTTATGTCTCTGTAGTCACAGCACATTTCTTCAGTAAAAGATGACGATTTCTTGGAGTTATCCTTGTTTCATATCATGCATAAGGACATCGAGTTTGGTACTGGCTTGGTTTGAGAACACCTGATAAAAGACTTCTCCAGTGCCATCTTCCAACAAATAGAACTGTCAATTCCCACAGGAAAATCTAGGATCAACCTTACTGAATCCTAACACTGCATAGGTATGAATAACTGCATAAAACAAGTTTAGGTGTTTTTATATTAGTGTGGATTTCAAGGAGCAGCTGCCTATTCAGAACTCAATCCTAGAAGTTTTTAAAGTGTCTTATTCAGGTAATTGCAGAGGGACATGTTTGACACTTCATCGCTCAGGGACTTTTCAGAAGAGACCTGTGAAAAAAAGTCAATATTTTAATATATACATATATATAATGTGTGTGTGTGTGTGTGTGTGTGTGTGTGTGTGTGTGTGTGGCTGCAGCTTATATTAATAAACAGTTCACAAAAGATTATTTTCAGTGACAACATACCAAATTTGTTTAGGTGGGCTGAGATTATTTTTTGGAGATCATAGCTGTATGGTAATTTCCAACAGTCTTTTACCAGATTCTGCATATTATGTCTTCTTTGATAGGCACATTCTCACACACGTAACCTCCTACCTTTTTGACAAGAATTTCCTCCTCCATGTTTAAATTTCTTTTCAGCACAATATTCTTAGTTTTCTCTCTCTCTCATATTACTGTACTGGTAAAAAGTTGTTACACACCATTCCAGCAGTTTAATTTCAGCAGGAAACACCGAAATTTGTGAATTGTAAATGTGCATTACAATTTGTTCCTGTTGTGTGTGTTCTTCTGGTTTTGGTAAATTTTCACCAAGAGTGACATCATTAATCCTAAAATTTAGGGACTTTAAAAAAAAATTTGACATTTCAACTACTTATTTTATTTCTTAAGTTGCTTAAGAAGAACACAGGTTTTGCAAAAAGATGTTATCTTTTATCACTAATTTTTTTCAAGCATGCTTGAAGGCTTTAATAATCTGATATGCCATATGATGCTGCCTACCCTTCTTTGATTCCAGCAGGTGAAGGAGGCAGTACTTACAGCAAAAAAAAAGGAAAATCTCTAAAAGGAATCAGTAAGCTGAGTGAAAATTAGTAACTACTGTTGGAATTAGCTCTTATTACTAGGCAGAAAGAGATAGTGTTTGTGGCTTGGCTAGTTAACTATTTTTGATGTTATTTTTCTACATAAGCTACTGACATAATTGCTAAAGAAACAAAAGTGAAAGGAGCAGAACACCCTGTGAACACAGATGGAGCTTACATCGTGTATACATTTTTACGATATTAAATGAGTTTAATTTTAGCGAGAGTGTCATCAGTTTCCCAGAGATGAATAGATATTTTTTACATGCTCATTGAGGCACAGGGAAGGCTGTGGTATGGGCACAAGTTTTGGCCTGTTAATAAACTCCAACTATTTTGAGAATCACACTTTCTGTTCTGTTAGAGAAGTTTCTTATTCTAACACATAAAGCCACAGCATCTCCAGTTTGTTTGCCCTCAGTGCTTTTGTTGTTCTTGTGGCTTTGCTGCGCAGATGTGCTACTTGCATGAAAAATATGAGCCAGAAAATAAGTTATTAATCTTCCTTGTGTAGTCCTCCGTCTTTGTATTTTGAGTGTAGTTGGACTTCAGCAATTTGATATCAGAAGGTTGTTTATGTGGCAGTTTATCACTGTCTCTCCCAGGCAGTAATTTTTCTTATTGTTTCCATTAACACACAGTGCTCCGCGGAAAAAAGAAAGAAAAAAAGAGTACCAAAAAAAGCAGTGCTTTCTATTTTCATATACAACCCCCACCTTGGATTTCCTTCCACAGGATGCACACACACATGCGGGCATTTATTTGCATGTTAAACAGACAAGATACTGTTTCTACCCTACACAGATGAGTCAAACATTGAAAACCAGTTGAGGGAAAACACAGTCGTTCATTATTCTCTCAGGTATAACAGCTACAACTGACAAGGTTTGGGAGGCAGAAGCTGACACAAATTGGCTTTGTCTTGCCCTTCTCAAGCTTGCAAATTGAAAGGAGAATCCTAGAAATGCAATATTGAAATTCTGAAACCCTGACCCTCAGTCTGCCTTTCAATGTCAGTTGCTAAAAGGGCAAAACCAGATACAAAGAGCAGAACAGAATCATTCAGGTTGGAAAAGACCCTTTGGATCCTCCAGCCTGTCTAGTCACATTATTGGGCTGTCTGTTGTCTTCTGGCTGGGAGATCCTTGTCGGTCTCTCTATAAGGGGTTTCTCCTGCTTTGCTTTAGGGCTCTTACTGTCTAGTATTAATTTCCTGGCCTCTGTGTACTCCACCTCTCTTTGCCCCAAGTATTTCACAGGGAAAGCTGGTCTGCTGGTGGAGTGAGATTACTGTGTGTACTGTACATCATCAGCTTCTATAAGATCCAGATCTGTGGGGAAGGACAGAAGGGAAGGCTGTCATCCTGAATCACTATCAGCGCTTCAGGAGGAGACAGTGCTGAAGAATTGGTTTGCACCAGGAATTTATGCCACAGCCAAATAAATCTAGATGTCTGGCATGCACTACTGTTCATGTTAATGAATCTTGGCAAAGACCTCAACAAACAACAAAACTGTGCCACAATGAAATACTATTCAGAAGAGTGATGGAATTCTGTGGAACTCCACGCAGGTAAGTTTATTAGCAGGAGATAAACACATAACCTGGTAGATTTCATAGGTTCATAGATATTAAAATGCAGATGGGCTCAGGCACAGCTTACATAACCAGTACCTCCATAAGAGGATCTGCACTTCTACGATCTAGGGAATTATTATGGGTAGTAGTACAGGAAAGAATAACCTACCTCCTCGGCGGGAGGAACAACTTTTGGTATCACTAATTTTCTCAGCAGTAAATGTAAAAAGAAAATCAAGTTGGATGCACCACTACCCTCTGAAATGTGTGTCAGGTCCCTGTAATTTTATATGACTATTAAACAGTGAGCTGCAGCATAGCATAATAAATTGCCAATTCTCATGTTTTTGGAAGTTCCGTGTTACAGGAATTATCAGACAAGAACTGTTCGGTTGCTCTTCATTTTTCAGCTTTTCTCTGAAGCCTGAGAGAGATCTGTGCTCTGTTAACCTTGAATCCCATACCCATCGCTGCTTAGCTGCATTTTTAGGTGTCAGATCTTAACCAGCAGCCAAGTGATGGATATTTTCCTCAGAAAACAATTTCTCACACGACTTCCAATTTTCCTATTCTTCAGAACTTGAAGGGCTTGCTTTGAGGATCAGGGGTTCTATCACAGATACACTGTTAAGTATAGCGTCTATACATGGACAACAAGGAAGGCTTTATCTCCCTATGTAAACACAGAGTTCCCTGCTTAGTGCTTTCACCTTTGTAGGGCTTCCCAAATGAAGCCTCCCAATTGCACCTTACCACAGAAGGGCCTCAAGTCACAGACAGGTTGCTGTTGTGAAGATTCAGGAGCACTGTTTTATGGAAGCTTTTAGGCATGACTCGTATTTTTTAAGGAGGTCAACGCATTTGTATTTATGACCACTTGTCATACATTTTTGCACTTAACATTATTTTCTTTCTTACAGGTAAAATAAGACAAAGATCTTCTAACTTAGCAGCACGAAATGTAAACATTGGAACTATGTAAGGGAAAAAATATTGTTGACACTATAAAAGGTTTTGGGTTGTTTTTTTTTTTCTGGAGAGCTCTAAACTAAGCAACTCAAGGGAAGTGCAGTTATAGCCTACATTAATTAACTGATACATAAATGGCTACAGCATGTGAGCAAGCAGTTCTGATGATAAGTTGTGCGCTGTGTGTAACACATAAAACAGTTATGCAAAATATATTCAGGGAAAATTGATCTGACTTCCCACACTCTATGGTTGGATAATTTTTATATAGATTTAGACATCATTGTTGCTTTTTCACAATGCCATACATAAGAAGGATTAAAAGTCACAGTGATAAGACTTCTGTAAAGCATACATAGTCAAGTGAATTTGTATTATGTGCACAGTGAAGTGATAGCTTACATGGCACAGTAGCTTTACAGAATATCAATATAATCAGCTTTTGAAGACCTAATTTTTCCAGCCCTATTTAATATAAAAATTCTACCCTGAGATACTTAAAAGTTTAAAAATTTGCCATTCTTTCAGATCATGACATCAAATTTGAGCTCAGTAATAATCAAATCATCACACCCATGTTTCTCAGAAGGAGGCGGTTTCCTTGGCACTAGTCCTGTTCCACTCCCCACCCCAAACCAGGAGAAGGGATTCTCCTGTCATCCTACTGACCATTCAATGAGCTGAGCTCCCCAGTTTAGCAATGCCATTGGAAGCCTGACACTCTATTCAGATGTTGCAGGACAGGGACAAGAAGGCCACAAACAGCCCAATTACTCTTTCCTGGCACACAGAAAGAATGAGCACAACGTCTTTGGATGCTTGGAGCCTTTTATGTAGTCACACATAGTTAGAATTGGCTGAAATATAGTAAAAATTATTAAATTTATTTTGAGAAATTTAAAAGTGAAAGGAAGCCCTGTCCCCATCAGGAACCTAATAGCCAAAAAAGTGTTTTGCTGAGCCTAGTGAGAGACAGGAACATTGTTTTGCATTACACAGGCACAGGACATTGACAGGTAGCAAAAGGATTTTACATATGCATGGTGTTATGCAGATGTCTTCACCTCTGTCTTGTGAACTACAGATCACACTCTAAAAAGTGTGTTGCTACAGATGGGCTGCTGCTCTTTTTTAATGTTTAGAATCTCAGCAAAAAGGATTTTGCACTTTTAATCAAAAAGATATCATAGGGTTATGCATTTGTATACCACGAGAGTCCTCCTGGATATAGTTGGCAAATGGTTCTCAAATGCTAAATAATATCTTAATTCACTAAAAGTTATAATGTTCTTTATTATTCAAGCTATCTCAACCTTTCATTGCTTCTCTGGATTAGTACTTTTGTAAAGTTATACAAGTGTTCTTTTTTCAGTAATTCCTCACAGATTCTTACATTTTTCTTACTATGCTATTTCAAATTTATAAGGTATTAACTGTTCAATGAATCACACAAAAGTAATAAGGAAATCAAGCCCCAAATTTGTAAATCTGCAACACGCAAAAAATCAAATCTCATTAAAATATTCCACTAATAACTAAAAATGACGAAGAGTTGTTTCAGTTCTACAAAAAGAATGTCGGTAACTTTTTAAATCTCATAGACACAATCTCACTTTTAACTAAATTTATTTGTATGGCTATGAATTTACAGACTATCTCATTTAAGTGCTAAAATTGTTTGTTAGGAATCCAGGACTGAATTCCACTCCATCTCAATTCTGGGTGACCAGTAAGGGTCAGGACAGGGCGGGCTCTGCTGGGGGCTGCCTGCCGGTGGGCACACCTGTGCATGGGGCTGCTGGAGGAGAGGGGCCAAGGGGGAAACCCTGGTGGTCTCTCGAAGAACAGTGGTTACAGCATCTCAAGGGGCTGGAGGAGAATCTAGATGCACCTGGCATGGAGCATTGCTCAAAACTGGTACCAAGGGATGAACAAAGGGCAGCACAAGAGCAGGTGGGGCAGTGTGTGGGGTCACAGGGGAAATTTTTCTCCTTTCCCCTTTCGATTTCTTCTTGTCAGTCTGTCCCCAGTACCCCCAGTCTCTACCAGGTGCCCTCAGTTCCTCCCCAGTACCTCCAGAAACAGGGGAGTTACAAGGTGGAAAAGGGGGTTAAATTAAGGGAAAAAACTACTTTTCCATTATTGACTGTATTTAAACTGGGGAGAATTCCCCTTCACCTGCAATTTTAAGGATACTGGTTAAAGGAAAACCTGCCTTTTCCATGCTGTTAGGGGTATCGATTTGTGGAGAATTCCCATTTTCCATTGCTCCCAGGCAAAAGCTGTCAGGACTGACAGGTCTGGCTGGCCATGTCCTCTTTCAGAACAGTCTCTCAGTTGCCCTTGAGACACTGAGATGCTGGGCTTTCCTTCCTGTGGAAGAGGGCCATCCTTTGCAGCCAGGAACCCCTGCCCAAAAGTGGGATTCTGCCTCCTAAAATTGCAAATGTCTAAGGATTGCTCTCAGATGAAAGCTGCCAGGGCTGATGGCTCTGGCTGGCCTTGGCCTCCCAAGCAGCCCCCAAGACACTGGGGTGGAAGGCTTTCCTCCCTGTGGAGACATCTGTGCCTGAAACACTGGGGCTGTGTGCTTTCCTTCATATGGAAAAGGACTGCCACTCTTTTTCAGCAGCCCATGGAGGAAATTTAGAGTCTACCTCCAAAATTCAATACAATCCTGATCCCGGACAAAAGCATCCAGGACAGACAAGTCTGGCTGGCCTTGACCTTCTGTGGGCCACCTCACATCTACACTAGAAACACTGGGGCTACATACTGTCCTTCCTATGGAAAAGAGCTGTCTTTTACACCCAAAAGCCGATGGCTTTTAAAATTTAATATATCCAAGGACTGCTCCCAGACAAAATATGCCAGGACAAATGGGTCTGGATGGCCTTGACCTCCCCTGGGCTGCCTCTCATCTGCAGTTGAAACACTGTGTCTACATGCTTTCCTTCCTATGGAAAAGAACTCTCATTCTGGTCCAGGAGCCAATGGTCTAAATTTGCATTCCACCTCCAAAATTCAATACATCCAATGATTTCTCCCAGATAAAGTGGCCAGAACAGAGGAGTCTTGCTGGCCTCGTCTTCCCCTCGGCCGTGTCTCATCTGCACCTGAATCACTGGCAGTATGTGCCCCAGGACAAAAATCTTCCCCTTACCTTGCCTCCTGTATTTGGAAACTTGTATTTGTACCACAATCATGTGACAGTCCCCTTGTCTTTTCAGCATGTAAACTGCAGTCACACTGTAGTGCTCTGCACGCTCCTTCTCAGACTCAAGTACTATCATGTACTGTCAGCCTCGCATGTCCGAAGAGCCCGATATACTTTCTCAAAAAAAAAAAAAAAAAAAAAGCCAGGACAAAAACAGTTGCTGTGGAAAAAGTGAAGACCACATTGGGGTGAATGCAGAATGCACGCAACAAAGGGGAAGGTGAATGCCATCAGTGAACTTCTGTTCTTAGCTCTGTTGTATGGGGGAGCAGCTGCTCGAGGCTTTAAGGTTTGAAACTGGGCTCTGTGAGAGTGAAAAAAACATACAGCTCAAAAGGAATGCACCTGGCCCCAAATATGTGGTTGAAAGGCTGCCATGGGAAGGGGTAATCCAGTAAGGGGTTTTGTCCTGGCACATTTGTCTGCGAGACACTGACACTTCAAACTCTGCCAGACTGAAAGTGTGAGATGGTACTTAGAGGTGACAATGAATGTGCAGAACATCATGGGCTGTGCACAGTTCAGGCTGCAAGAAGAGCATGACTGTCCCCGAATGCAGTCCAAATGCAAGTTCTCTATTTTAAGGGGTAAGATCAGCAGAAGCTTTCTCTGCTGGCACATTTTCCTAATAGAGCTCTAACAGGAAACAATTCAGTTTAAACTCTGCATGATTGAACATGATGTGATTGCTGAGAAGAAAAAAAGCATAACAGCAGTTTGTTTGGTGTGGTTTATAGGCTGTGAGGGGAATGTGCAGGCCAGCTCTGGGGTTTTGTTCTTAGACCATTCCTATGGGAGCAGCAGCTGGATGTTTTAAGGTTTGAAACTGGGCTCTACGAGAGTGAAAAAATGAGACAGTACCTACAGCTGAGGAGGAAGGTGCATAGCCCCAGTGTGTGGTATGTGTGTGAATTGCTGCCTTGAGAAAGAGCTATCCTGCTATTGCTTCCATCATGGCACAAGTTTTTGTTCAGAGTTACATGAACGTGTTGGTCTCTGCTTAACTGAAAGAGCTGATAGTGCATATGGAGGAGTAGGAAAGTGCAGAGCCACATAGCGTAAGTGCAATTCCACTAGATGCAAAGAGAAAGTGACTGTCACTTTATTGTCATGTGAATAAAAGGTTCTCAACCTAAGGGGCAAGGTCTGAGTGACCTCTCTGTCCTGGCACTTTTATCTGTGTGAGTTATAGCTGTAAACTTTGCAGCTTAGATTCAGACGGCAAGAGTGTGATTGTACGGGTAGCTGAGAATGAAAGTGCAAAGCAGTGATGTGTTTGGTGTAGTTTATAGCAGCATGGGAAGGCCAAAGCAGGTTTTTTGTTGTAGTACCTCTTTTTTATTGGGAGCACCTGCTGGATGTTTTATGGTTTGAAACTGGAATCTGACAGTGAAAAAATGTGATGGTACACACAGCTGAGAAAGACGGTACATAGCCCCAGTGTGTGGTGTGTTCATGAAAGGCTGCAAAGCGAAGGGGAAATTGAGCAACCATGTGTGCTGGCACATTTTTCTGTGAGAGAAGTGTGTCAGACTCCACAAGACTGAAAGTGTTGGTACATAGCTGAGAAAGCTGTGCAGAAAGCACCATGGTGTGTGTGAAGTTTACAGGTTGTAAAGGGAAGAAAACTGCCATTTGATTGTGGATCAAATACAGGTTTCCAAACGTAAGGGGCAAGGTCTGAGAAAACATTTTATTCTGTATAGTGGGTTGACACTAGCTGGATGCCAGGCACCCACCAAAGCTGCTCTCTCACTCCTTTCCACAGCTGGACCGGGGAGAGAAAATATAATGAAGGGTTCATGAGTTGAGATAAGGACCAGGAGAGAACCCTCATCAGATACCTTCACAGGCAAATCAGGCTCAAAATTAGAGATATAACTTAAATTTATTACTAACAAAATCAGAGCAGAATAATGAGAAGTAAAATAAAACCTTAAAAACACCTTCCCCCCACTCCTCCCTCCCTCCCAGCTTTACCTCCTACCCCAGTGGCGCAAGAACACAGGGAATCGGGGTTATGGTCAGTTCATCACCCGCTGTTTCTCCAGCTACTCAGGGAAAGGAGTCGTTCCCTGCTGCACCATGGGGTCCCTCCCACGGGAGACAGTTCTCCATGAACTTCTCCAGCGTGAGTCCATCTGACGAGCAACAGATCCCTGCAAACTGCTGCAACGTGAGTTCATTCTATGGGCAAAAGTCCCCGTCAAACTGCTGCAACGTGGGTCACCCTACCATGTCTTTCAAGGACAGGCTGCTCCAGCATGGGCCCCTCTCTCCCCAGGCCTCCCACCGGGTCACAGCCTCCTCTCAGGCATCCCCCTGCTCTGGCATGGGTCTCCTCCACGGGCTGCAGGTGGATCTCTGCATCCCCCATGGATCTCCACGGGCTGCAGGGGCACAGCTGCCTCACCACGGTCTGCACCATGGGCTGCAGAGGAATCCCAGCTCCAGTGCCTGGAACACCTCCCCCTCCTTCTTCACTGACCTTGGTGTCTGCAGAGTTGTTTCTCTCACATATTCTCACCCCACTATTCTCTGGCCGCAGTTACAACTGCACAGTGACCTTTTCGTTTTTCTTTCTTCTTAAATATGTTATCACAGAGGTGTTACCATCATTTCTAAGTGGCCCAGCCTTGACCAGTGGCATGTCCGTCTTTGGAGCTGCCAGGGATTGGCTCTGCCAGACATGGAGGAAGCTTCCAGCAGCTTCTCACAGAAACCACCCCTGTAACTCCACCGCTACCAAAGCCTGGCCATGCAAACCCAATACGCTGGCATATTTATCTATGTGAGATGCAGACAGAAACTTTTTGGTTTAGATTCAGACTGCAAGAGTGGAAAATATGATGGTACAAGGAGCTGATAAGGAAAAGTATATAGCATTGGCATGTTTTGACAGAAGCAATTTGCTGGACTGATTCAATACTGGTGCATTTTCCTCAGCAAGAAGCAGATAGACATTTTGGACTCTGCAGAGACTGAAACTGTGTGATGCTACATATAGCTGAGCCTGAAAGTGCAGTGCACCACACTTGTGTGTGCAGTTGACAGGCTGCAAGAAAAAGTAACTGTATATACATGTTTTCAAATGGAAGGGAAAGTAATTGAAATCTTTCTATTCTGGCATATTTTCATTGAGGGAAATGGACTTAGGATCTTCACTTTTGATGGTTTGGGAGATAACCATGGTGCACTTACGCCTTTGTCAAGTACACACCGCCATCAAGTGGACGTTCCCACTGTTGCCACTCAACAGCTCCACTAGATAGTGCAGTGCACACACCAAAAACCCCGAAGTGTGGCTCCAAAGGTGGAGACGTGAAGTCAACTGTCCTCAAAAAACGTATCAGGACAGAAAGGTTTTGCTGACCTTCCCATTCTATGTGCAAACTCCTATTTGCACCACATTAAAACTCCTTCCCAATTATATGTGCTAATAAGTTCTATCATACTCAAAGAGTCCAGATCCAAAACTGAAAGCATCTGACAAAAATATAACTCACAAAACTGCCAGGTGAGAAACCAATCCATCCAAAGACTACTCGAAGAGATAAGACAGGTATTTCTGGACTTTACCTGTCCTGGGTCATCTGTCATCTGCACTTGAAACACGGGTGCTGTGTGCTTTCCTTCATAGAGAAAAGAACTCTCATTGTTGTCCAAAAGCCCATAGCCAAAGTTTGGATTCCACTTCCAAAATTCCGTATGTCCAAGGATTGCTTCCAGATGAAAGGTGCCAGGACAGATGGGTCTGGCTTGCCTTGACCTCCCCTGTGCTGCCTCTCATTTTCTAGATGAAACAGTGGGACTACGTCCTTCCCTTCCTACCAACAAGAATGGTCATTCTCTTTCAGGAACCAATGGCCGAATTTTCAGTTCCTCCTCTAAAAGTCAGCATGTCCAAGGATTGCTCCTGCATGTTAGCTGCCAGGACAGACAAGTCTGGATGGCCTTGACCTCCTCTTAGGCAACTCTCAGCTGCACCTGAAACATTGGGGCTACGTGCTTTCCTTCCTAAGGTAAAGAACTGTCATTCTTATCTAGGGGCCTGTGAAATTTGGATTCCACCTCCGAAATTCAATACAGCCAAGGATTGCTTCCAGACAAAAGCTGCCAGGATAGACAGCTCTGGCTGGATCTGTCCCACCACTGGCTGCCTCTCGTCTGCTCTCAAGACACTGAGGTGCCAGGCTTTCCTTCCTGTGGAAAAGAACTGGCCTTCTCCTCCAGATGCCTGGGGCTGAAATTGGGATTTGTCCTCCATAATTCTGTACATTTGAGGATTGTTCCCAGATGATAACTGCCACGACCATCCAAATTATTTACAAACAATGCCATGTTCACTACTAAACCATGTCCCTAAGTACCACATCTGCATTTTTTGAACACTTGCAGGAATGGTGACTACACAGTTTCCCTGGGCAGCCCATTCCAATGTCCAATGACTGGTTAAGTGAAGAAATCTTTCCTAAAGTCCCGCTGAATCTCCCCATATGTAACCTGAGGTTGTTACCTGTTGTCTTGTCCCTTGTTCCCTGGGAGCAGAGCCCAATCTGGCTGCACCCTCCTTTCAGGCAATTGTAGAGAGTGAGAAGGTCCCCCTGAGCCTCGTTTTCCCCACAGTGAGCCCCCCAGCTCCCTCAGCTGCTCCTAGTCCTCCAGCCCCTTCCCCAGCTCCGTTCCCTTCCCTGGACATGTTCCAGCCCCTCAATGTCTTTCTTTAAGTAAGGGGCCCAGAACTGACCCCAGGACTGGAGGTGCCTCAGCAGTGCCTGGCACAGGGGATGCTCACTGCCCTGCTCCTGCTGCTATACAACGTGTAATTCAAATCCAAAAGGAAGGATTAAATGATTCGGTCTTGTGCCTACATGTCATGGAACATGGTTTTTGAACCACTTGTGCATTTTCCATGTAACTTCTAGTTTTTCCTTTTTAGTTAACCAATAATGGTTTAAATCCACCAATGACTCCTTAGTGCATCATTTGTCATGGACTGTTTAGAGAGTTAATGTACATATTTTAAGAGTTACTCAGTTTTTCATGGACAAGGCTTTTTCTGTCTTTGCTTTTGCCAGGTTTCATTTTCTTTCCTCTCTTCTTCCTGTCTTTCTCATAGATGAAAGTAAGAGATTAGAGTATCTGGCCTCTTCTTCCTGCTGATGCTCTCACACACTGTAACCAAGTTCTCTCTTCACGCAGTACTTTTGGACAAATTCAAATCTTTGTCATAATAAATTTATGGAATTTTATGCCAACATCACTTTCAGTAATCATCATGTTGTGGAAATATTTTCGTAAAAGTATCTTCCTATTTCCACTCACAAAGCATGATGTGAGTTATTTTTATTTCAATATCTCAGTGGCAGTTTTCTCTTTGGGGTCAGTTCCGTCTTTCTTCAAGGACTGAACTTGAAATCCCAGTTTTCCTGCCCACAGACAAGGTTTGGGTCCCTTGTTTCAATGGGCAATATTTACAGCTGACTATGCATTTTACTACTCTCAAGGTCAGCTTGTGTGTTGCTCTACTTGCCTTACTTTATCATTATACATATTTTTTCCAGGTTTAGTGTCACCTGCAATTTTATCGGCAGTGTACATTCCCTGTCATAAATGACAGTTTTCTGCTACTTTTGCTTACACTGCCTCAGCAGGACTTAGGTGCTGCTGCACAAGAAATTGTCATCTGCAAATGAAATGACAGAACTATTTCATTTTTCCTGACACTGACTGCCTATCCAACATCACTGGAATGCACCTGTCGTGGTGGGAGCCTTGGGCTGTCCTGTGCAAAGCCAGGAATTGTGTGAGTCCCTTTCAACTCAGGGGATTCTATGATTCTACAACATAGGATGTCCTTGGTGTGCCTCAAAGATACCTAAGTTCTTACCCAGAACGTTTTTTTGAATATCCAGACATTTTTTTGAAGCTGAACATGTTTCAGGCCCTTGCCTAGTAATGGACCCTGTTGATTTTGACCTGTGAGTTGAGTTTCTGGCTTGAACACATGCCTGTTGTACAACTGTGGAATGGAACTGCCTGGTGATCGCTGGAGTCTGTCTGACACTTGTTGCTGTCATTGGACCAGATCCTGACCTGTGAATTGTTTTCTTTTCTTGTTGGTGGACCTGCTTCATCATCTGGACCCCGTGCTTCCCCTATACTCACCCCTGCCTCTCTTGCCTGGGGCAGTGGGGGGGTTCCTGCCTGGCTGTGGCACCTCCTTGGCTTCTGGCCTGAGGGAGCTGCTGGCCTGTGCTGTGCCCTGACATGATGCCTGGAGTCAGCAACAGGGCAAATTCCTCTGCTGTGAAAGCATATGAGACTAAAAAAAGCAGTGAGGTGTGGGGTGCCCACAGCCTCTGTGTGCTGCAACTCCTCTTGCTCCTAATGGGCAAGCAGAGGTGAGGGGCGAAAGTCCCTGTCCTGCCCCGCTGTAAAAAGGGGAGTCGGGGAGGATTCTTTTTGATACATTTCTCGGACAAAAACGAAGCGCAAACACGGCAATATTATATCTGAGAACTGTTTCTTGATAAAGAAGGATGTTCTTACCAAAAGGGGATAGAAAAGAGAGCAGAGAAGGAAAAAGCGAGATGGAGAAAGAAACAGAAGACAGCGACATCGTTACTGCAAGAACCCCGGGCGCTCTCTCGCTGCCAGCTCAGCAGACGGAGCCTGCGTGGCTCCCGTGGCGGGCTGGGCGCGATTTCCAAACAGCCGCAGGCTGTGTGTCCCTTCAGTCGGCAGAGAAGAGACTGCCGTGGCCACGGGCGCACTCCTGGGACAGCTGCAGGCCCCCAGGGTCGGGGCGCAGTGGTTGCGGGCCAGATCTGTGAGCGCGGCTCTTGCGAGTGGCCAGGCGCGACCTCCAAGTGGCAGCGGCAGCACGTCTCCAGCGCCAGCGAACGACGGCTGCGGGCTGGCTGTGGGCTAGTGCTTGCTGCCTGTGGGCTAGTGCTTCGGCGCCGGTGGCTGCGGGCTGGCTGCTGCGGGCTGGAACTGCGGCAGGCTGGTGCGGCGGGCTGGCTGTGGCGGCTGCGGCAGGGGGTNGGGCTGTGGCGGCTGCGGCAGGGGGCTGGCTGCCGCGGGCAACGCGGGGAACGCGGGGCGGTGACGGCCACAGCTGGGTGCAGGCAACATCTGCTCCGCTGGGGAAACCGCAGAGCACCAGGCCTTCGTGGCGACTAAGTGCCTCGGGGAAGTGGCGAAGCAGAGCAGAACAGGTACGGACAGGGAAACAAGACCACAGAGAGTAAAAGTTGAGGGGGGAAGGAGGGCCAAGCTGACCCTCTGAGTGAGCCCCTGATCCCTCCAAGAAACCCAAAGCAAGATGGCTCATCTTGTGTCGCAGTTAACTGCTTTTATGTGCTAAAGCTCCTCCCATAGCCTGATTTCCCAGCCATTTTTCCGGGGCATCCAGGCATCTGTCCCACCGGCCAGTGGGGGGGTCGCTCGCAGCCTGATCGTGGAAGTTTTCTCTGCCCAGATTGACTGCCAGGCGAAGTCTCCCCGGGGACAGGGTTCCCAGCATGTGTACAGCCCCTGGAGTAATTTTTCACCTCATGTATAACATATGTTGAGGCATAAATCAAAATCAGCTTGGTTCCTCTCCGTCCCTCTGGAATCTGCTGTTGAAGGCAGTCTGTGAGGCGCTCTGGGGGCTGTGAGTGGCTATGGGATCATCACAGCCCTCCCAGACCCCTTGCAGACCTCATCATCTCCTGCACCCGTATAGCCCACTCAGCACTCACAGATCCCATAGCCCTCACAGCCCTCACATACCCCATAGACCTCAGAGATGCCATAGCTCTCACACACTCCACAGCCCTCATTGTCCACACAGACCTGAGAGCCCTCACAGGCCCCACAGCCCCACTGACCTCATAGCCCTCAAAGAGCAATCTGCTCCGAATACCAGCTCTCAGGTAACTTGCATCCTCTCCAGCTGTCCCAGTCATGCATATTTAAACCAGGAAAGAGTGCCACCTTTTCAGTGAAGTGCTAGGGAACTTCAGGCCCCAATGTCAAACGTGGCATGTGGCTGACTTCAGATGTCACAATGTAGCCACCTGCAGATCTTGGCCCAGATACCTGCAACATCTTAAAACGGTAGCAGTACAAGACAGTGGCTGTGACCTCTTAGTTCCTCTTGAGTTTCCTACTCTGCTGAAGTTACTGTCTTCTACAGAGGCAAATTGTCACCTCTCATCCAAATAGCTTGTGAGCATTTTGGAGCCCCTCTGGGGCTTCAGCAGCGTGCGAGCCACTCATCTGAGGCAGAAAGAAATATTCTGGTGTGTCACCTTCACTGAGCTGTCAGCCCAGCTGATAAAGTATGGGAGAGAGAGGTGTTCATTTTCTGTGCCAGCTTCTTTCTTCTGGTTCAGTCCTCCCACACACTGGTCAACCTACTCTGCTCCAGCTCCACAGATGTAAAATGGGATCAGCACTTCTCAGCCTCAGACTCCTGGCCCTGGGACTTGCAGGCAATACTGTCTGTGGACTGGGTATGCCAACAGCTGGGCTCTTATGGTTAGTGATACTGGAAACTGTGTACCAAAGACTCCTTTGCAGATGTAAATCTGTGCAGTGTTTATTTAGCCACCCATTCCTAACCCCACTGTAAAATTTCAGCTTCCTTTATCCTGGACTCGTCAACAGCATGCCAATTTAATAGTGCAAATACAGGACCTGTTGGCACCTCATGCTAGATTAAATATAAGCCAAAGGAAAACAGGTCCATTCTTGCATAGTAACAGTGTTCTTTATATTTATTCTTCATCAGATAATTTTTTACTCCTCCCTTTCTAGAATTGCTAGTGCTACTAATGTCGTGGACATCCTGCTCATGAACTGTTTATAATGTCAGTAAACACTTTTTGGTTTCAGCTCCCTGACCTGGTGAGTATGTGTGTGCTGCACTTCTCTCTTCTCTTTGATCCTGAGTAAGCACAATGACTTTTTTTCTTGATAGGGTATCTTGAAAGATAGTCACATAGGCCTAACCAAACAGACGTGGAAAGACTTCATTGACTTCAGCGGAAATAAATCATATTGTACAACTGCTGGACAGATACAATAGCAGTTACAGCAGACTATCAATTAGTAATATAGTGTTATCTCAGGGTTACACTTAGGGACAGAATTATAGGACACTAAAGTGGAGTGATCAGGCAATGCTGACCTAACCCTGGTTTGTCAGTATCTTCTGACTTATGTTTTTTAGTGCTCTGTTTCCCAGTTCTTAACCAGATATTTGTTATCTGAAAACAACCGCCCTCCAGGTTCTTGCTCCACATCTCTTAAATGTATTATGCTTAAAACTCTGTAAAGACCACTAAGAAGCCACAAGTGCTTTGTTTCCACAAGTACAACTTTAACATTAGATGTGACTACATAGTCACCGTGTATGGTGGAAAAGGAGAAAATACCGTATCTTCCTGTGGGTCATTATGGAGTTGGACCACATGGAAGGACAAGCATGGAGTTGGACTGCATGCTGCCTGCATAGTTCCCCCAGAGACACAGATGGTAGTACCATGGGGAAGGAGGATCACAGGTCAAACTTCACAAATTAATACATAAAGCAAACCATATATCTAAGGAATCATTTGAAAACGACTGTCACTTTGTGACATCCAGGGCTTTTCAGGTAACGTCACTAGTAGAACAAAAGCATTACAAAAAATTATGTTCTTGTTGGCAGCAACTACACTCTGTGCATATCTCTCTCCTTTCTCACACATTTATGCTGCAAGCTTTTCAGGGTGGAGAGTATTCTTCTGTGCTTGCATAGAGACTTGTATAATGAAGACAGCGTCTCTCATGGGATTGCTATGACCAGCTCAAATATAACAAAAAGAGAAATACTAATTGCAGCAACCTAAGATATACAGAATGGAGATGTGGGGTTTATTTTATTCAATGTGTGGTTTTTCCTCCATGTCACTTAGAGGGTATTTGTGGTCTGTGCCATATGTCTATATCATAAACACTATTTCATTACAGAAAGACTTGCATCCTATAATTCAAGGCTCATCTGACTACCATTCAATGTCCAAACAGAATTATAGTAAAGGCAGATTAAAAATCTCTGTCTTAGATAATAAAGCCTTACATGTGAGGCAAATTTTTTGCCCATTTAACTTACGCCACAAATATAATTCTTGTATTTCATTAAAATTGTGTAAATATAGGTTTAGAGGCCCAGGTTTCAATTACTTTAGATCTCAGTCAAAAAGGTGGAAGACTGTAAGGAACTATGCAGTCAGGTAGCAGAACTCTGTTCTTGCAGGTCAAGAGCAAATAAGCAAATATGCTCTTAAATTAGGACTGACAGAAACCATTCTCTTTAAATCACTATACCCATGACCACTTTCAAGCGCTCTGAACTGGCTTATAAAGAAAACTGGCTTTACTGCCCAGCTCCAGCTGGATGAGAAAATGCTATATGTAGGTGAGAGACTGCTATCACTAACCAAGTGCCTTCAGCCCTCAAACCATCAATTCATCATTATCTAGTATTTTGCTGCAAGAGGGGAAAAGGAGAAGTAAATGTTAATGGAGATGTTAACTTTGCTCATACATATTTCACTGGGTGAAAAAATGCTTTAAAAAGGGCCAGTGTGGCTTACATGCTGTATAAAAACAAAACTCTATCCTTCCTCAGACAATTTTTCCTCTAGATGAGGCTTTTCGTAATGTTATTAAGATGAATTACAGTTTGCATTTAGAGTACATTTCTTTCAGATCCTTTTACACTCCAATCTCTTTAAACATGCAGGACTTCATTCTAGCAGGCATTGGATCCGATGTCACTACTTCAATCAAAGAAAATACTTTGGAAAAAAAGTATGTGATTTTTCCTGGGAGATACTAGTCTATTCTGCAGTTACAGCATAAATTCTAACATGAAATACTTCATTAGTTTTAGATCCCTGGATGCCTATAGGACATAGGAGTATCAAACTAGGGCCATTTCCCAGCAGAGTGAGATGTGGAAACAAAAGGTCAAATTCTGAAACACAGCTTCACAGAATGTATGTTTATATTCCTGGCAATGTTGAATTCACCCTTACACTGAGGAAACTGTAAGCAGAGACTGTCTTGACACTATATTACTTGATTATCAGCCAACCAATGTCAAGGAGTTTCTCCCCAAATCCTGACTTTCAGACTGCTGCTCAGATCACTGGACCAGAGCAGGGTACATTCCTGCAGCAGTGTCAGTGACCAACACCCTTACAATGTCACAGACCCACCCAATGCAAGATTCCTTGGGCAACTGTAAGGGGAACTAGGCCGACCAAGATACACGTAAAATTAGACCGCAGAAAAAAAATTATAGAGACTCAGAACAAGTTCATTTCTGTTTACAGATAATATAATGCAATTCATTACAGCAACATTGGCAAACACTTCATCTTGACATTAAATTGTGATCTTTAATGTAATTAAATAATTAGTATAGTATTATTCCAGGAAATTACTTAGATGTTGAAATAACAATTTATGTTATTGCATACTCTCTTAGGATATAATATTACTTTGAATACGTTTTATTAGTATGTCCTAATGTCTCTGTGGTACAAAGAAAGCCTTGCTATAGGATGGACAGCAAAACACACACCTCCATTCCTTAGCTTTTGCTCAAACAAACCGGTCAAAGTTGACTGTAATTTAGTTTGTGGTGAGATCCAAGTGTGGGGTGGGGTCTGGATCAATGAAATGAGAAATAGCACACATAAAGCACTTGCTCATCACTAGCAATTTATTCTATTAAAAATTGTGTAGTATCATTCCTCAAGCAATAGCAACATAGTTTAAATTCCCTGTTCTTACAAATTCATTAGAACATCATTTGCAGCCAGGAGTTCTTTATCCTGCCTACCAGCATTACACTTTGTAACCCATTGCCTCCTGTCACCATCACCATTTGTAGTATAGGCTGGCATCAGTGAGCTTTTAACCTACTTAGCCCTAGATTTTTCTCCAGAACCCCTTTATTTTTATTGTTATCTGTTTCACAAATTACTCTGTTTAAAATTAATTCTATCTCAAAGCTGAGGACTTGAAAAGAAGCTTTGGCGTTCTCTTTGCCCTACTTCCAGAGCCCTCCTGCCGCATCACTCTTGACACAGCAGTGTCTCAGATTTGCAGTGCCAGCCAGAAATTCGCAGGTGATTTAAAGAGGCCCAAGGGAGTGCAGACGGTCCCGGAGAGCAACGAACAAGGGCATGGCGTGGCAGTGAGGGCATGGCACAGCAGTTTGCAGGGCAGTTCATGAAGACAGGATGAGCAGGAAGGGTGCGGCCACCCTCCTGGTGGTGGGTTGTGTGTAAGGTGGCTGGGGTCTTTTGGCTGTTTGTAGGGTGTTTTTGTTTTTTTCCAGCAATGGTTTACTAATGACCAAAAGCCATTGCTGCCGCTGCTAGCAAGACTGTCCTGACTCAAACAGAACCCCCCAGGAAGGACGCAGCTGTCCAGGCTCCTGGCTGCAGGGAGGGTCTGAGCTTGATGTTAGTACCAGAGGACAGTGCAAAAGACACCTGCATGCAGTGTGAGCAGGTGAATGATCTGCTCTGTCTAGTGGCAGAGCTTAAGGAAGAAGTGGATAGGCTAAGGAATTAGGGAGAGCGAAACAGAAAGAAACTGGTGGAGTTACACACTTCCAACCCTGAGAGAAGCTCAGCAGAAGGAGACCTAGTAGATGACGGGGAATGAAAACGGATCCCTACTTGAGGAGGTAATAAAATTCCCTCCTGACCCCCATCAACTTCCCAGGTGCCCTTACCGAATAGGTATGAGGCCCTCGACCCAGAAAGTCAGGCAGATGAACACTAAAGAAAAAAATCTGTCTGAAAAGTCTCCCAGTTGCACTTCATCTGTCAGACGGATCACAGCTTCAAGTATTAAGCATAAAGGAAGGGTAGTTGTAGTAGGTGTCTCCCTTAAAAAAAGGGCTTTGTATGTTGACCGGACCAATCCCACAGGGAAATCTGCTGCCTCCCTGGGGCCCAGGTATGGGCTATCACCAGCAGACTCCCTGAACTTATTCAGCCCTCTGATTATTACCCACTGCTGGTTGTCCAGGCTGGCAGTGATGAGGCTGACAAGAAGGGCACTAGGGTAATTAAAAAGGACTTCAAGACTCTGGGTCAACTGGTTGATCGTACAGGTCAACCAGTTGTGCAGGTGGTGCTCTGCTCAGTCCCTTCAGTAGCAGAGATGAATTATGAAAGGAACAGGAAAACCCACATTATTAATGAATGGCTTAAGGGCTGGTGCCAACAGCAGATTTTTGGGGTTTTTTTTGATCGTGGGGCAACTTTTACAGCACTGGGCCTGCTAGAGTTAGATGGGCTCCATCTGTCTATCAAGGGCAAAGGGATTCTAGCCCATGAGTTGGCAGGGCTCATTCAGAGGGCTTTAAACTAGGTTTGGAGGAGGAAGGGGATGAAACCAGGCACTCCAGAGATGAGCCCAAGGGTGGTAAGCCCAAGTCAGGAGTGAAGGCAGCAGCCCACCTGAAGTGCATGTATACTAATGCACGCAGCACGGGTAACAAACAAGAAGAGCTGGAAGCCATGGTACAACAGCAAAGCTATGATGTAGTAGCCATCACGGAAATGTGGTGGGACAACTCTCATGACTGGAGCGCTGCAATGGATGGCTACAAGCTCTTCAGAAGAGATAGGAGAGGGAGAAGAGGTAGAGGGCTGGTTCTTTATATTAGGGAGGCTCTTGATGCTCTAGAACTTGAGATTAATAACAATAAGGTCGAGTGCCTAGGGGTAAGAATTGGGGAAGGCCAACAAGGCCAACATCCTGGTGAGAGTCTGTTATAGACCACCCAATCAGGATGAAGAGGTGGATGAATTATTCTATAAGCAGCTGGAGGATGTTTAAGCCAGTCCTTGTTCTTGTAGGTGACTTTAACCTGCCAGACATCTGCTGGGAACTCAGTACAGTGGAGAAGAGGCAGTCTAGGAGGTTCTTGGAGTGTACGGAGGACAACTTCTTGTCACAGCTGGTGAGCGAGCCTACCAGGGGTGGGGCTTTGCTAGACCTGCTGTTTAAAAACAGAGAAAGGCTGCTGGGACATGTGGTGGTTGGAGGCTGTCTGGGGTAGAGCAACCATAAAATAATAGAGTTCTCAATATTCAGTGAAACAAGGAGGGACATCAACAAGGAGGGGCATTCCACACTGGACTTCTGGGGGACAGACTTCGGCGTATTCAAGAGACTGGTTCAGAGAAGACCTTGGGAGACACCCCTTAAAAACAAAGGGGTCCAGGAAAGATGGACACACTAGGGTGATGAGGGAGATGGCGGAAGAGCTTGCCAAGTCACTCTCCATCATTTACCGTCAGTCCTGGCTCACTGGGGAGGTGCCAGATGACTGAAAGCTGGCCAATGTGATGCCCATCCATAAAAAGGGCCAAAAGGAGGATCCAGGAAACTACGGGCCTGTCAGCCTGACACTATTGGTGCCTGGCAAGATTATGGGACAGGTAATCTTGAGTGCAGTCACATAGCACCTACAGGATGGCTGAGGGATCAGACCCAGCCAGCATGGATTTAGGAGGGGCAGGTCCTGCCTGATCAACCTTATCTCCTTTTATGACCAGGTGACCTACCTGGTGGATGTGGGGAAGGCTGTGGATGTTGTCTACCTGGACTTCAACAGAGACTTTGACACTGTCTCCCACAGCACACTCCTGGAAAAGCTGGCAGCCACAGCTTGGACAGGTGCACTCTTCACTGGGTTAAGAACTGGCTGGACGGCCAGGCCCAGAGAGTGGTGGTGAATAGTACCACATCCAGTTGGCAGCCAGTCACTGGTAGTGTTCCCCAGGGATCAGTGCTGGGGCCAGTCCTGTTTAACATCTTCATTGATGATCTGGAGGAGGGGATTGAGACCACTATCAGCAAATTTGCAGATGACACCGAGTTGGGCACCAGTGTCAATCTGCTGGAGGGTAGGAGGGCTCTGCAGAGGGACCTGGACAGGCTGGATAGATGGGCCGAATCCAATGATATGAGGTTTATCAAGTCCAAGTGCCACGTCCTGCACTTTTGCCACAACAACCCCCTACAGAGCTACAGGCTGGGGATGGAGTGGCTGGACAGTGGCCAGGCAGAAAGGGACCTGGGGGTACTGGTCGAGAGCCAACTGTACATAAGCCCTGGTGGCTGAGAAGGCCAATGGCATCCTGGCCTGTATCAGGAATAGTGTGGCCAGCAGGACCAGGGAAGTCATTCTTCCCCCGTACTTGGCACTGGTGAGGCCGCACCTTGAGTACTGTGTCCAGTTCTGGGCCCCTCAGTTTAGGAAGGACATTGAGATGCTCGAACGCGTCCAGAGAAGGGAAACAAAGCTGGTGAAGGGTATCTAGAACACAAGCCCTATGAGGAGCTGCTGAGGGAGCTGGGGGGGCTCATCCTGGAGAAGAGGAGGCTCAGGGCAGACCTTATCACTCTCTACAACTCCCTGACGGGAGGTTGTAGTCAGGTTGGTCTCTTCTCCCAGGCAAACAGCGACAGGACAAGAGAACAGAGTCTTAAGCTGCATCAGGGGAGGTTTAGGCTGGACGTTAGGAAAAAGTTCTTCACAGAAAGGGTGATTGGGCATTGGAATGGGCTGTCCAGGGAGGTGGTGGAACCACTATCCCTGGAGGTGTCTAAGAAAAGACTGCATGTGGCACTTAGTGTCATGGTCTGGTTGACAAGGTGATGTTAGGTCATAGGTTGGACTCGATGATCTCAGAGGTCTTTTCCCATCTCGTTAATTCTGTGATTCTGTGATTCTGGTGAATGAGTGCTGAGTGAGGGGTGAGCACAGGCAGAGAGAACAAAGAGCATGGCCATGAGGCAGCTAGGAGTCCCAGAATCACACAATGGTTTGGTTTAGAAGGGACCTTAGAGATCATCTAGTTCCAATCCCCTGCCATGGGCATGCACAAAAGGAGCAGGCAATATTTCTGGATGACATACATCATTTGGGAATACTGCAGAGAGAATAAAATTTCCAATGACTTTAAAGGTTTTTATATCTATCCTATTACTGATTGTGGTTTCAAGCTAAAAGATTATGTAATTCCTATCTCCTGTCCTTAGCTATGAATGCACTTGCAACTTGCTTTACTGCAAGGTGGAATATTTTCTATAACTCAGTACTTCTGTTTGGATTGTCATTTTGACTTCGTCCATTTTTTTGTTGCACAAAAGCCCTTTCTCCTTTACCATCTCAGCAACTGCTAAGTTCAAAACGCTTCCTAGAGCAGCTCTGGTTTTATTCACCACTGACAGGCATGAGTCACATTCCCACAGCATTCCCCACTCTCTGCTTCCTAAAGGAAAGGGACACGAAGAAGTGCAGGGCTAGCCACAGGCATGTTGCTTAGGAGGGCTTCGCTGCTCCTCTGCTTTCCACTTACTGTTCCAGGAACAAGGCCCCGTGCTTGGGAACTTGTAAGGGAACTTGTTGACAAATAGGTGGAGAAAAACCTGTTTGATCTGTGGTATGTGCCATCTTTCTTGTCACATTGGTCACGGAGAGCTTTGTCTTGTTTTTGTTGTTGATATCATTGAGCTTTTTTGCTTTGGTCCTTATCTTTGCGTTTTCTCCCCTTGCCCAAGGAAAGGCCTGGGCTGGAGAAGTAAAGCTTCATTTCAGGAAGGTTTTACTTGCTTTTTGTTATATATCTGCTGCTAAATATGCTGTGTTCTTGGATGGAAGGAGGTTAATTTTCTGGCAGTCATCAGCTTTCATGGAAATCTATTACATATGCTGAGAAATCTGGCTCCCTCACATATGTGCTGTCTCATGTCTTTCATCAAGCCTTTCTCTTTAAAGCAAATACAGCTCTGCCTTCCCCTTCCCTTTGTCTTTCCCTCTCATGATTTGAGGAACACTCAAGACTACAGTCAGTTAAGAGGGATTATTGCTTGGAGGAGACTACAGATATCACACGTGGTATAAATCTGTGTAGCTTCATTGGCTTTAGTTCATTTTGGCTTTGTAAGTGGCGTTCCCATTTATCATATTGGATTTATGATGTTATCCTTCTGGATGACAGATGTGTATTGTTAAATGCTAATACAGTTGGATGGTGGCAATGACTTGTCAGAAAACAAGATGAATTCTTTACTTTATATTGTATTTTTTTCTGCCCTGATTCATGAAGTACTTCAGTGTTTAACGTAGAAAGCCATGCCTGATAATACTAGACCTGCATTACAAACATTCTCCATATTCTGGCATGTCAGTGTCAGCTTCATCAGTCATCTTTTAGTACAAAACTGCTTTGCCCAAGTAGGACTACGAGCGTGTAACACAGCAAATATCCGAGCTGCTGCGTGGCTCTCACAAGGTATCTGTGTTGTGTCCTATGCATCTGTTGCACTTAGAACTGACTCTGCAGAGGAGACTTCAGGCCTATATGAGCTAAATATGCACTTACAGAAAGTCTGGCAGAATAAAACCTGTAATAATCTATCACCCTTGGGATATGCAGTTCTTAATGAAAGAACTGAGATTAATGGAAAGTAGAGCAAAAAGTGTGTCAGTAACAGGAACTGAAACGCAAGCCTCTAGTACGTAAACAAATAAAAGGATAAATAAAAGTCACGTGAGATAAGCATCAGGACAGAAATTAAGCTTTGCTTGGTTGAGATCCAAGTACAAGTTTATAGATTTTCTCTGGGTTTTTTTTGTAGCTGCCCAGGTCTTGCCACTACTAGATAGGGCACTGCAACAGCAGAGCTGTGACAAGAAGTTAACAGGTTGGATGAGTGCTAAGCTAAATATAAATTTTTTAAGCTAGAAGAACTAGAAAATTAATTAGGCTTGCTCAAACTTTTCACCTCAGGCTACCAGTGAGACTGATGTGTGATCCATGTGTATAGATAGTTGTAAATGATCAAATTTCTCCATTTTAATGCTCTACTATTCATCAAATAACACACAATAACTGGCAGTGTGATGGGCTCTTACACTGCTGCAGATGTGTAATGAAACAGGCCAGGTTATGTGGTTTAAGTTAACTCATTTTACTCTGTTTACCAAATTGCAAAGGCCTGGGAGATGATGTGCATCCAGTCACGTGGTTCAGTTGGGAGCTGGGTATCACAGCAATTTACTGGTTACCTGGGATTACCTCTAGCAGTCATCAAGTAATACATTTGTCATACCAGCTGCTGTGAAGGAAAAATTTGGTATATTTAATTTCCATTTTTAGAAGTAGTTAAGGCTGAAAGAGCACATCATTCCTTAATGTTTATGATGACCTGGCATGCTGGACTTCTGGAATTACCTCTGCTGAAATTTAATAACTCTACCAAACAGGCTTCTTGGAGCTAGCTACAGCTTTCTCCTGAATGTTTAACAACAAACTTAGGGGGAAATATCTTAAAAATATAAAATGCAGAAGACAGCAATGAAACATTCTGGCTTGTTGGGTAGAACAAGAACTACTGCCAGACTGGAAGAGGGTGAAAAGCTCTTCCGCAACTGACAGTCTGTTTAGTACCTTTTCACTCTCGTTTTCAGGGATTGTGTACTAGGGATAAGCTTTAGCAGGCACTGTGTATGATTGTTTGCTATTAATCCCAAAACCAGCAGAGCAATCGAGGTGCTGAAGTCAGCTGTTTCTGGTTTAGCACCAAAAGCAGTACAGAGGATCTGATTTCATTATTGTCTTCACCCGAGGGACGATGCTGAGCAAAGATGCGTACTCAAACAAAACTGTCCATGTTCTACTCCTCACCTTGTGAATCAGGTGTTCTGCTTGGTGTCTGGTCTAGATTACAGCAGTTTTGGGTCACAGAGCTTCACATCGGAATTTTCTAATCTGAGTTGTTTGACTGTCCTGTCTGCAGCATATGTACAACTAAATCCACATCATGCTGCGTTGCAGCCTTCCTGGAAAAGCATTTCAAAATTATTTAAATGCGTTTTAGAGAAAGACTTTTCTTCTTAGCGAGATGATTGATTACAATGCTGATGCGCATTTCTTTGTAGAGAGCCCAGTAAGTCCATTTGGTCCCATCTTTCCACGTGCTTCTTCCTTTGGCTATCTTCTTGTTATAGGCTTCATCCCGTCAGGTATTCACATGCACTGATCAAGTTCTCCTTGAGCTCTCCTTTTTCCAGGGTAAAAAACTGTATCCCTCTCAGCCTCTTACCTAATGCCAGATGCTCCAGACTTTTAACGATATTAGTTGCCCTTCCCTGAACTCATGGCAGTATGTCCATGTCTCTCTCATTGCCGGGAACCCAGAACTGGACACAGCAGTCCAGTTGTGGCCTCCCAGGGCTGAGCAGAGGGGAAGGATCAGCACCCTCGACCTGCTGCATGACCTTCATGCAGCTCTAAGTGCTGTCGGCTGCCTTGGCTGCAGAGACAATGTTACGATCTGGTTTAAGCCCAGAAAAGCAAAGAAAGCTAAGTTTCTGTGCATAAACCGGAAAGAACTTAGAAGGTTCTAAATATTCCCAGAAACGAGATTAAAACCAAACGAGCTTAGATGTTGTTGCCAAAAAATTGATGTATTTTATTTAATAGTAGAGAGGCAAAGAGAGGGAAAGAGAAAAGAAAGAAAGAAAGAGATAGAAAAAGAGGTGTGCGTGGGGGGACTGGGGAGACAGGGAGAGGTGACAGGGGTTAGGTAGAAGCATATCACCCATCCGAGGGTCCCGATGATGTCTTGTTGCTCCTCTCCATCTGGTCTTCTTGGTAGTGAGGGTTCCCCGTTGCCGCCACACGCCAAAGAGTACAGAATTCCACGGATTAATATACATTTTGGGCTCGGTGGGAACGCCCATGTGTCTCCCTTGCAGGGGCTGGTTTGACACTGTCCCTTGCAACACTGAGGGTCTGTTGCATTATCTCTGATGTTCTGGTGCAGGGTCTGGGAACTCCTTTGAGCGGGGGGGCCTTCGATGGGCCATGTCACCCCCCTCTGCTGTGGATAAGCTTTCCCCTCCTGGGTGAGGGCCCCTCAGCTGAGCTGGTCTGCACAGTGGAGGATGGGCTGTCACCGTGCCTCTCACCAGAGGCTTTTCCAACACACACCCAAAACCTCTTCTCCCTCCACCCCTTGGTTCGAGGGTCTGTGCAGCCTGGCAGCTGATAGCCCTGGGGCTGTGGTCTCCACCTTGGAGGTGTTAAGCTTGTGCTTTGTGAATGTCCCCAGCCCCGAGCTGTTACTTTATCTTATCTTCATCAGTGAGCAGTGTAGGGCCTCAGTTAGGGTCCTGGAGTTTTCTCTGCAGCTTTTGTAATACAGTTTTTAAAAGTCCTTCTAGAAAATGTTTAAGTCATAATTCATAATGTTTCAGTCTCTGACAGACTATTGCTGGCTCCTGGGTAATGTTTTGTCCACGGGAGCCCAGCTCCTCTCCTGCACAGCTGCTTTCCAGCCAACTGGCCCCACTGTGTACTGGTATATAAGGTTATTCCTTCTGGGTGCAGAACTTTGACTTCCCTTTGTTCAACTTAATGAGATTCCTGTTGGTCCATTTACCACCATGTCCAGGTGCTGGTGGGTGGCAGCCCAACTATCTGGTGTATCAGCCACTCCTCACAGGTTTGTTATCTCCTGCAAAGTTGCTGGGAGTGCTCTCCGGTCCATCACCGAGGTCAGTAATGCAGCTGTTAGTACTGATCCTACACCAACCCCTGGGGTACACCATTAGTGACTGACCTCCAGCAGGGCCTCACACTGCCAACCACAGCTCCCTGAGCCCAGCCATTTGGAACATCTTGCTGTCTGCCCCAGCCATTTGGAGTACCTTGCTGTCTGCTTCTCTGGTCTGCTCCTCAACAGCTGGTCTGGGAGGATATGCAGAGATACACAACCTAAACCTTGAGTTTCAGAGTCTGATCTCTTGGTATGGAGCAATACTGAAACCAAACCTCTCAAGAATTAAGCCCCATCATGCACCAGAATGCTATGTGTGTATAAAAAAGCACAACTGGGTCTCAGTAGGAATATCTGTTTAGTCTGTGTTCATATGAAATTCACTCTTGGAAGCCAAATGCATTTAAATCATTTCAACAGTTTGTACATATGGCACAGTATATGGTGAGGGTTTTCTTCACAAAGGTTCTGTGCATGAATGCTTGGAAAGTGAGTTTAAGTGTTGTACTCTGTGTCCGCCCAAAGCTGACAAGTGAATTGTATTACACAATTCTTCTTTTAAAGGCTAAAACAACCAATACCTGAATGCAGTTAATAATCTTTCCCAAAACATATGCAGTTTGACCAGACAACACTAAAAGTGGAGAGCTTTTCATACATTATACATTAATTTGTATTCCTCTTTTAAAAGTGGGCAGCTGCAAAAACAGAGATTAAATAGGTTGTTTTCAGAGGGTGCCACTAACTATGCATAATCTTTTGGATCCTCATCCAAGGTCCTAATCACAAAACTCTTTCTTAAGGCAGAAATTAACAACTGAGAGCTGAGCCAAGTGCACTGCAGTGGTGGGTGGGCTGGAGGCAAGGATAAGACTGGAACTGAAGCTGTTTAGAAAACTGATTTCAACAAAATGCTTCTCACTGAGTCCCACTACAAGTGCATTGAGAGGAGAAGGCGAAGCTTTAAATCACTTTATATAACAAAAGACAAGTTTCTGGCTACCATTGTAGAGTAAAAATATCTAAAAATGAAGTTCCTTGAAATAAACTTACAATGGAATTAGCTCAGTCCATCAGATGCTGGACTAGGAACCATGAGAGTTGAGACATGGGCTTTCTTTGCTATTGCAACACTCCAGTCAAGTCATTGCGTCAGATTCCTTCTTTAGACAGAGGCCACAGCAATGCTTACTGTTTTAATAGAATCTTTTTATGACAAATACATTTGGGTTTACCTTTTCAGGTAAAGGTTTGAACCCTAGGTTTAAACCTGTTTGACTGCAAAAAACTTGCACCAGCCTAGCTGAAATTCTAATGTTTTTTTCTCTACTGCATCCCTCTTCCAGCACCTGTTTACGCTGAGTCCTGCCTGTTTATTATTATTAATACTTATTAATTTATATTTGCCACTGATATTAGCTGAAAGCTTAGAACACCAGGAGCATATGAGTTAGGAGAAACACTGTCTTTCATTTCTTACATTGTTTCTGAAGTGAAACAATATTTTCTAAATGTAAAAAATAAATAAAAAATCTGGAATGCATTTTTGCAAATGCCTTCTACAGCATCAGATTGACTTTTCTTCTGCCTTGAATCATTGACCAAAACTGTTTACTGCCAAGATATCTACCATGCATATGATCTCAAAGAAGCCGTAGAAAAACACTGAAGCATCTGAGTCTATTGTAAACTGAAGCAGTATAAATGTTATGTTAAACTCCAAACCATACAAACACAGCTGGGCCAAGCCTTTCTCTCCCTTTTCCAGAGCAATGGTGAATCACAGTAATTTAGTACCCCGGGATGCCTTTTCTTCCCCAAATCTCTTGTTCTAGGCATATTCCAACTGCGCTTGTGCATGAGAAGTTGCTGTATATCATGTTATCAGACCACGAGAAAAAACTCTAAAGAATCAATCTCTTGATGCCGCTCGCTGGCACACAGACGTAACTCAATGCAGGGCTGGCAGCATTCCTGCTGACGTGTTCCCATGGCTTATGTTCAATTCAGAGCTGAACAAGTCACTACGCCTAGTCCTTTGAATACTGAAGAGCAACAGAGAGGAAACTGAGCCATTGAAACTTTATTGGTAGGAACCTATATGCAAATTCTAAAGAGGATTACATTGTCAAACACACACAAAATGAGCTTAAGTAACCAGAAATAGGGATGTTGCTTAGAACATAAATGCTGACTAGCATCAGATGGGCATTCAGTATCCACACATAGAGATGACTCCATCTTCCTTCAGATGCACCATAGATACCATGGACCTGCATATCAGAATTTTTTCATGAGTCCTTTCACACCTCTTGGAAGTCAACTGAACAGGGCATTTCCATGACATTGGCTGAAGAATAAAGATCCAGACTCAACAATATCTGATTCACATGCTTTTTTTTCAGCGGGTGGTTCTGGTGTAGGGTTTGTATCTGGTTGTTAACTTCAAACAGCATCTATCAGACTTTAGCATAAAGCATATTGGCTACAACATAAATACTGAAGTCAAAGCCAGCATATACTTTTTGTTCTTCTGGAAACGATGAATTAGCTAGTGTGTTACAATTCAGTGAGTAAAGGAAGTCCTTACAGAAAGCTTTTTCCACTTGTAATTACAACATTATGGACCTAATTAATCATTTTGTAAAAAAACTTCTACTCCAGTCTGACTGCAGTAGAATTTGTCACACTGCTCAGTACAGGAGCCCCATTGTGTCGTATTTCACATTCATATAAAACTGCAGCTATTGCACCAAAGTTCATCTGAGTCCCAAAGATATTAAACTGCCTTTATGAAGTGATATTTCAGGACAGTAGATTCAGAAAGGTACTCCAAGCCCTACAAAAATCTTTGTGAGGAAAGATCCTACTCTCCAGCTATTAGAGACATCAATCCCAGTCCTCGAATATTAATAAAGTTTTGTGACATTAAAATTTCCTCTTGCTTGCAAAGCCAGAAAGCTGTATTTTATCTACCTAGTAAAAACAAATTTAAAGGGGTCCATTACACAAATATACAAAGAGCAACCTGAGGTCAAAGGTGAGGGATTACACCCACCACTTAGGGAGGCCTGATTCCTCACATCAGCCAGGGAAAGGGTCATTGCACTGACCCACATCAGGCCAGCACAGTGAAGATACCTCTGCACAAACCCAGTTAACAGAAACTGCAGGCTAGGGAATGTAACCACGACAAGAAGATTAACAGGCCAAGAAGATTAACTCCATCCCCTGTCATCTTTGATTAGTTCTTAACCAAAAAACGTTACTGTGGTCATAGCTAAAACACACAAATATCCAACCTCTCGGAATTATCAAAGATAGTTCTTCCTCTTCTGCAGCAGAATGACTCCTAATTGTAGCTGATATTTAGAACAAGACCTTCAACCAACACTGGATTCACTGAAGTAGGAAAATACTACCATTTTCTAAGTGAAGAAATGTGAGTCCAATCTCTGTTGACTTGCCTGGCACAAATGGTCCTTCACAAGGAGCAGTTCTGAGGCAGCAGCAAATGGTCTTTGCTTTTATTAGAGACATCTAGACTACCACGTAAGCCCAGGGCTTTCATAAAAAGAATTACTTAGAGGTTATTAACAGTATGAGATTAAAGTTCAAGCAGGTAACTGTAGACAGTAAGGCATTTCCTCAGCAAAGAAAACAGTAATTTCTGTGTAACAAAGAGCCTTTCATTTTAACCTCTGGCTCTCTCAGCTTCAGATGTTCTGCATTTGTTTGGAGTTTACTGCAGTGATAAGATCTTATATGTGATTTCTGAGGGGAATGCAAGAAGTACCAGTACTTGTGTCTGTAAGTAATGTACCTCAATAGAACCAGGCCAATTTATATTAAGCAATGGTGTGGCCCTGATTTCTTAAGCAGAAAGTTATTTTTCCCCATCCCGATGTTTTCAGTGCTTGACCTTTCAGGTTTGCACAAAATTAATTGCAACCAGATGATAAAGTTTGAAGTTCGCATTTTTCTGAGCCTTTCTATTTCCATATGGACACATGAAAGATCTCTAACATAAGGAGATCAATGGCTCAATGAGTCATAATGCCCCAACCCATGCACAGCTGGGACCTCCACACTCAGCACACAAGTGTTCCTGTGCTGAGGGAATGGAGGATGGAGGTTATTTCCATTACACTGGTCCCTTTGGAACAGAGTGGTCTGCAAAGCTCTTCTGCACAGTCATAATGAGTACACACAAAGGGACTTCACTAGAAAAGGAGAAATAAAGACCCTGAAAATAATTCCTGCAGCCTTATGATATAAATACAGTGCAATACTGACTGAGAGTTATTCATCATTAAATGAAAAGCTCCATTGCTCAGATTTCCAGACACTGCCTTGTGACACTGTATTACTAATACCAGCCACCAGGAGAAGCCCTTCTGAAGTCCACAGTAGCTGACTGATAACCTCTTTGAATGAATGTGTTCGTTTCAGTGCCTCTCTCAAATGGTCAAATGTTCTTACCCCAACAGCAGCATGAGAGCTGCTTCCCTTGCTGTCAACCTCTTGAGAACAGTTGGTACAGGAGACTGAGCAGCAGAGGTGGCTGTAGTTCCCATCAGGGAACCATGCCTGAAGAATGCTGACTGGATAAAGAGGAAACTTTTCCACTGTTTGATGTAACACCCGGGCCACTTTCACAATATTTTGTAATGCTGCAACTCTGTCGTTCACCACTTTTAACTGCCCCTGCTTTCCACCACTCTCACAAACCTTGATTGCCTGTTTTATGCACTTTTTAAAAATATCTCTGCTTTTGCTTCCATATTCATGGATGCTTTTTAGAAAACTAATTCACAAAGGCATTACTCCTCTTTCAGTGCATTCCTTGAGGCCTACACCCACCAGGATATCTGCAGGAACTTACAAGCTAATAATAGCTTGTAAGTGAATGAGCAAAACATGAGGAATGTTTCTCCATTGCCTCTTCGGAGACTGAGGTTTGAAAGTTAAAGTTTTGAACTGCCCCTAACAGAAACTTTAGAAACTGCTATATTTTAGAAAATGAGGCACCCTGTTTGAATGTTATTAAAAGAACTTGTTTTTGATTAACTGTTGCAAAGGTTAAGAGGAATTGTATCACAGGAACTTGCAGTTAAGTGAATTAGAACATAGCTATGCAAAAAACTAGTGAAGATCTTTCAAATACTGTAAGATGGATTCTTTGCTTTATTCATCTTTCTCACCCTTCGGATCAGATTATCTCTTGACTGGCAGATGTCATCACCATGCTTTTTAATCTCTACATTAAACACTTTAAGGTGTTTAATATGCACAACCAACATGCAGCTGGGCTTGCAAGGACTGTACATTTTGGCCTGTGCAGTGGACTGGAGAGATGGACTACAGCAGGGTGTGGTACAGTTGTGTTCATGATGTCTCCAGACGAGAATGTGAAGAAGGTTTGAATTTTAGATCCTGGAAAGTTCGACACATTTCACAGCCATTTGTGACTTCAGGCCTCATCCTTCTCAAACCCTTATGGACTTCACACAGGTCTGCAAAGCCAAGGCTACAGGCAAGTTTTGTTCACATGGAGCAGTCAATTCAAACTGACTCTAGAGGCTTCTATAAATTACCACAGAATTGCCTACAAGCAACACAGAGCAAGAAAATTGTCCTTGTTGCTTAACTGAAGATACAGGAATTTACACTGATCTCTTCTCTTGCACTTTCTTCAGGAACACTGTAATTATACTGAGGTTACATTTGTTCACATCATCCAAACAAGCTCCCTTGACTTCTGTGGAGTTTATGTGGATTTACACAAATGTAAGTAAGGATAAGATCTGGCCCTAACTTAGGACACATCAGCCAGCACAGGCTGTGCTGAAAGAGTTTATTGCCATGTTAATTTTCTGCCTTTCTCTGCGATTCTTCTGAACATGAAGCAAACCCAACAATTTTAAAATCTTAAAGGTGATGTTATCCCTCTTTGCTATGGTTGGTGAATTCAGCCAGAGCACAAGATGGTCTGGTACTCAACTAAAACATGATGGCTTAGAAAAATATCCACATAAAAAATGATGGCTAAAACTTTCACTCTGAAAGGTGATTTACTTTCTGTGAGGAGCAGCTGTATTGACATACTCTAAGCTGCTGGAAAATCAATCAGTACTAGTTTGCATGACTAGAGCCCATGGAGCAGTTTGCCACACTCTTCATCTAGGCAAGACTCCAAGGTGGTCATGTAGAGTTTTGTCTGAGCCATAAATTCTGAATTTGTTTGACGGCTGTGAATTTAAAAAAAAAAAAAAAAAAAAAAAAAAAAATCATCCTTTAAATCAAAAATTTTGTTGCGATTGTGAGGCTTACACTGCTGGTTCTTAAAATAGGTATTTTTTCCCCTGCTCAGCTGCAATTTGCATCCCCCTTTTATGCTTTAATGTTGTTTGTTAGAACAGCCTGATCCTGCCTTTTGAGTCAGAGCTTTCAGGGGGAAGAGGAGAAAGTTGTTGGGTTTTTGGTTTCTTTTTCTTTTAAATATGTTTTTTTTGTAACTTTCTTTTTTAGATCAAAGGCTGAAGCCTCAAACTGCAGCCCCTCAGCTTGCTACTAACAGTCCCACTCCCACTACAGTTGCTCTAGCAAAACCTTCTTGTATGTTTGACATCTCACTGCATCCAAATAAATCTTATCATCTACTTGTATGCAGTGGGGGAATCGGGCAAGTGTCTTGCATTGTGCCTCTCTGGAAGGTAACTACATGATGTGACCTTGCCTGAAAGACTTCACAAATTAATGGGAGTGGGTCTGAATGGGAAAAAAGAGAAAAACCTGTAACTCTAAGCTACAGAGAACTGAGCCTCTGGTCTTGGTTTTCTTTAGGGTGTTATTATAAAATATAACCCAAATACTTTAGTGGTGTTGAGTATTGATACCTTGTGCTAGCTGACTCTGGTAGGTGTGGAGCAGCACTATCAGCTATCAACGTTTGCCCAAATCTTGCTCATGAAACCAAGTGCTCCACATTCTGATACCTTGTCTTTGTCTAAATGTGTAAAAGCCTGATTTCCCCTAAGTAAACCTGCTGAGAGATATTGGGTAACTTCTGCTGTTTGCTTCATAGTTAGAGTAGCCAGCCCTTGCAAGGACTAATTGATTTATCTATTTTTTCAGACTAAGGCAAGTCATGCTAGACCTGTGGTCACAGATGCCTGCCCCATGGCTTCATCCATAAAATGAGTTTCATAACTTTTGGCAGTGACATCACTGGCAAGTGAGTAAGAGCTGCCTTCCCTGTTCCCTGCTGTTCTGGCACTGTTCGAATGCCACCCAGAGCTACTCTGTGAGCTGACAGAAATAAAGGCCTTTCTTATTTCACACCTTCTCCCCTGAATGTTGAATGCAGCCTCCTTTTTGGAGAGGCACAGAGAAGAGACCTTGAGGGGGCAGCGATGAAATGGTTCTGTCTGTAGGCCAATCTTAAAACTTTCACTGCTGGTTGTTGCCACTTGGGACCAAGTGAAAAGAGTAGGCCCTGGCTGGTTGGAAGCTACAACCACAGACACCATCCCATACAACTAACATAGACAGTTGTGAATGTGTGGTATTCTGGGATACATCCTGTGCCTGAAGGGCACATCTTTATATGTCTAAGCCAGGCTGCAACTGCATTAGAATTACATATAAAAGTCTACTGATAAGTAATTATAGCTGCAAATATGGTTTGTGTTAGAAATTGCATCAACCACCTCATCTTCTGCAAATTCTGTGGTAAAAACTTGCTACACAAATGAGTGAATCTATACCAAATGGAACGCTTACAGAGAAATATCTTCTGCTGCTTTTTAAGGCAAGCAGATGCAAACTTGTTATTTGGCAGACTGGGAGGAATTTTGTTTGGATTTGTCTCTGGTCTCTGACCCTTGTTTGGTCTGCAGGGAAGCACACTGGCTCACCCTTAGATGCCTCCTGGAGCAGGGGGAAGGAAAAAAATTAAGAAAACTTCATTTTTTTAACAGCCTACATTCAGCTCTATTGGTAAGAAAATGCATCAGTGTACTAAAAAGCTGAGGGTACGAGGAATTTCTGGAAAAGCACTGTAACTTTTGGCTCTATCCTTGTTAGTGTTGCTATCAGACTTGACTTACCTAGTCAAGTTAAAAAAAAAGACCAACACCACCCCAAAAACCTCCCATAAAATGACCCTGCTAAGGCATGAGCTATTGCTTATTTACCAGAGCCAGGCTAAGAGTTGCTGGAGAGTGGGAGAGCAGGAAGACCTAGCTGTAAGAAGTATTATAATTTGGGGAAGTAAACCTAAAGAAAGAGCGTGTCTTGGGTAGTATCTGTTTACATGCCATTGGCTCCCATTAAAGTCAGAACTCCACTAACTTGAGCACTGACCCTCAAGTTATATTTCTAAGCTGTGCCAGAAACTTCTGCCTTTTAAAACAGATTTAATTTTGCATTGGATCAGAGCTAAAAACATCTCACAACCAACGAGTTGCAGGAACTCTCCTCCAAGGAGCACAGAAGAATGCTTTCAAACAGAAATTGTTCCCAATGTACCACAGCTTTGGAAAAACTGCCATTCCTTCACTGCTGACAGCACTGAACAGCTGAAGGAGGCTATAAAAAAAAATTAACCCCCAGTTACAGAGCTTGGGACTTGTGCCTTGGCTTTGCAGCAGGGGAGGTTTGAGAGTTTCGTCTAAGCTTCCAATATCTGCTGGATGCAGTCATGCTTTGCTAGAAGCTGTGAGGGCTTTCAGATTCCCCTGGAAGCGCTGGTGCACCTGGCTTGCCAGAAATGGAGATCCCACAGGCGTTCCTGCAGCCCCTACACACTGCAATCCTGGGAGCTCCAGGTGCTGTGTGACCAGAGGCCAAAGGGCTGCTGTGCCAAGAGATGAATTGTGACTACAGGAACTCTGCTTTGGCTACAGGATTAAGTGTGAAATGGCAGGCCTTGCTGGTTGTTTATTGGAGCTACAGGTGGCGGAGGAGCCTTTGCCCCCCTCCTTCCTACTCCATCAGATTCTCTTTGGAAAAGAGGAATCTGGGGAGGATAGCTACTAAGAGCTATTGCTCTGAGCTACACTGAGATCCTTTACAGTTTCTGAGGGATAAATGTAAAGAGCTTCACCAACAAATTTAGAGGAAGGAGTAGCCTCACTACACAGCCAAATTGGTAGCTGATTTTTGGTTTGTCTTGGGAGTGTTTTGGGGTAAAAGTGCAAGATGTCAATTAAATACAGGGTGAATGGAAAGGGCTAAACTTGTTTTAACAGCCTTGTTAAGAAGATCTCTCCTGCAGCAAGTGCAATAAGCTCCATGGTGACAGACAGCAGCAGCGAAGTGCTTGACAGCACCTTCCAGCAAGCAAGTGGGAGGCAGCTTGCACTTTACAAGGCTGCTTTGTTCCACGTACGTAATTTGTGCATTGCCTCCCAGACTTGCGGATGCAGGAGATGTCAGCAAAACTTCTGATAACCTGAAACAATACCTCTTCAGAGTGGGGAATGATGGGACTTGCTTGTATGACCCAAACTTTCTAGATGTCTGTAACCCGCCTCTTACATCAGATACAACATTACAGATATAATTCTTACTTCTTAAAAGTTGATTTCTGCTCTTAAAACACAGTAGGAAGTAGCACTGAGTGTGTAATGTTCCTTTGTGAATTACCTGTCCCCAACCGAAATACTCCATTACAGGTGTAGCGATGAAGGTGTCTGGCTTTGGTCTAGCACCCTGCAGATGGTGCTGTATGGTGCCCCAGCAGTGCTGAGCTCTCTCAGGTTAAATTCGTTGACCAGTAGGAAAATTCATATGTGAACTGCTAGATCTATTCCTATGCTGGCGCAGGTAATCTAGTGACAGCATCTGATTTGAAACTGCTGATTGGAAAGGACTTTGACTGGAAAGTTTTTTATGTTAGTCACCATGTGTTTTGTGATAAAATGGATACTGACAGGCAAGATCTTGGGAAAGGCTGAAGCTGTTCCAGGTGTAGTTGTAGAGTTTGGAGCTCCAAGGCGGGTCCCACTCAGAGGGAGGTGCTGGCACAGCCACTGCCATCCAGGAGACCTCAAAGGGTCTCACTCAGGACTGTTGTTTATAGGGTCCCAAGACTGCTGACTTTGGTCACCAGTAAGTTTCCATCCTGGCCGTAATCCAGTAATTGTTAATTACTGGGCTTTTATTCCCAAAGTACAGGAACAATGGTGCCACTCCACTTGACTCAGGTAAATGGTTTACTGGGGCTACAAAGGATAATTGCTTATCCCTTTGATGCCCGAAAGATAGGTTGGAAACAAATCCCCATAGACCGATGTTTATAGAGCAGGTATTTGTTTACTGCAGCGCTGGTGGTGAGGGGGATTTCTCCTCCTAACTCACCCACCCTTGTCAAGTGTGGTGGCATATTTATACAGTAAAATTTTGCTTAATGTTGCTATGTCATTACAGCATCATCACATACGCACTGGAACTAATTTACATAGCATGATCTCATGGTTATTAGATAATTCTTTGCACTGCGCATGCGCTTCCCCAATTTGGGGGTCTTCGGGGGTCTTTGATGAAGGCTTCTAAAGTCTTCTTTGCACTTGAACTTTTCAACTTTGTCTGCGAGGCATGCGCAGTTATGATGCTCTTCAGTCCGTCTGGTCTTAACTGGTGTAAATTCTTTGTTTTGTGGATAATTGGCTTTGGCTTGCCAATTTCTCATTAGTACTACACTTATTTATCTCTAAAGCTATACACCTGGTAAATTTTTACCTCTTTTCTTTTTTTTTTCCTCTTTTCTTTATTCTGCATATAAGCAACTAGTTAGCTATGTACTAGCTATTACATTGTATAAAAAGTTATTCATATTAGATTATATGGGTATCAAAAGTTATCATTTAGGTTATAAGCATCTGGTTACAGGTAGGTTATAAGCATCAAGTTATAGGTGTAGAAGCTATGATTCAGGCTACATAAGTATAGAAGGCTATGTTTAAGGTTATATTGATATTCTTCAAGTTACAGTGATAAAAAGTCATGATTTGGGTTATATTGATATTAAGGTTACATAGATATCTTATAACCCAAGCTATATAAGCACTTTGTTGGTGTGACCTGAGTTACACAGACATCACTTTGTTTCCCATCTTTCTTGGAACAGCTGACTGTTCCTACCTCAGCCATGCAAGAGCTACTGGTACGGTCAGGGAGTGCCTCACGGCTGGACTGGTTCACTCACAGGACTCTTCACTCCTCAGACGATTCAGTCAAGGCTTATCAGAAGCCTCTGAGACCCTAGAGCAGGCCCAAAGATGAGAGGGGTGTGTGTGCGTGCACCCCCACACCATCACAAGCATCTGTGTATTTAGACCAAGTTAACCTTTCTCATATTATCAGTTCCTTTCTTCACTTAGGTGACAAAGGTCCTTGAATTTCCTCTAAAGCTTTTAGTGATGTCAATCCTACCCTGAAAACACAGAATGGAATTTCTTCTGTTCATCTTGCATAAACCTTACCTTACACTTGCAGCAGTGTTAAAAGAATACTGTGGCTGCAAAGTCAAGTTAGTTAAGAGTGGAAATCCACATTACAGATATTTCTGCAATATTCATTTAGCATGTTATAGGTGTTATGGTATTGTCTTGAATAACACAATCACAAATTATTTCTTCTGCATGCTTCTGTCCCTGCTGATCAATCCAATCTGTGTGCCAGATAACACTGCATCCAATGAGGTATGAAAAAAAAAAACTACACTCTTGAAGTTCAGGCCATCCATCGCTCCTTGGGAGGTAGATTTGGTCTCTTCACTTATCATGGAGTTCTGGTGCTACTCTGGACAAAAACACCTGCACAGAATTTTTTTTGTGATTGGCAGTACTTTGTTCTTTGTTATGTCTGAGGATCCAGCTCTGATTTGGACAAACAATTAAGACAGCTACTGCTGTAATCAGTGAAAAGTACCTTGAGCATCTAGGCTACTATAACATGCAAAGCAGTAGTACAAAACAGACTCTAGTAAATAGGCAACCAAATAAAGAAATATTATTTTACTTTAATTTTTACATTAATCATTTCCTCTTATCTCACAGGAAGTTTAAAATAAATGGCTTAATATATTTCATTGCAAATAAATAAGTAGCTTCATCTCCAGCAATGTTTTAGAGAATATGCACTATATTAAGCACAAAAGTTGTATATTTGACAATAATGAGAATTTTTTTTTTAAGCAAGCATCATCCATCCTGTGTACTAAAAGACAAAGCAGTAGGATGGGGGAAAGAAATTCGTGTTCCTATAAAGTCATACCATAGTGCAAATCCATGGTGAAGCAAATCAGGGATGAACAGATAAATGTTGACTTTTATATTTCCTGTCTTCTTAGTATTTGAGCTGGAACATCACTGTAATGTTCTTTTAAACCTTTTGCAATGGATGTATTTAAATTTGCTTACATTAACATAGAAACCTTGCAGTAGATTTCTCCAAGACAGTCTGTGTTCTTCAGCCTCTAGTTAAAGCATTTATTCTGGCATACAGTAACGTATAATAAATTACCTTTTTTATATTAGTCTTGAGTATATTTACATAAATGCTCTCATTCAGAAGAATTTAAATCAGATAGTGACTGCTCTATTAAACTCAGCTCTTTGTTGTTTAACAATACAGCTAAAATATAGAACTGGACTTGTAAACCCAAGGGGTTCTTCCTAAACCTGCACAGGAATTCTTCTAACTCTGGCATCCTGAGGTGTGCAGTGCTTGTATTTGTTCCAGCTAACAGGTGAGGAGAAACAGAGTGAAAAGGAACAATTAGCCACAAAGAGATTGAAACCTTGGGAAATTCCTGTTACTCAAACCTTTTTACTATCCTATCTTTCCACAAAAATCAGGACTAACACCTAGGTGAAACTACTTACAGGTATCTGAATTTCCTCCAAAGGAAATTTTTCACTTGGAACATAGTGCATAGCTAAATTGGTTTGTTTTTTTAATTGGTTTCATCTCTGCTGCTATGAGTCTGTAAGGGATGTAGCAGGAGGAGCCATGTAGACATGTAGCCATGTCTTAGAAAGCTGACTTTTAAAAAGCTACCCACAAACTCCCTAGCATTTTCTATAATCAAGATTGCATTAGTAGAATAAATCTAATCCTACTTTTATTGTTTCTTATCAGGAATGGGGAATTCTGGAGAGAGCCATATTGCAATATGAGTCAATATTGGATTTAATAACTTGCTCAGTAAGTCTAGTAAAACTGGAGATTACAGAGCCTTTTATGCTTTATCTAGTTAAAAAGACTTGGAGCCAGTTAACAAAATAACAGACTAAAAATTTCTTACAGAAATTTCTTATTGTCATGTATTCCAGAAAAAGATAAAAACTCAAAAATATCCTTTGAGCTTTTTTTTCTTTTATAGAATGCAAGACCTTCATATTATAACTCTTTGAGCTTTTATGGGTTACATAGAGTTCAAACAGTTAAAGCTGAGGTCTGAAGACATTGCTGTGATAATTTTGTCCAAATTCTTCTGTCAGTGATACAGGATCTAGGTGGTTCTGTATGGAGGCCCAGATTTTTAAATGTAAAATAGAAGGCAGGTGTCCAATTATCTCTGGGCAGCAGCCTGTAATATTTAATGGTATGACAGCATATGTTATAGCAAACCACTTTGTTACAACATGCATTAAAAGAGATTGTAACTGGGATCTCACACCAAAAATCATGTACAACACATAATCTGGTTCTCAGCTGTTGGTGATGTTAATCCCAGCAAGCATGATGTAAATGTGGTACAATGCTTCATTTCTCTTGAGGCCTGCTAGGGGGCATAGGGCACAGTGATGCCTAAAGAGGCCAACCTAGAAACAGAGACTAGACAGGAGTAAGGGAATAAAGGTGGATATTTATTTGAAAGGCCTTCAGAGGCACACCCTGGGCAGGCCAAAGGCTACACCCAAGATGGATGACGAGTCACGAGTTCTTCACACTTTTAGAGGTTTGGTCCACTTGCATATCAACCCAATTTCACCAATTAAACTTTAGCTAATGATGTAATTTCCCCTCAGCTTGCCCCCCTTCTCAAGATGCTGGGTTACACATTTTGGGCCTGGGCCGGGCTGGGTGTCCTTGGAGAGCAGCCTGGAGAGGCTTTGTTATGTCTGTCTCAGCATGAGAGAGCAGCAGCTCACAGGCTACAGGACACTGCAGAGTTACACACTAGGAATACAGAATTTGAAAAATATAAAAGTTAAAACCTCAGGCATCAACAGCAGCTGGCTGGATACAGAGAACTTTCATTCTGAAGTAAAATTTCTTTTGGCTTACATCCCGGGGCTCCAGTGCTACACTCACAGCTTTCCTGGTAGGCTGGATGCTGACTTCACAGGAATTACAAAGACAGCTACACCCCAGATTAGGTGTTTGCGCAACTATTTAAGCTACAGGAACCATGTCAAAGCAAAGGTTTGTTTACTGGAAAACTGATGAGGCTTGGGCATTCAATGGCTTTATTCTGCAGTTGCACAGCAACCATCAGCACAGTGAGTCAGACAGCCAGACTGACTGACCATCACTGTATAGGGTCACAGGTTCCTGTCCTCAGGGCTTCCCTGTGCTGCAGTTTCAGAGAATTCCAAGATCTTAACCTCTGTCTCTGCACTGCACTTTGCACTCATGTGCTGGTTCCCGTCCTTGTAAACTCTCAGTTTGCTGATCTGTAGCTGTGCTTTTAGCTTGTTAAATACATGTCTGGGTAGAAGAAGTAGCCATTGGACCACAAAAACCCACCAAGTAGGAAAAAACCCACCTTATTATTTAATACCACAGCTGATCTGTTCTAACAGAGCAGAGTAACACCTCTACTTTTGTCCCTTATTTATACAGATTTTATTTATGAAATTATTTTGGCCAACATTTTAAATTTCTGATTTTTGACAAACAGAAAAGAGCTTTTTGCCAGCTCACCAACAAGTTCATACAATAATATTACCAAGGTTCATTTCCCTGACCTAGTTGAGTTCTTTAACAGTAGCAACTTTTTCAAGCAGAATTTGAGTGTTTGGAACTTCCTGTCTGGCCTTCTCTCTCTCCCTTCTTTGCAGTAGTATGCTTGGTTTAAATCCACTCCTTCCAGGCTTCAGAATGTTTTATTTCCTTTTACCTTCCCTCTCTCTTTGTGTGTGTTGTTTGTTTGTTTGTTTGTTTTTGGTGACTGTCTTCTCTTTGGTTTTGTTTTGCTCCCTTTTTCCATTACAGTTCTGTCTCTCTGCAGTGGTTTTCCTTCCTTTCCCACTGCTGCACACATTGCTGCTGTTCAGAACAGCTAAGGACCTTGTGACAGAGCTTCTTTGTTGTTTTGTTGGGGTTTTTTTTGTCAGAAAAATGCACAATACAAACTCTTTAATCAAAGGACATCCCATTTAGTTACACTCCTTAGTTTTTCAAAGCAAACTCATGTATTCAGACTTTTTAAAGACAAGTTCAAACTAAAGTCAAGGTCAAAAAGAGGGCAGTTAACAGAGCTTGTTTCCCCTCTCATTTACCCTTTTAATATGTACTTTTTTCACACGTGACTGTACTGAAATGATCACATTTTCAATGTTGCTAATAGAAGGCAGGTGTGAGAGAGGCAGATGAAAAGTAACGCAGAACTCGATGGTAATTGTACTCTGTTAGGTAAGAGTTGACTGTAGGGAGACCTTGTTGGTGCAGATGTGCTTAACACTTGGCACCTTTAAAAACATACCTGCAGTTACATCCAGAATTATTTTACAGATCATGTCACTCTACAGGGCATACACACAGACAGTGCTGCAAGTCAAAGGTTATCTTTGAAAATTAATCTTTACATTCAATCATGGGTAAACTCTAAGTGAAATGACACTGGCTTTTGAAAATATATTTCGAATTTCTGAAAGTATCTTTCTTCTTCACAGTATTTTATTAACTATTCTGCTTACCAAGATGACAAACTAGTAAGATCCAGTCATCTCCAAGTTAGAAAAGAGTAATCCCCTAACGGGGAGGAACTGGCAGCTCCATTGTGCAAGGAATTTTATCTCAATCAACAGGGGCAGATTGGCTTCCTGCTATGGGAAAAAAAAGACACAAGTTGGTTGGTGTCTTAAAGCTACTTTTCAGCAAGCTCAGTAAGCTTTCATTATGAGTTTTGCTTGGTTTCTTTCAAACCAGCAGGTTCTGGCATAAAGTAGGCTTGGATTTACTTTATCGTAACTTCTCAAAGAGCAAGACGTCAAAAGTAAATCAACATTACATCTCAGTTCATAGAACCACAGCTGAATAATCAGATGCATTGCCTCTTGCGGCCAAAACCAACCAGCTGCATTTCTTAGTCTGACTACATCCTTTCAAGTGTTATATCCAAAGCTGGCAATAAACCCCCAAATAAGCAACTGACTTAATGTATTGTTTAGTACACTTGGACAAACAGATTTACTGTGAGAGATAAGTCTGAGGCTGAATTGAGTGTTGAACTGGTGTAGTTATTCAAGTGTGTGTTTTACCTCTCGGACATCCTCAATTGCCTTTCTTTGATGCTTCTTGAAAGCAACTCCTTCATTTTTCAAAGTTCACGGTTTTTAACTCACTTAAAAATTCTTTTTTCAGTGTGACTTTTGCTCCTGAACTTTCTGCCAGTTTTCTCATAATGGTGTTGTCTTGTCACTGTCATATTTAATTGTTCAAATTTTAAAATAATAACATGGAAATATAATGGATAATAATACATTGTTACCTCTTATTTTACATTTGAAAAAGTATCTAAGCCTCCTTTTGATTGTACTTTATGTAGTTACTTTTGTACAGTGTTTGATTGGAAAGTATTGGTATTCTTTGTCCTTAGTAACTTTCTCAGCTCCTTGCAGGGGAATCCAGGGCTTGTGAAATGTACTGTTGTTGTGACTGCTCTTGGGGTTTTAAAATAATAGTGTAGTTTAAGGATATGAAAGGAGCAAGGCTTACAGGAAAAGGTAATAATACCAGATTAATTGATTCAGTCTGAAAAATGGAAATGCTTTCAAAGGCCTTTCTTCACAAAAATTTCCTCTCACATTTCTTTTTAAATGAATGTGAAAAAAAAGAATATTAGGCATCATAAATCTACAGGACGGGCCAGACGTTGAATCTCAAGCTCAGGCAAATATTTAGCAACTCTTTGTAACTCCTATCTACAGCTGAAAAAATATTCTAAGATACCCAACAAATTCTTTAGTAATACATTCCAGCGTTAGTACAATACAGTGTCAAATAGCATTCCAAACTGGATGGGTTTAGGGAGAAGAGTATCACCTCGTTCTTTTAAAACACAGTGTCTTTGACCTTCAGGTTTACAGAACCCTCAATATCAGCATGTTAAAATTCCTTGCTGTTTGACTGGCAGCAGTGAAGGGTGAAAGGCAAAGAGCTGGAAACACTGCAGGGCTTCCCCAACTCAATCACGCGTCAGTTTTCCGGTGAGACTACTTGCATTCTTCCTTCTCCCTCCCTGTTCTCACTGCTCCTACCTTCCATCTTCCTTCTCCCAGGAATATGATTCTCCAAATATTTGTTAAGCCTTTTTAGAGACTGCAATATAGTAATATAAGAATAATAACAAAGTGAGAAGTGGTGTCTAGGGAATATTACACAGACAGTTCACAAGGACACAGTTGTTCTTACACAGATTGAAAGTCAGTGATTTCACAGTGGTCAACACAACTGTTCTTGCCAAAACACTGGATATGGAGTAAAAACTGTGCTTATGTGTCCTCTTCAAAACTGGCTATCCTTACCAAAATTCTTCCTAAAACTATACCAGGATATCAATACAACTCTGGCATTTCATGAACATAACAGAATGGTCAAATCTATCACATGGACATGCAAAACCTGTGAGCCCTGACTGTACCCAAAAACAATGGAAGTGGCTGACTAGAGAAACAAAGGAAAGGGGGAAGCTTATGTCAAGAAGTACTTCAGGTCTTCAAAAGTCTGTAAAATGATATAATGAGTAGAATCGTAGAATCACAGACTGGTTTGGATTGGAAGGGACCTTAAAGCTCATCTTGTTCCATCCCCTGCCATGGGCAGGGACACCTTCCACTATCCCAGGTTACTCCAAGCCCTGTCCCAATCTGGCCTTGGACACTTCCAGGGATGGGGCAGCCACAGCTTCTTGGGCAACCTGTGCCAGGGCCTCACCAGCCTCACGGCAGGGAATTTCTTCTGCATATAGTTTTGAAATCTCCAGTTATGGAATTAAAACCAGATAATTATGCATTTTCTACACAGTTTTGCAATTGGAATTTGGGGGTACAGGTCTGTAACAGCCTCCTTTGGCACAACGACAGCCTTTACCCATCCGACTGCCAGGATTAAAGCACAGCGCTTCAAAGGAAGTTGGGACTGCTGCTGGAAAAAACGCTCCAACTGAGCTAAATGTTAACCAAACACCAGAACAAAACCATGCTGAAGGACGCGGAAGTTTTTACGCTCTGGCTTTACGACAT
>VWZT01005944.1:78351-123353 GCA_013397055.1 Pachycephala philippinensis | reverse complement strand
TTTTTTTTGTTTGTTGGTTTGGTTTGGTTTGGTTTGGGTTTCTTTGTTGTTTTTTTTGTTAGTCAGATGATCTTGAAACTTGGATCCTCTTGCTTCCAAATTAGCTTCCAGCACATGATCGCAAGAGCTGGCAACTACCTTAGGAGCCCTAGGCTCTGGCACGATGTTTATTTGAGGGATTAGGGACTGCAGTTTGCCATCACCACCACCAAAACTGTGTCTCAAAGCCAAACGAAAAAACAAACCCGTGTAATTAAACTTGGGGGTTTCTAAGTAATGATCCCATAGCCAGTTCTCCTGCCAAGATGCAGTCTTTCTTGTACTTCAGACACAAGACGTAATAGATGATACAGAAATAAGTTATTTTTTTCTCAGCAAGTATTTTAAATAAAATCTGGCATACCATGCAGTCTGGTCATCTCAGAGGGCTTCTCGTGAGCAGGATGTCATGTGGAAGTCTGGTTTCTGCAAACCAGATGGAATCAACTGATTATTATGAAAAAAATAAAATCAAGAAACTTACTAATTGACTTGAAATGACTTAAAGTTTTAGTGGGTGTGATAAATTTTATCTTGAATTTAGACACAAGTATTTTTTAGCTGCATAAATAGCTACATCTCTGTTATCTCAGTCCTATGGCACTTGGAAGCTTAACTGGAGCTGTGCTGGTTTTGCACACTCATGCTTTGGCAGGTTTGTTTTCATCAGTGCTGTGCTTCATTGGAATGTGATACATGGAGCCTTGATATTAAAATAATTGGTAGGAATAAAGAGAAAAAAATCAACAGTAATACATCTGATTTTGATTTTGGCTTTTTCTAAGGTAGAAGCATTAAGAATTATTTTTCTTTCTGTTTTGTTCAGGGCTCGGAGATGGATTCACCAGAAGGCGCCACAATTAGAAGTGAGCAGAAATTCAGGTAACTTGTGTTCCAGAGTTGATACAAAACTGTCTCTTAATGAAAATCTGAAACCACAGTGGGAATAAACTACTGAATATCGAATACAAGAACAACATCATGCCTGAAAACTTGAAATTATCCCAGAAGCTAGTTTCTTTACTGACCAAGTACTTCATGCTCACTTAAGTTGTTTATGACAAATAAATAATGAAAGGAAACAATTTGGGCTAAATATAGCAGGAAGGCATGGGGTTATCAAGCACGTTTTATTTGTAGGCACTACCTGGCAACCATATCTACATGTTTATTGCTTTGCCTGAGGACATTTCTAGTTGAACATCATAGTTTGACACAGATAGTTTCAGGTGATTATGAAATTATGAAATCCTTATTACCATGTTACCAGGAACTGAAAATCTGTAAAGGTAGTTTGGAAAGTCAGGGGAGTTCTGAAGTTCTGTAATAGTGAAATCCTTGTTTGTGCAGAAGTGATTTTGCTGTATGGTTTATATGCATTTTCACTTCTTTGCTGAGTAATCATGAAAGACAAGCTTTTCCTCACAGTTCCTTGTGCTGGTTTGTGCAGAGACTGTGGATGTAACACCAACAAACCTCTGAGAGGGATCTGTGGGTAGTAATGTCTAAATAGTGTGTTGGATGAACCCTTGATCTGAACCAGCATGACTGCTATGTTCACATATCCTACCGTGACCATAAATGAGAATAAAATAGTCCACTTTTTCCCAAAAAAAACCCAAAATTTATTTTCTTGGAATATTGTGACTTGTCCCTTGAAATAGTTCTACTTCCTTTCTATCACACATGTGTTAAATCAGTCATTGGACAATCTTCTGCCTGCTTTTTTCAAAATTTCATTGGAAATGGTGTTTGGCTGACCCAGTAGCCTGAAAATTGGCAATTGTCAATTTGGATCTCAGAGATATTAGTGATTTGAAGTTGTTGCCTTTTTTTGGCTGGCATTAACCATGCACGTTTACTTGTCTGAAATGGCAGAAAGGCTTTCAGACTATTGTTGGTTTGGGGGAGGCCATGGTCTTCTGTGGCTGCCCGTCTCATCCTGTTGTGTAGGAATGGAGAACTCTGTTCCTGCTGGTTGGTTGGTGTTTTGCAGAAGCTTTAATGGCTCAGGTGAACTTCTGGAGTCAGTCCCTGAGCTCTTCAGGCAAGCCAGGAAATGCGCTGTGAACAATGAGCACTTTTGTTTTCTGTGTTCAAGAAAATTCTTAAAAAGTCTTGTAAGAAAGCAGCCTCGGGACCTTCTCCTGGTAATTGGGACGGGGGTGAGTGCTGCAGTAGCCCCAGGAATCCCAGCACTATGCTCCTGGAGAAGCTGCATTGAGGCCGTCCTTGGAGCAGCTGAGCAGCTGGAGGTGCTGCACCCGGGGGATGTCGCTGAATTCCGTAAGAAAGTAATCAAAGAGAGAGACCTGCTTGTGGTTGCACACGATCTCATCAGGAAGATGTCACCAGTGAGTATGTTTATTACCTATGTTAATTTCTAAAACTACTATGTACTTTCGTTCTGTTATAAGGAAACACTGCTTCCAAAAGTTGAATTTTCTCGGGTAAAAATGGAAATTTTGTGGGTAATCATACAGCACGTTGTACTTTTTGGAGAGGCTAAAAAATCCCTGAGTTTTAGTATAAGTTAGCATGCATCAGAAGTAATGCAAACAAGAGTCCCGAGTATTAAATATTTGCTGTAATGTTTCTGAGAATTGAAAGAGGAATTTCTAGATCTGTGGCTATCACTGGAGGGACCCTGAAAGTACAGGTAGGCCTTGAGCCTGTTGATGACCTTGGGCCACACATTGTGAATCACCGGTGCAGCTCACGCTTCCCTGAGGACAGCCCATGCATGCCCAGCCTCAGCCACCCATCTGAGTTTCCAGGGATTTTCAAACTGTGTTAGGACCTTTGCCGAGTCTTCCTCCTAGCTGAAATAATCTGAGTGACAGACATAGTGCTAAGTCTAGGCTGGGGTGAGCCTCTTTCCAGGCCCAGTGTGACAATAAGTCTGTCTGCATGTGTTTGTAGTAGATTTAATCATTAATAAAGTTTTCTCAACCAGGAATGAGAAAATAGAAACCCCCTCTCCTTTAATAGTGTATCCAGGATATAATGAATAGCTGAATATTGATAAAATACTGATATGTCTGAATCCAGGGTAAGCTAATTTTAGTGTTGCTTTATTGTAACTGTATTACAAGCCCTCTTGAGAAACCAAGACAATTGTTTGGAGCTACATTAAGTAGAGCACTGGAACAAATTGAGATTTGTTCTGGGTGGTTTTGGTTGGTGTGCTGTTCAAGCCCTCTTTTACAGAAATGTTTTGGCATTCAGTAGCCAGATGGTGTGGGTTCCTGTGGGAGGTAGTTTTAACGGAGCACATGGGCCTGATGGAGTGTTCCTCTCCTCTTTCCTCAGCGTACCGGCGACACGAAGCCAAACTTCTTCCAGGACTGCTTAATGGAGGTGTTTGATAATTTAGAACAACACATTCAGAACCCTGTGGTTCTGCAATCCATCCTGAGGCTCATGGAGAGAGGCACAATGGTTCTGACTACAAACTACGATAATCTGCTTGAAATATTTGGTCAGCAACAGGGTAAACCTATGGAATCTTTAGACCTTAAAGATAAGGATAAGGTATGATGAGAGAAGTAAAATTATTAGACTTAATATATGACAAGTCAGCACATAAGCTGCACTGAAAGATGTTTTCCTCTTTAAGGAGTCAAGACTAAAAGTTGTTAATTGGTAAAGCATGTCTATAAGCTATAGCAGATGCCCAGACATTTCTTTTACATTTCTCTTTATTCTGAATAATCTGGTTGCAATTACCAAGGAGAATTTCAGTGACATGTTTGTTAACCAGTTCCGTGCCATTTACTGGAAAAAAACCCACAAATTATTTAACTTATGTAAAGTCATTGTTAAAATCCCAAATAGAATTTCACCTGGCTGGTAGTTAATTTGCTGTTCATACCTTTTCTGTCAGTGCTGCTGGAACTTGCTTCTTGGCTGACTGGCTGTTGAACACAAAAAGCTGCAGTATCAGCCATCACCTCTTTGTTACGATTTAAAGTGAGCTGTGTAATTAGTAATTACAATCTCTTGCTGTAGGAAAGTGCAAAAGGAGTTGTTTCTGCTTTAAGTGGTATATATCAGTTCAGCTGTATAGCTTTGCAGATTCGTGGTGAGTGTGGCATATTATAACAAAAGGATGTATCTTGCATGATGTGCTTTAGGTTCTTCAGTGGGCAAGGGGCCATGTAAAATACGGAGTCCTTCATATACACGGCTTATATACAGATCCCTGTGGAATGGTGCTTGATCCCTCAGGATATAAAGATGTTACTCAAGATCCTGAAGTCATGGTTTGTGTGATCTTTAAAATTTTGACTATGTTTTGCCAAATAGTTTTCTTGTGATCACTGCAGACAAGATACCTAAGGCTCTGCGGGACTGTATAAATGAAATACTTAGGGCCCAGAGGTATTATTCAGAAAGGTGGCTCTGTTACAAGGGCAGTTTGTGCCATTGGGTACTGTGGCTGTGTAAATCACAATCAAACCCCTCAGCTGGATGTCGCAGTTTGTATTTATCTTTGGAAAGAACAGGAGCCTCAAAATACTGGACATCAGGACAAGGATTCATCATCATACGATTACTAGGTTTCTTAGGGTTTTAAACTGTTACCAGCTCTGGATCCTGGATTTAATATCATCTTAGCTGTCATAGGAGGTCAAACATTTGGTCAAGAATATTCATTTTCCTTATTTAGAGATTGACCTAACAGGAACCCAATGTTCTGTCACCCTAACTCTTTCGATTTAAATTCCCTTACTGGCAGCACTTACATGTCTATTTAAATTCCACGGAATGGCTTGGGTTGGAAGGGACCTTAAAGATCATCTTGTTCCAACTCCCATATTTGTATGATAATTTTTCCTTTTTTATTTCATTTTTTTTCCTCTTTTTTTGTGTAGGAACAATGGTTATGAAATGTCAGTTTGGCTTGGTCCTAAAACATTTGCTTTTGTCAGCTCACTAGTGAGGTTCTGCTCTGCTGGTCCTTCTCTGGCTGTTGTATTTTAAAAGTTCTGACCTTGTCTTTTGTCTGCCGATGTAAATGTGGCTCTTCTGTTTCTGTTCCTTCTCAGGAAGTTCTTCAGAACTTGTACCGAACCAAGTCTTTTTTGTTTTTGGGTTGTGGAGAGACTCTGCGTGACCAGATATTCCAAGCTCTTTTTCTTTACACAGTAAAGAACAAAGTGGATCTAGAACATTACATGTTGGTGCTTAAAGAAAATGAAGACCACTTTTTTAAGCTCCAGGCAGATATGCTGCTGCATGGAATAAAAGTGGTGTCCTATGGGGACTGCTTCCAACAGTTCCCAGAGTATGTCCAGGATCTGACTGCTCAAATCTGCAAACAGAGAAGTCCAGGTAATGCGGCCTCTTCAGCAGCCCAGTCTGGAGCAGATACTGGGCAGTTTGCCCTGCTTGAACACTGCAGCTGATCCAAGGCACTGACCTTGTGTGCAGCTTTGTTGCTTGTGAGGAACATGCAGAGTTGGAACATGTGGCCAAACTGTAACTAGATGGGGTTTTTTTACATCTGTGGATTTTGGAGGTCTGTAGATTCTTGCAAATTTAATCTTGAATTCTGAATTTGCCTCTTTGTTAGTATTTGGTAAAGATGTTTACTTAACATATATTTATGATGTGAACTATTTCAGCTTATTGAGTATTATCAGAAATCTGACTTGTCAGGAAAAGAGACTAAGAGAATTGAAGGGATTAACTGGTGGGATAAGCTGTTTGAGCCACAGTATCTGACTGAGCATAGAATGGGAAATTAAATCAGTGCATCCAATAAGTGTTTGGCTTAGTACAGTTAGGGTTGTGAAGAGAATGAAGAGAAACAACTGTATGTCTAAGGAAAGAGATTTCTTTAATGTTTTCCAAACAAGGACAGTTCCGTTTTGGTTTATCCAGAGAACAATAACTAAGTGACCTTGGGAAGAATTGCTATTTGACAGCTCTTTTATTTATCATTTCAGTGAAACTGATTTGTGTAAAATTATTCCCAGGTGGTGCATAGCAGGAACATTTTCTCTGAAAAGTGCATGCCTGAATTATTATCCTGGTTTTAGTGACCTGATGAATATTCCAATTAGACTACATTATGTTTTTGTGTCCATGAAGGCTAGAAAAAAATATTTATCACACCACTGAGATTTCAAGAAGTTTGTCTGCAGTTTGTTTGCAGAGATCTTGTTTGTATCAGACTTGCAAGAAGAGGGACCTTACTCAGACTTGAAAAATCTCGTGATCTCATTTACAAGATCCCAAACAAAACCATTTTCAGGTGTGCAGAACTGCTCTTTACATCACAAACTGTGAGGGTTTGGGGTTTTGTGCCTATTTACAAACCCTCTTCTAAAATGTAGCAGGAGGAGTTTGTTAAAAGGGTTATATGAAAGAAATGAGAAATGCGGGCCCTGATGCAGACTGGGGACTACAGGCCCCTGGACACTCACTGGAAAAGCAACACAGCAAACTGCAAGCAGTCCAGGAATCCTGGAATACCTTGAGGACCCCTTCCTAGGAGAGGTGATGGAGAGCCCAAGCAGAGGGGAGGCTCAGCTGGACCTGAGGTCAGGGTTGGAAGTAGCCTGGGCTGCACCAATCATGTGCTGGTAGAATTCTCAATCTGCTAAACCATGATGAAGTTGCTAAACTGTATTATTTGAAAAATGGTGTCAACTGGGGAAGTTCCCACTGACTGGAAAAGAGGAAACATAACCCCCATTTTTAAAAAGGGGAAAAAGGAAGACTTGGGGGATGTGGGTAAAAAATGGGCTGGATGGTCACACTCAGGGCTGTGGTCGGTGATTTTATGTGTGGATGGAAACTGATTACAAGCTGTGTCCTCCAGGAGTCTGTGTTAGGACCAGGACCATGTAATGGCTTTGATGGGGATCTGGACAGGGAGCTCGAGTGTGTCCTCAACACATGAGAGCAAGCTGAGGGTTGTGGTTGTAGGGAAGGAGTCACATCAGAGGAACCTGGATAGGCTGGAGAGGTAGGGCTGTGCAATCACCAAGTTCAGCAAGGCCAAGGTCCTGCAGCTGGGTCAGGGCAATCCCAAGCACAAATCCAGGCTGGGGAGGAGCAGATGCAGCAGTGCTGGGGAGGACCTGGGGGTGCTGGTGGGTGAGAGCTGGACAGGCCCCATCCCAGAAACCCCCCTGTGCTGGGCTGAGCCCCCAGTGTGGGCAGCAGGGGAGGGGGGGATTCTGCTCCTGCTCAGGTGAGACCCTCCCTGCAGAGCTGCCTCCAGTCCGGGGGTCCCCAACATCAGAAGGACGTGGAGCTGCTGGAAGTGGGTCCAGAGGTGGGCAACAAAGATGATCAGGGGCTGGAGTACCTCTGCTTTGGGGACAGGCTGTGAGAGCTGGGTGTGTTCAGCCTGGAGAAGGCTCTAGGGAGATCTTACAGCAGTCTTCCAGTGCCTAAAGGGGCTCCCAGAGAGCTGGAGAGGGACTTTTGGACAAGGGCATGTAGGGATAGGACAAGGGGGATTGGCCTCAAACTGAAAAAGCAAAGATATAGATTAAAGAGGACATTTTTTAATGATCAGGGTGGTGATGCCCTGGCACAGGTTGTCTAGAGCAGCTGTGGCTGCCCCATCCGTGGAAGTGTCCAAGGCCAGGCTGGATGGGGCTTAGAGCAACCTGGGATAGTGGATGGTGTCCCTGCCCATGGCAGGGGTTGGAATGGATAGGCTTTAACATCCCTTCCAACCCAGACCATTCTGGGATTCAAACTAGTCTTGCTGTTTTGGGATGGTGCATAAAAGTATAAAAACTACCTGGATGCTCATGTGTGTTGCTGATGTCTCTTACACTTCTCTAGATGCGGATCGGGTGGACAGCACAACGCTGTTGGGTAAGTAACACTTTTATTTTCACAGGAAGCTCCATAATCCTACTAACACAAGAAAAATACCCCTCTTGTTTCCAAAGTAATTAAGTATATACTGTGCAGAGCTCTGATTTAGCTGTGAAAGTTTGCTGAATGCTCTCCTTTTACGCTCTGGTTTTCTTTCTGCCTATCAGCAGCTAACTGATGGCTTTCAGGTAACTGATGGCCTTTTCAGGTCTATCAAATGACAAATGATAGCATGTAAAAGCTCCAGAAAATGTATATAAAAAGTTACTAATGTTCACCAGAGTACTCTGAGGTAATACCAACATCAGTGAAATTCTTGGCTTAGATTTCCAAACACAGGTTTCTGTTCCAAAAGCCTTCCTTAAAGAGGTCAGGAAGAGTGAATCTCAAGTGTGTAGTACTGAAGGTGATTTTTCAGTGGAGCTGTTCAGGTGGCTTTGTGGTCTTTCTGTGACTAAGCCAAGCAATAATACATTCCAATTGATGGAGAAAATATTGCAAAACTTCCCTCTGAAACGACTTTAAAAGATTCCATTCCTGAGAGATCTGGGCTGCTGCAGCCAACATCAAAATTGTATAGAAGTATCATTTGGTACTGCATGTAAGGGCCTTTGGCAGTGCGGGAGATGAAACCCCTGCTCTTTCCCAATCAAAAAGCACACAAGGTCCAAGACACTTGTGTGCAGGTGCAAAGTCAGAGATTAGTTTTGTAATTTCAGTGGCATTTTAAACTTACCTGTCTCTCAACTGAGTTCATAAATCCCATTTTCAATAAAGTACAAATAGGCAGGAGAGAAACCAAAAACATGAGAACAATTTATTCCAGCCCCTCTTAACATCCCTCTTAACAGTCCCTCCTTTACTAACTTGTTAGGACCATCCTTAAGTAGTTTTAGTGCCTGTTTACTTGTAGTTTGGAGTACAGACCAAGTAAAAAACCCAAGAGGATTATTATGTGTAATAACCCACAAAACCTATCTGGAGTTTTAAGTGAATGTTACGGTTTTGAAGGAATTTCTATTCCATTTATGTTACTTTCCAGTTACACTGTTTATGTACTTCCAACAGCAGCTTACACCAAGGATTGTTGTTGCAGACTTCAGGAATGGTTCAGGTTGGGACCACTGGAGTAATCTATTTCAACCCTCCAGCTCAAGCTGAGGCCTCTAAATAAGGGATCCAGATTCATGTGTGAGCTCCACAAGGTGTTAAATTATCTTTGGGAAAAGGCAGCTGGATCCTGAGCTGAGTCCCTGTTGTTTGTGTCAGTACTAGAGATCAGTTTTGGGGGAGAGCTTGAGCCTGGACTTTTAGCAGGGTTAATGTTACATGCAGTTCAGAATCCAAATACAAGAACCTTTCAGAATCCAAATATAAGAACCTCAGCGGGGACCAGGATTGTGTTTATCTTGATAGCTGGTGCTTGTAATAAAAAGTACACCAAGCACAGGGATGCGGCAATATTAATTTGTTTTCTTTCCCTTCACCCCCAGGAACTTCGTGTGTGGACTGTGCTAAAAGGAAGTTAGGAGAAGGCAGCACCGATTCTCCTAAGAGGATCAAACAGTCAGATAATGATATACCCACTCTTGAATGAAAAAATCCCAAACACCCAAGGCCCACCCCAGAAGCTTTTTAACAGTAGGTGTTTTACATCTGCTGCATGGAAAGTTTTGAGCTGGTATTTCCATGGTTTTAAGTGGAATAAAATTGTACATACTAGCTTTTTCTTTTCTAAAGCTGTAAATGTGTCATGTGTATAAAGCTTCAGAGTCAAATGAGTCACTCCCCTGGCAGTGCCAGACCACTCAGGCACGACCTGCAGGGTCAGACAGAAGCAGATGCAACTTCTCTTTGCCTCTGTGTGAAGCAGCTCAGACCAAACTCTTCTCCAGGTGAAGCCACACATTTGAATCTGTCAAAAGTGCTTCTTAGCACACTTGCCTTTGAAACAAAGGGGTTTCAGTTCTCCCATCAGCTGAACTGCAGGTGGGTTGCTGGATTCTTCAAGGATCTTGCAGGCTTCAGTCTCTGATCCCCAAGTCCTGAGAAACAGTGATGTTCCACATTTGTGGAACCCACAGCATAATGACCCACCTGCTTTCCACTTTAGGCATGAGGATTTGTTTTCCTTTCTCTAGTAAGGCACAAGATCACCTGAGGAGGAAAGACAGGAACAGTGCAGGGACAGACTGCAGGGCAGCCGCTCCCTGACCTCTCTGCAGTGGGTTCCTGTGGAAATGTTTTAAGTACTGCTACATCACAGACTGTGCTGGGACCACAGGTAACAAGAGTCCTGCAGTGGAATGAAACCCAGTTGGTATCAAAAGGATCCATCTGCAGGTAATTCCTAGTGTGTAAGTTTGCCTTTGGTTGAACTACTCCAAGGGTGAAGGTGAGGCCCAGCAGTACCTAGTACTTCCTGCACCTGTATCATCTTGGCAGCAAGACACAATTCCCACTGCAGCTGCCAGCACTTGTATAGTTTTCCAGTCAGCTGGCTCTCACCTCAGTGTCTGCAGGAGAGCATGGCCAGGCCTGTTCCTTGTGCTGATGCCAGCACAGGTGTACCTGGCAGGGCTGAAGGATTGGTCCTGTCAGGTTTCCCTGTGGCTGTTCCCTAAGGATTTCTGTTATGCCTTCTGAGAGCAGGTCACATTTTACTGGGGTTTTACCGGGAGGGCAAGGAGTGGGTCTGGCAGGTGACTTTTCTTTCTGTACTGTGGTTTGGCAGTTCTTTACTCCCTTGTCACACAACCAACTCCTGTAGTTCCCTGGAACAAAAAACTTCAGTGAGGTGCACTGTGAGGATGCTGCTGTGTTGCTACAGGACTTCAGGCAGCCCACAGCCATCCTGTTCCTCTGAGAGAGTCTATTTACACCAAGATCACTTTGAAAATTGTCTTTCAGCATCACACAGAGCATTATCTGTGAGACTACCCTCTAACATATGCTTCTGCAGTCAGCATGACTTGGCTGCTTTGGAAAGTGACTAGTCAGGCTCTTGGGATCCTGATGATCAGCTCAGAACACTTCACCTGTTGCTTCAAGCTGCATCAAAATCCATCACTTGCACTGAGGTATTTATGACCCTGATTACTACCACTATTTAAACCCTCAAGTCCTGCAACTCCTTATCATGTGCTTGAACTCAGGTCCACAACAGGAAATCCCATTGATCCCTTTGCTACGGATCAGCTTACAGCCAGCACTGGTGATTCTTCCCTTGTAGGTACTGCTGAACTGCAGCTTGTCCAGCAGCCTCCCCTCTCGAGGCCCATTCTCAAAAGCAGAAGAGTGAGGGGTTATTTTATCTCCTAATACACAAGTCTGTTACCTGATTCTGTATTAAGGCACTGATGCTGACTCATACCTCAGAGTAAATTATTTTATTCAATGAAGTGTAGCAGTAACACAAGTATTTGATGAACATCTGTATTCCTGCAAAACATCTTACACTCCTGCTCAGACATTATTCCTCCCTGAGGCAGGATCCGCACAGGCCCAGCACAATCCCAGGGCTCACAGCACAAGACAAGGCAGGTATCTATAGGCAACCCACGGGACAAAAGGAACCTGCTCTGTGAACACAAGATACAATTATATTATGAACAACTACAAACCAAGCGGAACTCTTCAGCACACACAGAGGTGGAATATAAGCCAGATAAAGTGATTCCAGCTTTCAGTTTTCGGTACCCAACTTCATTAACTTTGCTGCTTAGATGAAAAATGGCCAGCAAAATAAGCACTTTGTACTGGGACAGCTGCGTAATAACAAACCAATACATTTTCTAAGGCTGGTGGCTCTATAGCATCTGACTCATTCTTTCCACTTCTGTGTGAGGTGAAATACCTCAGAGGTGAAATTTTTCAAGGTTACATCACAGCTCCAGAGCTGTATCACAAGTTTTTGTACAGTTAACTAATACTTGTGTAAGGTTGCAGTGGAAGACTGAAGTCTTTCTGGTTGTCACAGAAGTCACCCAAGATAATGAGCACATTCCAATACCTTACTGTTTTAGAAAAGAGGAAATAATCCTATCTGAAGGCAAATGCAGCTACAACACAAAAGGTTTCGACTGGAGTAGCGAGCACCTGAACAGCCTGCTGGCACTATGGACTTTTCCTAAGAAAAGCAAGAGGCTTGTTCTTTGGGATACCATACTTACAGAAATGAACCTGTAGCCCTTCTTCTTACAGCCGAAACATTTGAAAAGAAGCTTTGGGTACCAGTGAGTACACCTCAGAAACAGCATTGGCCTCTCACTCCTTAACAAAACTGCATCAAGGAGTAACAGTTGATTCCCTTAATATTTTGCAAAACTGCTTCATTTGAAAAGTGAACATTTCCCTGTCAACCTCTAAGAGACACATTCAAACTCAGGTTTCTAACGGTCAGCTGTGAACCCCGTTCCTGTTGTCACCTGGCTCTGACACCATCCACGAGCTGAATGAAGACCGAAATCACGGCTCGACTTCTCTGCTGTGTCCTGCTCTTCCCCTTCTGGGTACTCAGTAAGATCCAGGGTCAGGACTTGGCTGAACATAATATCATCATGCTGAGAAGAGGGAGGATCACACCATGTAACACTTGGTACTTGAAATAAGCATTTCGTAACTATGAGATACAATCATGAGCTTGAGTTCCCCAAAGGATGTTCCCTGGAGCTGGTACCTGCACAGCCCAACACACCCAGCCACCAGCTGTGTGCATGATTCACTGGAGCAACACTTCAGGTGTGACCCAGCACCTCAACAACCCCATGTGCATTATTTAACCATAATTAATTGTTACCTCAGGACACACTCCAATCAATGCATCTGCCTTGCAATAAAACTCTTCCTTCAGAGAAATAACTATCATTTGGAACTGTTCATGTGCCTGTTCTCTAATGAAACTCGAGACCTTTGGAAGAAAACAAGTATTTCAGTTAGTTCTGGCAACCTGAAACAATGCTGTGATTAGGGAATGGTGAGGGAAGAACTGAACTGTGCTAGCTGCAGAATTCCATCATGAAATAAGATTGATAAAATGAGAAATAAACCAGTTTTAAAAGCTAGCTATTTTGCATGGTTTCAAGACAACCCCTCAGATGTGCTGCTTTTTGAAAATATTTAAGAAAATAATGGTTCATTCCAATGAATAAAGCTATAGAAACACACCAGTGCCAATGAATAACAATTTTACTTAACGTAACTAAAAAGGAAGGTGGAAATTCCTAAATAAGTTTAAAAAAAAATTTGAAGAGTTTGGTACTGCCTGTATAATAATCTTAAATTAGTTCACTGCAATAAGCAGCAAGTTTCTCAATGATAATGCAACATAAAGGTACAAAATTTATGAACTGGTGAGTATTGCAATGTCGCCCAATATAAATTAAATGCTGCATAAAGGAAAAGCAGTACATTTTTAATGAGCCCTCTGCCTGCACACTTCTATCTACACGACAAGGAAATTATTTTTTAATGAAAGAACTGTTGTTAGTAAGTTACGGGAAGAACTGTCTTTAGTAATTTACAGACTTCACGATAATTTCAGAGTATAGTTCCAGTTATTGAGAGATCTGCTTTAATACATCATCAATCTGAAAGAATGGAAGGAAACAGAATAATGTCTTAGGATAAAAAATGGATACCAGTGAGTACCAGCAACAATCCTTCACAGATCAGTTTTGTTCACTTGCAGTATTTAATTTTAACTGTGTTTGAATTGAGAAATCCAGGTGCATAGAGGCAAAATCACCTCTTTGTTTCCAGGGTTTTGACACGAATGGTGCTCAGCACATCCTTATGTGTAAAGGGGACCTCTCTTCTGCCAGGCAGAATGAGCCTCCTCAGAGAGGCAAAGTGCAGCAAAGTGCCTTGCGCGCTCTTTTAATTATCATCAGCTCTGCAAATGCATCATAGGTAGCCTACATGGAAAGCTGGCAACATCCCAGAAATCCTCACCTTTGTGCAATGTGTACGGGATTGGGGCATGTCTAACTGCAACAGGAATTTACATGGATTAATAAAGTCATCCAGGTAACAACCAGGTCAGGGCATGATCTGGGTCCCTGCCTAGCTCCAGACAGAGCCAGGAAACACACCAGACAGCTGCAGACATGGGCAGTACTCATCACCTGACACACCACAGCTTCCATGAAAGGCAGAAATGTGAAGTTCAGCAGTAAATGGTGTAACAGCAAAGGAAAGCCTGGAGTCAGCCTGCACTGCTCTGAGTCATCGGCCTTGAGACATCTGATCCCAGAAAGAACAACACACAGAAAACACAATACTCATATTTAACCAGAATACATCATAGAGTGGTCCCGAGTGAGACTCCTAAGCAGAGCAGTATCTGATAGAAGCTCAGGTCACAGAGGTGCTGTGTGATGTGTAGTCTTGTTTTAAATCATGTCACTGAGAGCCAAACTCTACAGCTTCCTTAGGGATTTTCATTATAGCCACACTACATCCCATCTGATGTTGCTGAAACACACCGCATCAAGTTAAAACAACCTCAGGGCCTGGGTAACCTTGTGGACTTGCATCCCAAGGAATATTTAAGGAATTCAGGCTCAGGAACCTCTCACAGTGAGTCAGTAATCTCCAAGAAGGAATTGAATTCTATCTGGCAGGCACAAATGGCAGAGCTTCCCAGCTGTCTATTCCAGAGGTACCCTCCAAGCAAACTCTGGGATACTTGGCACGTAACAGTTAACACCATCAGGGGAAAAACCAAGATGTTTGGTGTTTAAACAACTGCTTTTGTTTGTTAGGCTCTACCAAGACTGACATTAGCAATAATGCCAATTATTGCTAATATACCGCTCTGAAAAAAAATGCTTCCACAGAAGAAAATCCAGGCATATGTGGAGAGCTTTAGGATTCCTCCCTATCAGCAATCCCCCTGTTCTGAGCCTCCCTCTCCCAGGGGCTGCCATCCACAGGTGCAATCTCTGCTGTTTGTGTTCCAGCCTCAGTTTGTGTTACGTTGAACAGTTACTGGCAAAAAGGTAAAAAGAAATTGAGAGGGCAGGAAGGTGTTTTAATCAAGAAAAGTCATGTGACTAAAATGACAGGAGTGACAGCTTAATTGGTGCTAATGCAAAAATGGTTACTAGGCCAATTATGTTAAACATTCCGGTGACAGAATCACTTGGTTTCCACATGCAGACACACTCCTTGCTACTTCTCAGAGCCAAGGGAACTCCAAGGCCTTACAAATTCCAAGCAGCACAATTCCCAGGTGTCCTCCAGGTCAGACTGTGGTGCATGGGGTTACACAACACACCTGCACACCTTCACAATCCTCACCACCTCCTCTCACCTTCACAGTTTAGAGACCAATCAAACACACTTGGATTAACGAATTTAAACTTTGCCCATCTCTCATCGACCCATTACTTCAGCCCTAAATCTAATCTAATTTAAAACAGGTTGTCAGGCTAATCAACCTCTGTATCCCAACACCCTGCAATGGAAGTATCCACCCTTCTAGAAAAGGTACCAGATATTATTGGTAAAAGAGCAACTTACTTTATCAATGTTTGTGTTGTCCAGTGCAGCATCTATCTCATCCAAAACAAAAAAAGGAGCTGGACGAAAGCTGCAGAATACAAGACAGTATTTTGCATTGAGATACCAAATGTTAATAAACATTCTAACTACTTGCTTACTCCATAAAAAAATGTTGATAATATTTTGCAATATTATTCTTATATTTATTGTAATTAAATAATTTAGGTATCATTTTACATTTAATATTAAATAACAGACAATAACTTAATTAACAGTTAATATTTTAATTAACATGAAATTCTACATTGAATATATGAAGTCATGACGGATAAAGAATAAGGACTTCAGCAATGCTTGAATACTCCATTAGAATTTTTTTAACATGTTGTCAGAGACTGAAAATAGTTCATGCCTCAAACATTGATATGAAGTTTTGCTCATTATAAAGAAGCTACAACCAAAGAAGCCTCCCTGGAGACTGGGACTTTGAACTGAAAGTCAAACTGCTGATTAGATAAAGGGAAACCCATTGTTCAGTCATCTCAGGTGGAGGGGAAGGTATGCATCCACAAAAGGCCAAAGCCACCAGCTGTGGCCAAGTTTGTGGTGGGGGGAGAGCACAGCTCACAGAAGCCAGGTTTACACAGACTTCCCCCCCAGGAGAGGGGGGAGGAGGAGGTTTTGGTGCATGGCATAACCTCTGGTCAGAGGCAAGAAATGCCCATCCTCCTTTTTACACAAACTGGCCCAGCTGTGGAACCCCCCAACCCCACAGGCCACATCCACGGGACTTTCACATGAGAGGCCTTGCACCACAGGACTGCACATGATGCAACAGATCCAGAGTCTGTTGTAAGAGACTGCCCCCTCTCCCCCAGGGGGACATGCCTGGACATTGCTACCTGGCTTGAGGGTATATTTGGGGGGACCTTCACCACCAAGAAGATCAGCTGGAGAGGATCAATGGATCATCATTGGGATCCACGGAGTGGTGATATTTTCCTTATTCACTTTCTTTCTGTCCCCCCCACCTATTTTCTACCTCTCTCTTTCTCTATTTACCATCAAATAAAACCCTTACTATTGACTGGCATATGGTCTCTTTTGCATCTTAATTCAGGCAGAGGAAATTTTCCAAAGAACCTTAATAACTGGATCCTAACATGTGTGTAAGTGTAACACTGTCTTTTTCTATCACCTGCTTGGCCAGGTACCTGGAGAACACCATAATACTTCCTTTTTTTCCCTGGATAATCCCAGAACAGTTCTTTTACCTGTGTATGGCAAACACAAGAGCCAGGGCTGCCACTGTTTTTTCCCCTCCTGACAAACAGTCCATTGGCATAAAGCGCTTGCCCGGAGCAACGCAATTAAAGCCAATGCCTCCCAGATAGGGCTCCTCAGGATTTTCAAGACTAAGGAATGCCTGGAAACAAATACATTTAATTGTTAATAGTGACATTTATCAAATTATTTAGATGGGTATTTTTTAGGTTTAAATACTGCCTGAGCTAGTGAGGAAACCAACGAGTTTGCTTCACTTTTAGAGAACATGTTCATCCATTCTGAGAGTAGCAATACCCAATTCCCAGAGAACATGGTTTTGTTGACAAACCAGGAACCAAGAGGCTCAGTAATAAAACCAGCATAGAAATGGCGCCACATATTTATTATTTACAAACTTTCAACTACTGAACAAACTTGATTTTATCACCTTTCATGTAACTGCTTTGATTTTTTTATTATTAAAATGTTAGACTTCAAAAGCATATTTCTTCTTTTTTGACCTGGAAGACAATATATTTGCAATATTGCCTTTTTTTGGTGAAAGGTTAGCTTTACAGAACTTAGCTTTGGGCTGGACAAAGACTTGTATTAAAGTCTTCTGTACTTTGTATCCTGGTTCCCAGGGCCAAAATTTAAAAGCATTATTTTAAAGGAACCGCCATTTTTCCAAACCACTAAAAGTATGATGGGTAAGATCTTTGCTACATGGTTTATTTTTCTCATTAACAGAAGAGACAATAAAATAATACAGACTCTTCCCCTCCACACAAGCAGAGACAGATAAAAGAGAAATTTTGCTACATAGCCGTCATTTCAAATGTCTCCTCTCAGACCACAGACATAATGGAAGAAAACCAAACCAACACACAACATGCTGAGGAAAACCACAAAATCTTCAGACAGACAAGAGTTCAATCCTTTAAACATTCCACAGTCTATGGAATTAGACATAACCAAAGCATTTGGGAGTTCCCTCTTGACTTTTGGTATTAATACAGGAACAGTAACAAAGATAATTGTGGAACAATTTTTCTACATGTTTCTTAAAAGTTGCAAACATATTATGTCTGTGTTTTCTAAATATTTAAGTGGGGTAGAAGGTGCTTCAAGACCTTGTACAAAACACTAGCACTGATTTATGATTTTTGTTTGTACTAATGATTATTATTCGTATTACTTAATGTGTAAACCAATGTTATTTTTAAATGTAGTACTCAATTACACTTCATACTTTCATTCTGATAATTTACAAGTCTGCTAAAAGTAAAGAGTACAACTAAGCCAAGATGAGCAGTTCCCAATTTTGTTTGCAGATTACCCCTCTCTAGTCTAATGTCAAGCACCTTGGCTTATTACCTATTCCTTCCCTGACCCTAAACTTCTGTAGTCTATTTCTGTAATTTTCATCTTTAGGACTGAGACTGTTTTTGGAAACCACAAGTGCCACTTTAATCTAGATAACAAAGCATCCAGTAAGGCCTTTAAAGCAAAGCCCCTGAACACGACACACCTGAGCACTACTGTTCCTGCAAAGCTTCTTGTAGATCCTGTCAATGGCTAAGGAGGCATGCTCAAAGCACCGACTAAACAGCTCATATCTCCTTTTTTTCACCTCTTCAAATTCCTGCTTGCATATTCTGGCCTCCTTTCTGCTGGTCTCAAAAGCTATGGAAAAAACCCCAAAATCACAGGAATTACTCCTTAGGAAGTCTTTGAGCAAATAGACAGAACAAATACATACTGGGTACCATGAGCAGCATCAAGGAAAATACTTATTGCAGAAAAAGGAACATACCAATATAGTGTGAGCTTCCTTCCAGATTTCAAATGGAGGACCCACAAACCAGCAAAGTTGTGATGTATCCAATCTGTTCTGTGCCACATTTGTCTGTAGCAAGGAATAAAATTCTCCTAATTCCTTCTGGGAGCCAGGCAGCCCTAAGCAGCACCAGCACTGACCTGGTGCAGCTCCAGAACCCCTTAAGTTTCTTACATTGTTAATGTCTGCAAAACTCTCTGAGGATACTCATCATTTTGCAGAAATGCTCATGTCTGAGTTTTGGACAACATACACAGTTCCTTCAGTTATGTAAGAAAAATTTTAGCAATTTTAACACTAAAGTCGGTAATTCTCAGAAAGCAAGTCAAAATGCTTTATGATGTCATGTGGGGAATAAATATCTTCCCAATCATTCAAACTGTATTTCAACAAACTACTGCACACTCAAGTGTACGTTAATGAACTGTTTACATATAATTAAAAAGATAACTGAGGATAAACACTTGAGCACAAAAAAATACCTTAATATCTGAATGCGGCAAAGCCAGCAGGACCAACCCCAAGAAGAGGATTTTCAATTAGGGTGAAATCACAAAAATGACTGACATGAAAGACTCAGTGTTACCATCTATCGATTCTTGGAACTTGTCCCGAGCTATCTGCAATTTCTCTCCTGCTCTCAGGTTTGGAGCAGCTGTCTTCATTAATGTGACCTCTTTAGATTTGATTTCCTGCTGCATTTGCTTCACATGATCCTCTATATCTTCATCAGATTCTAGTTCCTAAAGACAAAAAAATAGAGCAATCTAATTTGCTTTTAGGCCAAGACATTTCAATACATACAGCAAGCACTCCTGGTTCCTGAAACAATTACCCCACTCATTAATAGCTTTAACTGGAAACACAACTGAAAATGCCACTCAGGTCTTAGTTCTTGCAGAATCTACCAAGCCCTCACTATATTTCCCCAAGAGCTTTAAAAACAGGGAGCCAATTCCTTTCACTTGAGTCCCTTTTTAAAATACAACACAGGAGCAGGATTAGTGCTTCACTCCTTGATTTTTAAAGAAGAGGTTCTCAGTAAATTCTTTGAGGTAAGTTCTAGTGATGACAGATTCATCCTTTGCTCTGTGCTTAGCCTCTGACATTTAACTATCTTCCTCAAGATTAAAAAGGAAAAAAAATAATTACAAAACCTGCTGAGAAAATGTGACCTAATGGGCTGTTAGACAGGGAAGGATGGGAAGCCTCAGTCTCTGCAAATACCACAAAAACAGAAGGTAAACAACCCCCCCCAGCCATCCTTGGGTTCTGGAGTTTTGAGCCTTAACATACAAAGTTGGAACTTCAAGGCAGAAAGTAAAGGAGGAAGGAAAAAAAAAAATCAAGGTTATATTAAGTCTCTCAATTCCATTTTTGTGGTTCAAGTAAGCTGTAAGTTAAAGCCAGTTATATGGGTGTGGTAGCTTGAAGAGGCTGAGTTGATGGACAGAGTTTTACACTAATTGCTTCTTGCAATTTTGCATATAAAAGCCTCACTGGCACGGGAAATTAGGGCTTCTGGCTTCCGGTTTGTCTCCTGGAGGGGTGGCTGTGCCACCTCCCCATTCTCTCAGCACCGCAGCACGGACTCTGGGTCGCTGTGAAAAAACTATCTCGAGGCCGCAGGCAGCTAAAACCAGCCATGGACTGCCACACAGCTGAAAAATCTACCCGGCATGGCTTCTGGAAACTGGTGAGCTCCCCTCCCCCCTCTTTCCCCGNTAGAAACTGAAAAAAAGAGAGCACGGTGTCTTTCACGTGTAGCTTAGAAAAGCTTCTTGCATGCTGTAGTAAGAGACTGTAATGTCACAAACTGTTTTATTTCTCTGTCAAAAACATGAGGAGAAGAAAATTCCATGTGTAGCCTGCAAAAAAACGTGGCCACGCCAGGTCACTTAAGAGCTGTAAGAGACTTTTAAAAATTTTGTGAAGAAGAGAGTCGTTGCTTTTCAGGCTGGAATTTGCTTATCCTTAAAAGAAATACCCCAGTTGTGGCCCATGATGGCAGTTGTGGGAAGACTGCAAGATTCATGAGAGAAATACATTTCACGACAACAAATTTCCAGGCGGGTCTGTTTGCTAGTAGCAGTTTGAGAACCATGCTTGAGCAAAAAAACCGTCTTTTTCCTCAAATATAGAGAAAACTTTTAAAAACTGCAATTCTGACCTAAATCACATGTTTGTTATCCTTTGTGCGAGTTAAAAAAAGAAAGGATAAGGTGCTAAAAAGAAAAGGGAGTTTGTTTTAATATCTTATTATTTCTCTTTACTTTTCTCTTAGTAATAAACTTCTCTATATTCTTTAAAGTCTTGAGCCTACTTTTACCCTTCTTCTAATTCTTATCTCACAAAGATAAAAAATGTGAACTAAACCACTACAATGGGAAACTGACCTCATCTAGAAATCCCACAAATCAGTGCTATGTCATGAGTGCAAAACCAGGGCAAATACACACATGCACTTCAGCTTAGCAGTGTTTTTACCAAGTGTCACTTAAAAAGCAGGGTGAAGAATAAGTAAACAACAAATAGAATATTTTTCATAAAAATAAAAATCAAACACTCCATCTCTAATAATTTCAGACAAAAAAGATTACCTTTAGGTCGACTTCTAGGGTGCTGTAGTCTATCTGAATTTCCTCTTCCCTTTCATAGATTCCTGATAGAATCTGGGTGCCTTCTATTTCAGTTCCTAGCTATAAGACGAAGGACATTCCAGTTCAGAAATACAACAGTTAACTTTGAAACTGTAAAACCAATTCATGAAAAGGTTTTAAAATTAAGAGACACTGGTAATATGGTACAAGGTAAACTTAATCCATGGCTCTTCCCCTGGCCCAAATGGAGTGAACGGTTAAGATCTCATGAGCCTAATTAACACCCACACCTGTTAAATGAAGATGAAACATCTGCTAAACTTAGCTTGAAGCTATGTTGAAAGCAGCAGCAATTTGTTTATAACATATTTACAACACTGTACAACCTGTAAATCTCCCGACTGGAAAGATTTACACTCCCTGATTCCTCAATCCCTTCCAAGGGAAAAGCTGAGGCATTTCTTCCACTCAGTCAACCTCAAAAGAAATTAGGAGCTTCAGTTCTGTATGGCATAAGCAGAGAATCTTCTATTCCCTGTAGCCTGAATTTCAAACAGTCATTTTCCCTCAAATGAAATATGTGCTACCTCTCATTATTAGACCCCTTTCCCACCAAGATTCTTTCTCAGAACCAAATCTTGCTGGTCTTCTCAGGGAGTTTAATTAAGAATCCATATTGTTATTCCTTCTGCTCACCTCCTTGGTTTCCTCTCATTCAGAAACAGTGAGAGCTGAGTTCCTACATCCTCTGATCATTAGCAGTTCTTGTTCTTTCCCTTCACAGACTGCCCACCCCACCTCGCTGCCTGCATTTTGTCTGCTGCCCAGTTCACACCTATTCTTCAGCAAAATTACTTTTCTAAGGAATGGGTTCAACAGGACTCGTTCCAAATTCACACACTTGTAAGTTCGTTCTTCAAAACCCACAGCTCGTTTCCTTTGTAATAGTGCATAAAGTTTATTTCTCCTCACAAAAATATGTTGGAAAAAGAGGGAAAATGAAGACAAATAGTGAGGGGCAACCATCAGATAGCAGGAATGTTTCTATTTTAGCCTATCCCTGATTTCTGTGAATATCTACATCTACTGAACACAAAAGGATGACTTAACATACAGCATTTATATTATGGATGATTGACCAAATATGATCTCATCACTTATTTACATTTCTGAACTGATCCCTGTGTATCCTCTTACATATCTTCATACCAATTTTCTTGTACCACAAGATTTTATATATTTCACAGGAGTATGTTTCAAGCACAAGCAAAAATACTTGCACACAATATTTCTGTCTACAAAAATAAAAATAAATACTTCTTTTGAATGGAAGAGACCTGATCACACGAATAGAGTGTATTTGTTTGAATACTACTATGCAAGACAAACAGTCCTGTAAGGAGAGAAAAAGGATCTTTAAATTCATGAGTAAGTGCTCCTCCATGATATCTATATTCTGTAAACACTTTTAAGTACCTCTACTTCACTGATGTCATCCAGGGATCCAAACAGTAACTTGATTTTCAAGTCCTGCACCTTGCATTCAAGCAGCAGATTATGTCTCCTTAATCTCTTCTCTTCCAGAGAGGTTTCTAGAGCTGTAGCTTCCCTCTGCAACTTTACGGCTTCTCTACATGCACAAAGGGCACAAAACAACTCAAAAGTGGAAACATCACTGCTAATAACATCCACAGAAAACCAGCAAGATAAATACAGCATGGAAAACAGTTTCCAAGCACCAAGAGGGCTCTTTCCTCTGCAATAACCCCCATCAAACATAAAGGAAAATGGTACTGTACTTCTGCCATCCCCTCCATTCTCCTGAATTACTCCAGAGGGAGCCTCAGTCTCAGTACATTGCCAAGTTCACTGAAAAGCATGTTCAAATACCCATCTTTCCTAATTACAGTCTACCTCTGTTCTGTTCAACTCTATGAACATATATGGAGATTTCACCCTTTAACATGTAAACAAGTATCTTTTATCATTACTCTCCTTGAAACAGCTTGATTCTTTGCAACCAATTCCTCTGATAGCATTATCATCATCAGAAATATATTGTTAAAATTACACACAACATAAATTACTACGCATACAGTTCATAAGTCTGTAGAAAATTCCACAAGTTTACCTAGCCATACTGTGCCAACATGATAGGGTTTTTAAACACAGAGATGACTCCTGATTAAGGGACATTAGCCACATCAACAATAAGCAAGCACAACAGAACTGAAGTATAAACTGTCCACAAAGGAGTTGATTTAATATAACGGTAGGACAAAATAGTAAAAAAACAGTAGAACCTAAAGTTAGTATTAGTTTAAGGTATCCAACACATGAAAAGACTGGAAAAATAACAATGAAATCAGAAAATAAAAATGTTCCCATCAATTGGGCCCACTGTACAACTCAAACTAAATTGTGAAACTACCAGGGAACTTCACATGCCCCGAATCAAGCTGTAAGCTACTACATACTCACAAGAGATGAGAGATCTGTGGTCAGAGACCACAGTGAGACCCAAGACTAGGTAGATAATAAAATTATTCTATATGGTTTATGGGATGGCTCTCTTGAAATACTCTCCTTCACACACAGAATTAGAAGCACTGTTAAACTAAGGCACACTGTAGATGCAAATCACTATGTCTCTAATAAATCTTTCACAAGAAAACAAAAAAAGAGAAATCCCAACAGGTGATCACTAAATCCCTTCTAAATATTATCCCGGTGATCATCTTCCCAGGAGTACAAGTAGGAATTACCTATTAAGAGTTAACATCGTCTTTCTGAACTCTTCAACTTCATTTTGGCTTTTTGTAAGCTCAGATTTATGAGCACTTAATCTATCCTTAAGGTGTTGCTGCTCCTCCACAAGTTCATTCACTTTTTTTAGAAGCTTTTCCTCATCCTGCATAGAAATATTTAAATTTTTAACCTCCCACCAAGAATCTAGATCTGGAACCTCTATTATAGAGAAACAAGGAGTTAAAGTTTAAACCTGTTACATTCAAATGTGTTACAGCACAAGATCTGAAAGGCACTGGGGAGGGGGGTTTCCCCCACTTTGTGGTAATAATATACATTTCACTTTTTGTTTTTTGTTCAGAGCACATCTTTTCTCCCTCCCTTTTCCATGAACAAGCACAGTTTCTTTAACAAGCACCATCAGCACAATACAGGATAAAGAAAACTGTGAAGGAGGAATCCATACATATTACTTCAACTAAAAATCTAAATTGGTTTCATACATATTATTTGTAATGTATTAGTGGCTGTAAAGTAGCTTAAAGATGTAAAGCACCAGAGTTGTTTGCTCTTACTCATAAAATCTTCTTCTGAATCTGAGCCACATGCTGCTGGTTTTACCTGTAGTTATATGTTGCCTTTTCATATCAACTGAACAAAATATAAAATACTGTACAGACAGTAATCCAAAATTTAATTTTTAGTAATCTTATTTTTAATAATATATAAGCATCCAATTACGGCAGTTTATTCCAAGGTTAAAATGCAATATGCATCTGTAATTTTTAAGCAATTACAGAATCAAAAATGAATTAACCTCTTGAAAAATTAATCCAGAGCATCAACTACATCTATTCAAAACTGGAACTGAGAGGAAAGAATGCATTGAATTACAGAGACAGACAAATTGATTTTACAGTTACCTTCTGTAGCCTGATAATCTCAGCTTCATCTTTCTGAACCGTCTCCCTCAACTTGCTGACTGAGTTTGTTAATTTCTGTAGATGATCACGATTATACTCCAGCTGAACGTTCAGTCGTGTCCTCTGATTTTCAAACTCCAGTCTAGTCAAAGTACAGGATTTAAAACCAGTTCTTACAAAGCAAGCTAGTAACTGTGATTGGACTCTATTTAGAAGATACAGTAATGGTATCTATGTGAACACAAAAATCTGCATACATTGATTCTACTACACCACATCCTGTGGATATATGGGAAATCACAAAGATACAGTGATATTAGTTTAAAAAATACAATATAGCCACATCAATATGGAAAGTGACACTTGAACTTCAACCATCAGTTCATTTTAACATTCTCCTTCTAAGATACAAATCTGTGATGCAGTGACACGTGAGAGAAATACTAGTTGAGGTCATATGGGAAAAACTCAAGAGCCTGTTTTCCTTAAGAGTATGTTCCTATATGAAACACCTGCATCTTACACCCTGTTCTCCTTAAGATTTTTCATACACAAGTGACCCTTCATGCCATCCTCAGTCTGGGATAGTGCCATTTTTCAATGTGGGTTTTAGAAAACTATTTTTTATTTTTTTTACAACAGTGCTACCAAAATAGTAAATGTTACCTTTCAAGTTTGTTGCAAGCTGTCCCTGACTCTAACAAACCCAAACCACAGCAGTGATCTAATTAATCTTTGTTTAACTAATCCATAGCAGTAGCCTAACTAATCCTTACAGTAATAAAGAGAACCTTCTACATCCTCCTAGGACTTTGTGTTATTTCCTGTGAAGGAGTTTCTCAAGTACCAGCATGCCCAATCTAATACCAACCCCTGGTTTACATTTCAGTGCCATATACCACCTTCTCTTATCGATCTCCTCTTGTTGTTTCACATATTCTTGTTCATACACACGAATATTTTCTATACCAATTTCTTCACAGAATTCCCGGAAAACATCATCTTCAACCTTTGAAAACAGAGAAATGGAACAAAAAATGATTATACTATTTTGCAACTCACAGATGTAAAATTAATTCAATCACTTCATGCTACAGACTGGATTTTTAAGATACTTCAAGAAAATAGCTAACAACTACTGAGAAGTAATTTGTACTTGAAATTTTCAAGTAACACTTTCAGTCCAAATGCCAGAAACAAGGCATATGTGCCTGTGATCTACCAAGTGTAACTCTAGTCTAAGATCTTCTTGACAGCACCTGGTCATTCCAAAGACAAAAGTCATCACAGTGTAACCAGCTTTCCTGGTTTTGCCTGTTGTTCCCAGACAGCTGAAGAAGAGAAAGCTGGACAGGACGCTAATTAGATACACCAGATTTCTTGGAGTTTTAGTTCAGGTCTTTATTTGAATCCTTTCAAGAGATCCATAAATATTAATTACTGTGTTCCATTTATAGAAAAGTCATAGCACAAAGTCTGCCATGGAATATCTAATTTCCTAATTATACAGTAGATACTAACAAAAGCATCAGCCAAAACCAATTCTAAACTTTTTAAGAAAAATTTAAGCAGGCAAATACTAGGTAGAGCGTATATGGCTGGACTGAAGGAAGAAATAGCAACTGCCTATTTAAAAGGAAACCCAATGGACTGAACAAAATTTTAAGAGAACTCTACAGGTCAAAACCTGGTACTGTTGATACTGTTTTAGTATTCAGGCTCTCTTAGCCAGGTATCAAATACTACATCAAACCAAGTTATACTCTCCAAGTTAGACTACTCTTTGGAAACCAATGATTTGTTCCAAATGATAGCCTCTATTTTTTTATTTTTTCAGAACAAGCGAAAGAAAAGTTCCCTGTATCTGGAATTCTTACACGCTTAACCATCAACGACATTCTCAGTGTTTGCAGGTGACACACATCTGTACTCCCTCGTGCCTGCACCCCAAGCAAGACAGAGAACAGGCAATAATTTTGGCTTGTTATTACATGTAGAATTCCAGTCATGGATTAATCCCAGACTGACTGATGAGAATGGCTGTTTAGTTCCAGAAGCCAGGAACCAAATTACATATGTACGATACAGCCTGTGTTACTGCAGACAGTGGTGAGGAATCTCTCCTTCTCCAACAATATACATTTACATCAGCATTTAAGTCCTGGGCTGTGAATTTTCCAGATAAAACTGCAGTACCATTTTTCCACAGCTTATACCAGATTTCTTTGTTTGGCAAGAGTAGGAACAAAGGCAGCTTCAAGACGCAGGTAGAGGTGAGGTGCCTATTTCCCCAAGAGGTCCGTTACTGCCTACTCCAGTAGAACACAGTAGGAAACCCCTCCTGACACCACATTAGGCTTTACTAACATTCCCCTCACTGAATGCCTTCAGTCTCTTCATGATAACCCTACTGTTCAATCTGTCTGTATGAACTGTTCTGGAGAGCGCTGGAAGATTAGCAAATGACAGGGAAACTGAGGGATGAGATGGCAGAAGTGTCTACACAAAAACCAGCTGAGAAACCTAGGTGGTAGATCACATATCACAGAGAACTTTTCTGTTGCTGATAAGAAGCAGACAGGAGCAGGTTCTAAAGACAAAAGCTGTTTAGTACCGTAACAGGTAATGAATTTGGACAGGTGGGGTAGAACAAGATCTCCAAGTTCTCCATCACCTACACCTCGAAAGAGAGGGTGAGCAAAGAACACTCAGTTATATCACAGGCTAGCTCCATCTTCCATGAATTGGACTTGAATATATAATATTCAAGTATACAACAATCTTTTAAAAAAAAAAAAATCAAAACCCAACCAAATACCAAAACAAACCCCAAAAACCACAACATGCAAAAAACCCAAAAGAACCTCCTTCCCACCCACCAAAGAAAAAAACCAAGCAACAAAATCACAAAAAGAAAACCTCTAGAGAAACAAACAACCCCCCCGGAAACAGTGAAATAGGAATTCGCTGACAATCATCATGCACACCTCAGCCACTTTCCCAGGGTAATCAGAGCACAAAGAAAATAAAGCACAAATACTGGCTACTTCCAAAGTGCAACCTTCACACTATGCTGTTTTTCATCTTTGTTTTTCATCTTGGCTTTCCTAGTAGACAGGCCATCCCCCAGACATGTCACCTGTAGAGTTCAGAACAAAGTCCTCTCACAGTACTGAGGACTGTTTTCAGCTCTAGAAAACTGTATATACTAAGCAAAGCTTCATCTCTTTGAGACATAGATGGATTTGGTTGGTTGGATTCGTGTTTAGCACTTGACAGTCACAGAACTTTGACCCTAAGGGAACTGATTTGCAAAGCTATGACACGTATACACTAACACTGTCTGTTCACAGCTGCCTTGGCAAGAAAGGTAGAGGATGTGGAGAGATTCCTGGAATAATGTACAAGCCTTGTTGACAAAGCAGTTTACAAAGTTAAAAGGTCTAAACGTCACTAAAACCTGAGTTTCTGTAGCCTAACATCATGAGATCTCAAAGCTCTGACAGAAGGCATTACCTCGTTAATTTTTTTCTGAAATTCCTCTATTTTTTCTTTTCTTTGTACTACTCCTTCACTCAGCATATCATGCTGAGCCTCAATATTTACCAGTTCACTTTCCAGTTTTGATTTTTCCTAGATAGAAAGAAAGGAAAAAGATGGTAATTTTTCTTAATAGGAGAATCAACTTTCTAGAAATTAAGAGACAGCTCTGTTCCAGGCTAACTTTTTTTCTGGTTAAAAACATTAAATATTTTCTTCTCAAATGCCACTTAACCACTATTATTGCCAATCTGCATGTAACAATTACAGTTTAGATGAGCAGAAAAGCAAACTAAATAACACATAAAGTGCACTTTGACTTACAGACAGAAGGTTACTAAATGATAAACCAAGGTTACCAGAAATCCAAGTTTTAAAACTACAATAGAAAAAGCCTAATGTAAAGTACTCTGCAATCTTTTTTATATTTTATCAATTCCTCAGTTGTAACTGCTGTATGTAAAACTTCAACTGAATTTAAAAAACTGTGTAAGGAAGTAGCATTACTTGATCAATAATTGCAGTTTAAAACAATACAATTATTAAACATGAAAATTATAAAGACTTAGTATTATACCATGAAGAGATTAGCAAGATGTTTTTTTTTAATGAGATCTAATTCACTCTGTGAATATTTAAGTCGTGTCTGAGTTCCTTGGCACTGGGCACGCAATTGCTTCAAGTCAACCTCCTTCCTTTTGATCTTCATTAAATCCTAGGAAAGTGTTATGGTGGGAGAAAAAGCATTTTAAATAAAAGGTGTACTATTTGAAAATTATTTGTTTTTCAGATTTTAAAGCTAGCCTCATTGACATAGGCCTCATTCAAGGTAAAGGCTGATGGCACAGGTCATATTCAATATTGATATTGTAACGGATTTATTTCCCCCAAGAAAGTATCCGCTCGCAGATTATATTACAACTCTATCCCTCAAAAAAACCCAACACTAAAAGTTTGACAAATTGTTTTACACTGGCAGGTTTTGGTTCATGCAAATATTCCCATGTCAACAGATCACATTGTCATTTTCACTACAAGTCTTCAGGTACTCTGAACAACAACTTTTTCCTGGGGGGAGCTTGGACCAACAGTGCTGTCCCGTATTTCTGCCTGCGAGCTGAGAACCACAACTAAGAACAGAGATGCAGAGTTCATTATTAACTAGAAGAGGATGAACAGCTATTATGTCCTGTCTGCATCTTCTAGAAGCTTTGAAAATTACATTTTTAGGAGATCACCTTCCCAGAGCCGAAATAACTTAGACACAGCATGACTTCTACAGTTAAGTGCTTTTAAGAGACCTACCTTTAACTCATTAATCAAGCTATCTCTTCTTTCTTTCATTTTACTAATTTCTTTCTCATCCCAACATCTAGCTTTGACTCTTAAATCACTCGATCCTCCAGAAATCACTCCAGACTTCAAAAATAAAGTTCCATCAAGAGCCACTGTCTGGAAGAAAATAAGTTAAATCCAAATAAATCTGAAAAAAACCAGCCATGCACTAGTGCCCAAGATATGGTAGTTAAGCAAGTAACAATGACATTTGAGTTGGACTCAAATTTTTCTTTTCTCTTCCAAACCTCCTAACATGATATATTTGAAGCAAAGAAGAAGTCTGTTGTTTCTTAGCACTAATCACATTTTGGTATTATTGCAACTGATCAGAAAATAAAACGAAATGGTATCATTTCCTTGTATATAATTTTAGAAGGTTTACTAAGTGCATAAAATACTGTCTGCAGCAATGGAGACAGGAATAAGAAGAAAGAACTGCAGGAAGTGATAGAGAAGCTTCCAGTCCTTGACATAATCTCTACCTACAACCAACAAATTCTGGCAGATATTTTAAAGAAATCTGAAAGCATTTCTTCAAAGAAAATCTTGCAAGATCAAGTCTATATTTTTAAAACAGACCATTTTAGAAGTAAGATTATTCCTCCCTCCTACTCCTCATCACAAGAACCATAGCAAGAACCATATTTGGACATTAACTATCCTTTCATTTGCCCCCTCCTTTTCCCAGGAAACGGCTTCAACTTACTATCAGAGGAAAACATAACCACGTGAAGTATCTAGCGATTTGTTTCTGTGGGATTAGACAGCATAGTACCAACTCTGTGTTTATCTGCAATACTCCAGCACGTTTACGGAAGAATTATTTAATGGCATTAAACACATAACTGCAATGAAAAATGTATGCAACAAACTTCGGCTTCTTACTTTCAACCTCACTGGTCCATCAAATGCAATGTGTTTTGCTTCCTTAACTGTTTCGCAGATCAAGGCATTGCCACTCACAAACTGAATCACTTTTTTTAGTGGAGCAAATTGCGTTTGTACAACATCCACCAACATTTTAGCTCCTTTTACCTCCCTTAGCTTCTCGTTAATTGGTTTAACCTGTAAAGCAAACAAGCAGTGTTTCGAATCCACGTTGTTAGAGCAAAGCATTTCCAAATCTGAGTAATCTGGGGACAGGATGTACAGATCAATGCAACAGGGAGCTCAATCACTGCAAGACTTAGAAACAGACCTGGGGTTTATGTTCTTGGTACACTATTGTCCTTCAATCTGTGTAACCTACTGCATTACTACTTATGACGGCCATTAAGATACTATTGTATAACCTGTGCATGAAATCAAAGGACACTAATGCATGGGGAATAAACAAGAAAGTTCAAGATCTGTGTGCGTTTGCAGGGCTACCACTTTGTCCAGAGAAGCTGTGGCTGCCCCATCCCTGTAAGTGTTCAAGGCCAGGGGGTAGGAGCAACCTGGTCTAGTGGAAGGTGTCCCAGCCCATGGCCAGGGGTGGAACTGGATGAGCTTTAAGATCCATTCTAAACCAAACCAGTCTGTGATTCTATGATTTTTGGGGTCAAGGAGACATGGTTGGATAGTTCCTATAGCTGGAACTATGCCATGGAGGGAATACAGGCATTTTGGGAAGGACAGGCGGGGTGGGGATGAGGAGGTGAAGTTGCCCTTTATGTGAGAGAACAGCTGGAATGCAAGGAGGTCTGCCTGAGGAAAGAAGATGAGCCATTTGGGAGCTCATAGGTAAAGACTGATGGGCCTGGTAAATGTGACATTGCAATGGGTGTCTGCTACAGGCTGCCTGATCAGGAAGGACAAATGAATGAGGCTTTCTACAGACAGCTAAAAGGAGCATCATGTTCCCAGGCCCTAGTCCACATAGGGGCCTTGAGCCACCTGGATATCTGCTACAAGGACAACAAAAAAAGGGCATAAACAATCCATGTTGTTCCTGAGAAGCACTGATGACCAAGTCCTAGCCCAAGTGACAGAGATGCCGGAAGGTATGAACATGAGGTGTGCTAGGCCTCATACTCAAAACGGAGAGGCTTGTAGGGGATGGGAAAGTCAAAAGCAGCCCTGGCTGCAGTAAGCATGACGCAGAGGAGTTCAGCATCCTGAGGGTAGGCAGCAGGGCAAAAGGCAAGCTCACAGCCCTGGACTTTGGCCTCTTCATGGGACAAGGCCCCAGAATGAAGCCAGGCCCAAGAATCAGTGTTCAGTGTTCAAGGATCAGCTCCTCCAGTCCTAAGAGTGTTAACATACCAATGAGCAAGAAGTCAGACAAAAACGCCAGGAGGATAAACAAAGAGCTCCTGGCAAAACTCAAACGCAAAAAGGAAACAAACAAAAGGTGGAAGCAGGAACAGGTAGTCTTGGAGGAATCCAGAAGCACTGTCCAAGCATGCAGGTATGTGGTTAAAAAAGGCAAAGCCCAGCAGAAACCAAATCTGACAAGGGATGTCAAAGAAATGGTGTCTGTAAATACACTTTTGGCACTGTAAATACACAGTGACAAGAGTAAGACTAAGGAAGATTTGAGCTTGCTACTGAATGAGGCAGGGGCCTTGGTGGCACAGCATAAAGAATAGACTGAGGTACTGAATTCCTTTTTCACCTCAGTCTTCACTTGCAAGACTAGCCTCTGGGAATCTCAAGTTCCAGAGCTCAGGGGAGAGTCTGGAACAAGGAAGATGTATTTTTGCTAGAAGAGGATCAGGTCAGACAAACTTAAGCAAACTGGATGAATGTAGATGTGTGGCCCCTGGTGTGGTGCAACCAGCAGTGCTGAAGGAGAAGCTGATGTCATTACAAGGCTACTTTCTATGTACCTTTGAATGATCATGGCAGCTGAAAGAGGTGCCTAAGGATTAGGGGAAAACACGTGTCACTCCTCTGTTCAAAAAGGGGCAAGGAGGAGGATCCAAGGAACTACAGGACAGTCAAGCTCATGTTGATCCTTCAAAAGGTGATAGAGCAACTTATCCTAGAAACCAGTTCCAGGCATATGAACACAAAATCTTGGCAAAGTAGTCAGCATCGGCTTCATCAAGTCAGTCATGCATGACCAACAGCCTGACAGAATAGAAATGAGTGGCCTGGCAGACCAGGGGAGAACAGTGAATATTATCTATCCAGACTTCAGAGAGGCTTTTAACACTGCCTCCCCTAAGATCGTCATTGAGAAGCTGATGAAATAGGGTCTGGATGAACAGTGAGGTGAACTGAAAACTGTCTGAACGGACAAGCCCACAGGGTGGTGACTGGTAGCACAGAGTCCCATTGGAGGCCAGTAGCTAGCCGTGTCAATTCTGGGATCGATCCTGTTTAATGTCTTCATTAATTGATTATCTGGATGATGGGGAAGAATGTACCCTCAGCAACTTGCTGATCACACAAAACTGGGAGAAATGGCTGATATGCCAGGTAGTCATGCTGCCAATCCAGAGGGACCTCAGCTGGCTGCCAAAGCAGGCCAACAGGAGCCTCACGAAATTCATTTCCCAAGTCCCGTGCCTTAACACTTAAGCCTATTTTAGTTAAATGAGCCAGTATCAAGACTTACAAGTGTATTAGCTTGCTGATGACAGGAGAAAGAAAAACATACTTACATCAAGGTAATCCAAAGCAAGAAAAGTTTCAGGTTCCGCTCGTTCTTGTTTTAGGAACCGAATGCAATCTCTTGCTGTTTTTTCAGTGGCAACAACAATAGCAGTTATGTATTTGCTGAATACCTTGGTAACAGCAAGCTGGTATTTTTTATGAATAGGATGACACAGGTCAAGCAATCTTCCAAACTGAAGATTAAAACATAGAGAAATATTAATATTGTAGATATCAAAAATATTTCTGCATACAAGATATATTTTCCTCTTACTGCTTCAGTATTACCTATCTACCAGCTGCACTCTCTCATAACAGCTGTACATCAGAAAAAACAGAAATCATAGCAGTCATCAACCCAACTTGCAAAGTATACCTTCAGAACCTGAAGTGATCTAATTTTTTCTCTAAGGTTACAGTTACGTATCTCAGTGTTTTACTGAGAATCTCTTTCATACACTTCTAGAAGCACGACAGAGTGACAAAGATAGCTAAGTATGTTTTTTGGAGAGTAAGAAAGTATCTAACACTCAAGTTAAGATCTTAAAATGACATTAACATCTTAAATAAATAGACCTGTTACCTGCAAAATGGCAGCAAGAGGTACCATTCCAGTTTCAACCCAAAAATGAAGACGCATGAGAAGAATAAAAACTAATTTTCTTGTACTGCATAGTCCAAATAATCAAGCCTCTTTTGCCATGTGTTGAAATAACACCTCCAGAGAGAAAATTAATTATAGTTCTCTGTTGTACATGCTCCCTAAAGATTTTTCTTTTCTGTAGTTATAGGCAGAGTTGAACTTTTTCTGAATGATCAAACCTACTGATGCACATTCTGAACATTATTACCAGTGAATTCATGCAAAAACAATTTTCCTGCTTCTTGATGTGTAGCTACTTATCTCTTCTTGCATATCTACAGTTTTCTTCTTATCAAATTTAAGCAAATGAAAAGACAGCTGGTAAGAGCTGTGACTGACGGATCATTCACGGTATTGTCTCAGCTGAGGTACTTAAACTACTGGAAATTCATGGCCTACTATGATCTAGTTTTCAGACACAAGCATTTAAGTCTAAATGTAACGTCAGATTTCTATGAAAACAAATACTGAGTGTCCAACTGAATCTGTAATAACAGCAAAGTTAATGATTAAAACTACTAATGAAAGAATGTAATTTTGAAAACTAAGTTGTAAAAACTGTAATCAGCTGCAAAATTCCCTTTATTGATGGGCCAAATCCATGTGAACGCACATTGTCCCTAGTACAACAGAATCACATTACAGCACAGCTACTTCAGTACCTGCAGTGTACACCCACCATTACACGCATGTTTTAACAGAACAGAAGCTGTAAGATGGATGTAGGAACTGAACACACAGAAGCAGTCTGCCCTTTTTGCCCATGAAATCCAGAAGACTGACACAAAGATTTCCTTCAGTTCTGCCAGCAGACCAGAAGACAAAATGTGTCTTAACCCTTCCATTCTAAAACAGTGATTTAGGTTGTGTTCACTCATCTGGAACTAGTACACCTGAGCATTAAGGACCAGTTCAGAAACTGTTGCCTCAGTATGGTGGTGTTGAGAGAACTACTGCAGGAACAAGGGTAACTGGAAGCGGGCAGCACTAAGCCTTCCTGTAAGAGGATAGTTTACGTAACGAATTTGACTTCTCATTTTTGTTAGAAGCCATCCCATCTCTAAGTACTCTGAAACTTGTAGCTCCTACAGGAAAATGACAGAATATTCCTCAACACCAGCCTTCCCTAAGCCAGTAAGGCATCACCATCTGATCCAGTTATTTTCAAACAGGGATATAAAACAAAGAGTTAGCAAGAAGAGATAAGGCAATCAAGTCTTTGATTTTTTTGTACCATCTTGCTAACTTGGATGAAAAAATTGTGAAGAGCAGCTGAAAAGCAAATTTCTTACTCTCTGGAGAAAACAACAGGATCAGATGCTTGCCGTATTCTGAGGAGGTTTTTGCAAAAGACCAAGAAGCAAAGAACAACTGAACACATTTTATTTTTTAGGTTTTTATGGAAACACTGGAAAGCTGAGTGAACATTAAAAAACATTAAAAAAAAAGACTGCCAGCTTGTACATCTCAAATGACTACGTGTATCAAAAAGGACTGATCACCCTGAGTCATACTCAGAGACCAACTATTTAATTGATTACATTTATTAAAAAATTCCTATTTGAAATGGCTTTCAGTGTTGGAGTATATCTTTTTGATGTCCTTAAAAATATGTAAAGATGCTTCATAAACTAGTTAATGTCTACTGACAATTCAGGATCAATATACAAAACCCTTAATGGCATTGCTGAAGAGTAATTTTAAGAAAATATGCAAGGACAGACCATTTGATAATATAAAAATTGTCTTTCAGAAGCAGTATTCATTTGGAATAAATGGTCTGATGGCTAACCTTGCCATTCATTTGTTCAAAATAACGAAGTCAAAAATATGTTTAAGGACAGAAGAAAACAAAACCAAATAAGGAAAAAATGGATTAACTAAACACCACTAAATCACACAAGAGATCAAAATTACTATTTGATGCTAGCAGTAATCCCTTTAGTTTTGGAACCTGTGAAAAATAATGACAGTACATGCTACAATTCTTCCAGTAACACTATTTCACCAAGTACACTCAAGCAAGCACAAAATTTAAAAGGATATTCCAGACTGTCCTATTTACTCCAGCTGCTTACTCCATCTAACGCAGAACTTTTACATCTTAACTCTAAAATAAACCATTTAAATGAGGCCATTCCATTACCACAGAATCTGGATATAGCCTTTTGAGACTTTCCAGGATCTCTGCTCTCATCTGCTCACGCCTTCCTTCATGGTAATCAATTTTGGCATTCTGCAGTTCACCGACTGTTTTGTTCAAGTCTTCGTTCACTTCAGCCATTCGTATTGTTGCATTCTCAATTTCCTTAGCCAGCACTTCCTCCTGCTGCTTTTTTTCTGTTAACAATCCACTTTGAACAGAAGCAAAAATAAAAAGCAATTCACAATTTCATTTATACACACTTTCAGTATAAATTAAGGTCATTCTGCGGTCACCTTGCTTCACAAGGAGTAAGTATCAGGCAGAAGACAAGACCCAGAAGGCAAGAACCGAGCTGTGCTAATACATAACATAAGTATTAATGCTTTCGAGAGCAGCACAACTACAAAACTGTAGTAGTGTTTTCTTGTTCAGAATTTGTCCATTAATAGCCCAATACCCATAGTGACACAACTTGGGAGAAATTAGAATTATAGAACTGATTCAAACAAAATATGAATTAGTCATCATACTTCCTACTTTATTTTGACAGCTAAAGTAACTGAAATATTAAGTAAAATTAAAAAGAATTACTAAGAATTCTAGTTCTTATTAAAATTTCAGAGAAAATAATTAGAAGAAATTAGAAACCTATGTTTTGAAAATTATTAATACCCAAGAAGCCCAGTTAGCTTCTCATTTTTTACACATACGTGCATATTTTAGCATATTCTTCCAACTTCTCTATGCGTTTTTCGTGATCTTCTACCTGTTTCACAATCTGTTTTATGGTTTCCTATACAGTCACAAATAGAATGTGTTAAAAATAAACCAGACCAAAATGACAGTTTTATAACAAGATACACAGTTCTACATTCAGAACAAGTACTGAGATAGATCTTTTCTTCTTTATTGGTATTTCACGGTGAAGTAACAGCATCTCTTTTGCTATAGCAGGGGCCAAGCTGCACCGGAACAAATAATATAGGGAAATTATTTTACCAAGGCCATTAATGGATTTTCCATGTTCAGCTACAGTTTAGGGAAAACCTCTTCAGCACAGAGAATCATGACACCAACAAATAAAAAAAAAACCTTTAAACAAAGAGCCAGGAAATTATAGGTGTTAAAACAGAAGAGGTAATATTCTTGGTCCTGCATCAATAGTTTTTTCCAAAGAAGTTGACACTGTTTCCAAACTGACACAAAACATTACAGTAAAAAAAACCCACCAGTGGTAAAACAAGAATTTTCAATTATTCAAATTTAATAAAAACACATTAGCTGAAGCAAGCAAAGAAGAAAAAAAATACTGCTACCTACACAGTTTATTAAGCCTTAATTTAAGTCCTGAAATCCTTGTGACCTTTTAAATAGTTCTAGGGATGGAGAGTTAACCTCTTCATGCGCCCACATCAATGTTTGTATATTTGCATTTCATGCACTCGTAAGTATTCCTTATTCCTTTCTCAACAACACAATGGGACTTGCTCAGTTTAAGAACCACAGGGAATGGAATTTATTTCATTTCTAGATAGTAACTACATTTTCCTGGTAACTAGTAATTCAAAAAAGAAATAGTATTTTATGAAGAAAAACATGGATGTACAAATATTAGCTTAGCTATTATGGTAAGGATAACTTTATATCCTCATAAATATGGAGTGAAATATAGACTTTTCCATAGAAGCAAGTTTATATGTACAAGAATGAGGTGTTTGGAACTCTATCACATGGGAAGTCTCATATGATGCATTTTTAAGCTTTCTGAACAGGAGTCTCCCTCAACCTTGACTCTGTAACTAAATGCTGAAGAAACGCACGTTGCCTCTCTAACTTCTTAGTAGGTGACCAAAATAGAAGTTAGCAGAGTTTGGGGGGGGAAAAAAAAAAACAAAACCACCAAACCAGAAAACCCAAACCACCTAACAGGACAAATAATAGAAGCAAAACACAGATCATCAGCTGAGCTTCTGCCCTTTTTACTTCTATCAGAAGCAAACATCAGGCCTGGTAACCAAGCCAGAGTGAAAAATATGCGTATTTTATTGTTAAGTGTTTGGATCTGCAATGATAAAAGGTATCAGAATCAAAATGATTGCAACTGTATTCACACAAAACAGCTGCCTCTGAAGTGCAAGGAAAGAGCGGACACTGAGATTTTTCCAACTACAACACGTTCTTACACACAAGTGACCTTAAAAACATCTCAGCAAAAAGGTAGCTGTGATCAAAATATACCTCTGCAGGGTATGTCATACACACATACAACAGCAGTGGGACATCTCAGAAAGACTACACTTACAAAGCCAGAAACTGATGACAGTTAAGCCAATGTTCTGAGTAACTGTAAAATATCAGAGTCAAAGCTTTCAAACCCAAATCCTCAGTGTGGGCCCACACAAATAATTTCTGAACAAATTTAGAGGCCATTTTGCTAAACCTGCTGCAACGTGGAAACTGAGCTAACATTTGCAATATACCTCCTCTGCTGAGGATTTGATTACATCAAAGTATTGAACATGCTTATACAGACAGTTATACCAGAGGGAATGGCAGAGAGACATTTTTCTCCTAAAAATCTAATTCTAGTTTGATACAAATACCTCAATTTCAATTTTCTTCCTCCGATTAAGTTTCAGCCTTTCTTGATCTCCTTTATCCTCCCAACGAAGTTTTTTTAGCTGCTGGGCTAGTATAGCTACTTTCTTTCTCACCATTTCCTTTAGCTCTTTGTACCGCTGTAACTGGACAAAAAGGAATAAAAAAAAATTCAGTCCTTGGAAAGTGAGAAGACTCGTTGTTACAGCCTTAAGTAACTTTACCTATTTTATCATAATAAAAATGATGAAAACTACCCAATTCTGCAGAAGACTCTTCTAGCTACTGACTGCATTATAACAAGCTGTATTTTTTTAGAGTAAGATTCAATCCAAAGCTTACACCTAATAGTTCTTGCCAACAGTCTTTTTTAGCCTTTTTTATTACTCTTATTGTTCAGGGAAGTTTATAGTACTTCCCATTCAATCCGAAGGTTAACACTCAGTTTTTGCATAGCCCAAAGTTAGTGCAAGTTTTGGTATTTATATTTTCAGCATTCTCATGTTATTAAAAAATTGTATATAGTAAGTGAAATATAAATATTTTAAACAATTCTGCTAAGTGATAACTAACTGACCAAATACATCTAAAGTGCAGAGCAGGAAGATTCACAAACTAAGGTAATAACCCTGCAGGTTCTCCATTAATTGATCAGAAACTATTTTAAGGCGGAGACAGTGGAAAAAAGCTATCACGTAGTTTTACAAGCATTCATGGCCATATGGTTGAAAAGACAGCTTCTTCCAAAGTGAATTTACTGTCAAGGGATGTAGCCCTTTCCTTCTCAAATGAGCTACCCCACTGTCAGACTCAGACCCACAGCAGATGGTATGTATACTACCAGGTCTGGCTTACATTTTTGTTTTCATTGGTTTTCCCTAATTGGTATCTCAGGTGAAAAGCCAGTTCTCAAAAATCACTCACCCTGAGACCCTGACAAACGTTTTCTGTCCTATCCTCCCACAATGTACCATGTGTCTAAATAAAACTTAGAATTTTGGTTTTGTTGGAGCTCAAGGGCAAAAAGATCACTAGAAATCACAGGTCATTGGTGAAATAAAAGTTTCCCTGTAATCAGGAGTATTTTTGGACTGCTGTAGTAAACAGTACTTTTGGGCCTCGTGGTTTACCTGACTGTCTCCCAGCTCAATAGCTGCTGCTCTCTGCATTCTCTCTTCTTCAGCTTTCTCCTCAAATGCTCTCCATGCTTTTTCAATATCATTCAGTTCTATCTCTAGTTCTTTTATGTTCTGCTGTTCCTTATCACAGGATTTCTCCTTGTCCCTCAGAGATTTTTTAGACATTTCTACTTTCTTGATTTGGTAGGATGTGTTTTCCTTTGCTTTTATATAGAGGGGTCTCTGCTGAACCAGTGATGCTTCCAGAGTCCTAAAAAACATAACCAAAACCAAACCCAAAACAACCAACCCACCACCACAAAACACAGCCAAAACAACAAAGCCACAGGGAAAGGGGAGAAAGGGAAGATAGAAAAGACACCCCCTCCTCCCTGCCAACCACATACGCAAACAATCAGCTTTAAACTGTAAGGCTGGGGCTTACACTGTGGCTATGCCCACTGAGGATTTTTTTTTATATCCACTGAAAATAGTCATTTAAGAAGTGAAACATAACCGCCTAAAATTTAATAGCAAACAAGTATTTATATAACGAAATACGTATCCAGGCATGGTAGAGGAGGTGAAAACCATTTCTAGATTTTACTTCAGTGAACTGCTAGAAGCTGACTTTCATAGCACTGGGCTATCACCCAAATTTTTACCAGGAAATGCACACCTGCCAAACAACTCCCAGTGCAGATAATGCTTCAATTCAACTATCACAGAATCTCATTGGAAAACCTACTTCATTTGTTTTTCCATATGCTGTTGGTCCCTGATTAGTATCCCAAACATTTTTTTCTTGACTTTAAATGAATCTTCTGCTGTAGAAAGAGACTCCTTCTTGATATAAGCCTCCATATTCTTTTCATCCAACTTGTTTTTCAGAAAGTCAATTTTTTTTTCATTGTGATAAAGCAGAAAAAGCTTCAGCTGTATCCTTTCTTCATCCAGCTCCTTGATTAGCATCTGGTAATGCTCTGCCTACCAATTTAAAATTTAATTTATAGATTATAAAAACTATTTTCCACCATTAGCAGTCTAATTTCAAGGCCTAAGTGATGTAAGATGACGTACAAGTAACTGTAATTCCAGTAATGTTCACTAATCATAAAACTCAAATATTTAAGTCAATACTTAAATTAATTAATTATACTGGCAAGCCTATGCTTTCATTTAGATTACGTGTATTCATCTACCTTTTAAAATGATACTAAATTATTATATACAATGCCATACTGAAAAAAAATACTAGACTAAACCCAACAGAACTTTGTGGGTTTGTTTTGTTGGTTTGTTGTGCTTTATAAACACTATTGAAGTTCACAAGAGATGCAAAATCTGGCATCTTAGCATGAAACAATGGAGTAACTTGAAGTTACCTCCTCTTTTTCCATTTTTGCTTGTTTGCGTTCTGCCGCCACACTTTTTTTCTTGTTATAATTAAACTGTGCATCCTGTTCTGCTTGCTGCATTTTCTTCTTTTTTTGTTCATATTCTTCAGCATATTCCCATGAATTACTAATTTGTTCAAAAAGTTGAGTTCTCTCCTTTGGCTTCTTCATTGCAATTGATTCTACTGTTCCCTAAACCAAAATTGAAAAATAAATAAATAATGTAGCACTGCAGATCATTCTGATGCCTTATGAATTTAAGAGCAAATAGTACAGATTGACCTTTATACATATTTACAGTGAACACCGTCAGTGGAAATGCATCTAGATTCGAACCCAAGGAAAAATTTAGTGCCAAAATGAGTTTCACCTAGCCACTCAGGTTTCTATAAATGTTTCTGCAAAAGGGAAAACTCCTTTCTTCCTTAGGGATTCTCATCAGCAACTCCAAGAAAGGTGACTTTGTGAAATGTATTATTCAGCAAAAGCTTAAGGCCTACGTCATTAAATTCTTGGAAACTAATAGCTGAATAGAATTTTCAACCCCTCAGTCTTAACAAAAAAATCCTTTACATTTTCATGCATCTCTACTAACAGGAGTGTTTTAAAATGAAATTACTTTTTCCTAGCACTCCTACAACTGAATACACTAAGCATTTATAGAGACCCATATTTTTTATATATTGTGAATAACGTAAGCACTCAACTTCTTCTAGATTAGTTTCTTTCTTACTAGTGCATGCATGTACATACAAACCCCATTAAGTGTATTTTTTAGTCTTGTAGTTCTTGACTAAGGTCAGGAAAAAATATATTGCCTTGTAGTTAGCCAAGGGTGCCCTCATTTCTAGACAGTACTTCACTGTGCATTCTATGAAATAACCTAAGAACTTTTTGTTTTCTTCTCAAAGTACCTCGAATGCTCACCTGAAAAATAAGGAAATTCCTGGCCTTGACAAGAATGCCTACTTTTTCAAGCTCAGCTACATACTCAGATCGGCTGACAGACTTGTCATTGAAAAGAAATTCAGAACAAGTACCTAAAGGAGGAAAGGAAAAAAAATTACTGCTGAAAACGGCTACAACAAAAAATCCACTGGAAAGGAATTAAACTATAAACTAGTGGAATAATTTAACTGAGCAATTTTCTCAAAGAAGACAATAGATTTCAATTACTCATTTATTCCTTTCAGTAATTTCTTTTTTCTGTTTGAAAACTCTAGTTTCTAGTTTTAGTACTTCCTAAAGACATGCTTATGGTGCTCATGCCTGCAGCAAGGTGTCAGACCCCATTTCCTAGAGCCTACATGATCTACAGATCCCAAGGAAATATCTAGAGACAGATATCAAGCAAAGAACATATAATAACTTGTTTAATTTTTTAACTAATTAACCCCAATATTTTTTTTCATTTATATCACTATTAAAATGCTATCTGAAGGACTATACTAATCTGCCCAACTATGAAATAATCTTGGGCATCTGAAATTCCAATTCGGTTATTTTTGGTCTCCATTTCTTTATAGATCAGAAAACAGACAGTACATGCAGCAGAATCTACTACCTACCACGGATAACTCTTGAAAAAGTTTTTTCTTCCCCATCCTCCTCGCAATATACTATCTTCACACTAGCTGTAGAAGAAACAGGTTTTCCAACATGTGCTCCATGAATAAGCTCGCGAACACTTTTAACTCGCAAATTTGTTGTCTTTTCACACATCACAAAGCTAACAGCATCCATTATGTTAGATTTTCCTTGAAAAGTAAAAAAAAAAAAAAAACCAAACAAGACATTTTTTGACATGACATAAATGAAAGCATTTTATTAAGAATTAGTTAAAGAATCTGCAGAGTTGTGAATTCTTTATAAACTCTAATTATGTATTTTTTTATTCTTTTAGGAAGAAATTCTTCCCTGTGAGGGTGGTGAGATAGTGGCACAGGTTGCTTAAAGAAGCTGTGGATGCCCCATTCCAGGAAGTGTTCAAGGACAGGTTGGACGTTGCTTGGAGCAACCTGGGATAGTGGAAGGTGTCTCTGCCCACGGCAGGGGGGGTTGGAACAAGGGGAGATTTGAGGTGCCTTCCCACCCAAACCATTCTATGATTTTGTGATTTTATTGAGGAAAAGCTGTTGCCCATAATAAACACATATTTAAGATGTAACACACTGGCAGCAAAAAATAAGCCTGTCTGTAACAAAAATTATGACAAAACTGATTTATTTGTTCAGCCTTATTGAAGAAGTCTTTTGTTTTTACACAGGCTTGTCTAGCGGAGAATGTGCCACAACACCCTCCTTCTTTGGCAGTGTGCTTTCTGGAGTGAAGTGAGGAAGGTTTATTGCATGAGCACTCCAGCCCCAATTTTTCCACTGCAACTCCAGTCCTCGGAAGAATACAAGCACTTCCCCAGATCCAATCACCACAGCAACAAAGCTCTCTGGTCATAGTCCTTCGAAAAAAAATCCTCCTAATGGAATCCTCTTTTTGTTTTATCCCTTTAGTCTTGAGCATTTCTGCTGACAGCCTAATTATTTTTAGCCTTCAACCTTGCTACTTTGACAATATTTTGACTTATTCTCAAAAGTATCAGAAAAGGAAGAACAGTAGGAGGAAAACAGAGAAATAAAAATACTCAATTCAGGAATTACATAATATTCACACCTTTTTTTCCCTGGATTAATCTATAAAATGTACTCAGATTTAACTGAAAGAGCACTTGGAAAAAGGATCGTAATTCTGAGACTTTACAATGCAGAACAGTGGGGATAGGATGATAAAGAACATGACAACAATGCTAAATATATTCAATTTACATCCACAGATCTTACTTCAATCGGGTAAGTGAGGAAACTACAGTTTCTAAAAGTCTGAATTATAAATTAAATTATTAGCAGACTGGGGAAACTAAAGTGAAATGTTAAACCCATCCTTGTTGCTCTGTTAAGACAGCCCTCACCTCCTATCACTTTGACAAACAGAAGATAAAATCCCCTTTGTTGAAGGGAGCTTTCTGAAGCAGAGATCAAATTTGAAGAATTTGGGATCACAGCGTGGCGCTGCACCTACGAACCGCTGCTCGTGTGAGCCCCACCTCAGGACAGCCGCCATCTTGCAGAGCCGCTCTGCCCTTCCCGGAGGAGGCGTGGTAAAAACCCCCAGACTCCCATCAAGAAGCAGATTTCCACTGGTACAGCCCGGAGTATTAAAATAAAAACATCTTATGTGACGTTTGTAAGCTGGGGTGGCCAAGACAAGGTGTGCTGTTTGCAAACCAGGCTTTCTGCTTAAGTTGGAAAGCACCAAGTCAACTCGAAATTAAAATTCCATCAACGCCCTCTCCCCCCGGCCTGCTCCTGCCCTTCCATGCTGGAAGAACCTACACTTTCAGCTAAGAATTACAGAGCAGGTGCCTCCAAGGCTTCATTTGGGCTGCCACCCCTTCAGGCGCACGAAATTTTCAGCAGGTCCGTGAGGCTAAATCCCACCAAACCGAGCCCTCAATGCTGACAGCTCATGGAGCAGCTGCCCCCTACCCACACACCCACCCACACTACCTGATCCATTGGGCCCGATGATGCAGTTGAACCTCATGAAGGGGCCAATAACCTGCTGCCCTCTCCACGACTTAAAGTCCTTCATCACCAGCAGCTTCAGGTAACCCATCCCTACGGGGAGCCGGGGGCAGGAGCTCCTGAGCTCCCCACCTCAACCCCCTCAAAGAGCCGCCGAGGATATTTCACCAGTTGGTCTGTCCGCAGAGAAACACTCCCAACCAACGCGGCTATTCCAATTTTACCGCCTCAAAGGAAGGGGCGGCCCCGCCTCGCCCTCACAGCCCGCGCCTCGTGCAGCGGCCCCGCC